>JAOUZG010023909.1:319829-343044 GCA_026289955.1 Argiope argentata | reverse complement strand
GAGAGAGGGGAGGAAGGGGGGTCTAACCAAATCTTCCAAAAATATTACTTTTCAGATAGCAGGGAATTAGAGCCGTGGTGTCTAGGTTTTTTTAAAAAATATATTTACGGAATTAGTTTGAAAGCTAAGATAAAATGATGCAAACGAAAGATGAAGAGACTTCTTTTAAGAAATGAAATAATCTATTTAGAGTTAAAAGGAAAAATTTACAGAGGGGAATATTTACAGGAAAATATTAAATGGATTAAAACATGGAATTATTAAACAAACAGAACGTTAGATTATTTCTTCTAGGAGGACGTTAGAAGTAAAAAAAAATATTATGTCACTGAAAATATATTAGCATGTAGCTTTGAGAGAGGGAAACGCTGATGCGTGGGCACGTCTTTATCGTACTGTGGTTAATAGGCCTTTGCCTGCATATTATTTGTGACAGTTTTCCAAAAGTTCAATAGATGGCGTTGTTCTGGAATGTTGTATTAATTGAAATTATGGTTTTCTGGGAAATGATTGAACCTTTTACAATTCTCGCTTTGAATTACGTCTACCATCGGACGTCGATAAAAAAATTAAAGCTAAAATGAAGGTTATATATATATATATATATATATATATATATATATATATATTCCCCGTTCAAAAAAAACAGCTTTATCAATTCACCTCTTCGTTTCTTAGTAAGCCTCATCTGGTTGCCAAAATCGAACATCTGACTGAGGAAACACTCTTCCCACACTGCTTTTTAAAAGCTTTTCTACAAGCAATGCTTTCCACGGGGAGTTTGGCGTTTGTTGTTTCTACGAACTAACCCTGTGAATTATGCAAAGTGCGTTAAAACTCCTCCTCTCTTTGCTGCCACTAGCTCTTTTTCAGGCTCATATTTGCAAATGCTTTACATCGGCTATTTTCGTCATTTGCTAATCGTTCTAACGCCACTTGTGGTTTTACAATACGCTGATCAATTTGCGCAAGGAAAAAAAAGGTGTTGTCATTAGTAAATTTTGACATTCGACAATCATCGTAACCGTGAGCTCTGTGTTGCTTAGAATTCTCAAAATATTGAGCGCATACCTTCAAACAACCATATTTGAAATTTTGATTAGATTGGTTGTTCGGATAGGCCGCTGGGATTATTTCATATATAGAGGAAGTTTTCTTTTTGTCTACACTGTGTGTGTGTGTGTGTGTGTGTGTGTGTGTGTGTGTGTGTGTGTGTTTAAATTTTCAATCGTTAAAATATACTCTTTATTCATCTGTTCCAAGTTCAAATAAAATTTTTTTAACTTGTAGTGGATGACCCTCGAAGTTAATACAGCTTTTTTCAAAATTTAATTCTTTCTTAAAATTTAATTCATTTTTGTTACTTTAAATAAAGTTTTAGCAGTTTGTAATGATAATTCAAATCAGCAGGCAGTAGGTCAGTCGGTAAAATGCGAGGATTTCATTATTTTTTCAAGTGAATCTAAAGAATGCGAGTGCAAAAATCAATAAATTTTGATAATTTATTTATATTAATTGTAATTATTCAGAAAAAAAAGAGCTAAACTATTTTTTTTTCTTTTTTTACCTAAGTAGAAATTGACTTACTTACATTATTTGTTCAATTTGTTAAACGTGGTGAACTAATATTTAACAGCCTTTCTCTGAATATATTATTCTCAAAAGTCGAAATAAATGTATAAATCTGTTGTGTAGACTGTATGCTAAATTTTCTGCATATAGTTTATAATGTTTTTGAATTATCTTTGTCTCAGTTATACCGATAGATGTAATATCAAAAAATTCTTTTGATATTAAAACTATTAAAAAAAAAGAGAATGAAACTTTCAAAGATTCTTCAAAAGCTAGAATTGGGGGGGGGGTGATTATAATACTTTATCTATACTTCGCATACAAGAAAGTAAATATTAAAAAGTTTCAGAAATCGTATTGTGAAAAAAATTAGGCAAGGATTTGTTTACTGCATATAAACAGAATGATATTACTATGTATCAAGAACAAATCGATGAATTTTTTTACTTAGCTAATAGCACACGTTTTGCTATATCACTTGTAACCACTTATCTTTGACAGTTCAATCAGGGCCGTTTTCGTCTGCACTAAGGGCTTGACGGCAGAGACTCAGGGCATCAGGTTCGAGACACGATTCTTCCGAAAATCCGCAATGCAAGCGGCTCTGGTGCACGTTTAATCGGTCGGGTCCAAACGTCCTCCCGTTTATGTGATGTGGCAATTTGGAGTCCTCGTCATCTGCCCACGATTTAAAAATTACGAAGCACGTCCCAAAACAGCACTAGTATCGCTTTAAAACGGGACATTAAAATAACTGAAAAGGGACAGTATTATCATGTCAGAAAAAATCATATTAAAATATTTTACGAGTTCAAAAGATAAGAAATTTTTTTCAGGCATCAAATTTTTTTTGTGTGCTAACTCGCATGCTAGGTGAGGAAATAGTGGAAATGGTAAATCATTTTCTGGAGGTACCATTTAACTAGCAACCAATGATTCATTATCCCTTTACTGCATGAATTAATAAAGCGTTGAAAAAAAAATTTTCACAGTGGAAATAGCTTTATTCAATTATTAATAAGACATATTAAAAGGAAAATCATGAAAAAGTTTTATATTTTTGCTTTTTTACGGGGCCATATATGGGCTCGTATATAGTATAGAAAACATAGATGAAAATCGAAAAAATTATTATCCGTCGAGAAAGATGAGATAACGACTCCATGAAAATATTTCTTTTTGACAAAAAGTACTTACATTTTATTCTGTTATCGTTTTTTAAAAATAAATCACTCGCCCTTCAATTCTGCTTTTTCACCCACTTGCACAAAAGTGAGATTATTTAGAAATGTCATAAAATCATACACAATTGGGTTTTTTTTTTTGCGTTTTATTATTGCTAAATATATATTTGACGGATTAAAATAGTTTGAATTATTTATAATACTTAATTTGGAAATACGAATCGAAACTGTAATACCATATATGGGCCCATATGAGGTAAAGGGTTAATTTCCTGAAACTGGTATTAACAAAAGCGTTAGTATCTAAACATGTACATCAGGAGTTGTATCCAATTTCTAAAATTCCTAAAGGTATTATTTGCATCGTAAATTTATTAATTGAACTGAAATGGAAACAATATGAATATTCAGTGGATTAAAGGCCCTAGATCTCCGAATAAATCAAATCATGCAAATCTAAGGCTTCATTCTGCTTATATTATATTTGATGAAATATAATATAATTAAATTAGAATATGTTCGAACTGAAATGTTCATTGCAGATTCTCTTACAAATACTTCTAATGTTGAAAAGTTTGAATATTTCATGAAAAACGGGCCATAAATTTCGTAAATTCTACATGTTTAGTTGCATTTATGTTTTGAACGCTCAACATTAAAATTATTGAAAAATGAATGAACGCGCAGGAGGGATGTATTGTATTGTAATGAAGTGAACGAACTAACTTTCGGATTTCATTCTACTGTTTGTTTTCCTCCAAGATTTTTTCGATTCACAATGGTCACTATTCAGTCTTTTTAAGCTTCCATTATCTTGATTTTTTAGAGTATAAATAAAATAAACTGATCCAAACAATTTCGTCACCTTATTGAGAATTTGTCTGGTCTATGAGAGCAATAAAAGCAGAATATCGTTCATCAATTTCGCTTGATGTAGTGGAGTGTTACTGACATTCCATTTCGAAGCTGTAGAATTCATATGTTGAAATATTCGTATTTTTGAGCAGAAATCAGTTGACGATGACGATTCCTGGGCTGACAACAGGCCCTCTCTTAATTTCTCCTATATCCTGTACGTATTGAACATAAGGTGTAAAATGATTTTTTTAACCTGTGATATTTTATTAAGCTGCCAACTTATTCTTGATTCGCTTATTCCTTATTCGTTATTCTTAAAATACTATCATGCTATTGCTGAGGAAAATTTCGTTTATCAAAGTTAAGTTAACGCCCCATTTTAAAAGAATACAAGAATCTCGTAATTTTGAATTATTATCAAAGAACATTACCTAAGTGATGTTCTTCTTTTCCAAACTTTTACGTCTCTACAACAGAAGAACATTTCACCATCGATAGCTTTAAACCGCGTTCCGACTTCCTGTGGCCTCACGGATTTGATCATAAATCTGCCGATTGAAACATTCCAAGACGATCCTCGCCTTTGGACGTCGGTCCAGAATTTCAGTAAATTGAAAAGACATCAAAGAATGCAGGGAAAACCACATGAGAGGACACTTCAGACGCACGCAGGTTCTGAGAAAGGGGTTTGATTTGCATGCAGGGTGGGGAATAGAACATGGAATCTTGAATTCATCTGCCCCAGTCCGAAACTGCCAAAATACCTACGTCGTTTTCAGTATAAATTAAGTTTTCTTTGGCAATAAAAATATTTTTGTGCGTAGTAGCTGTACATAATTTTTATCTCACCTGTCTACCTACGTAAAACACTTATCAGTTTGAAGAGTCCCCCACCCCACTCCTTTTGATTGATAAGAAGATGGATAAAATGGAAGAAAAATGTTTACCTTCGAAAGAGATTTTATAAAATCAGATCAAATATCCGATTGATAAGAAGAAATGAGACGTGCTTTTCATCTGGCAGCTGGGAAGGCATTTTTGGTCATTTTTTTCTCTTGGGAAAATACTATTATCAAATTATTCAAAGGGAAAAAATGAAGGCATATAAATGCAAAAATATTAGTTCATTAAAACCACCAGAAAAGGAAGGTTTTAGTGTGCAAAAAGATTCAATAATTTTTATTTTATTTTGATATGTTAGTGTTGGACGTGCACTCTTAAAATGCACTTTAATCTCCTAATATATTCCAACTATTTTCGCATTTTTTTATTTACTTCGTTTATTTAAAAGACAGTTAATAAAATAAAAGTAATAAATGAGAGCAAATTTTCTATCGGATTTCAAAAACATATGAATCTTTCAAAAAATTATGAAAATTTTGTTTTTACTTTCCTTTTAGTTGTTTCTATTGAATATATCCATAAATAAGATAAATAGAGAAAATTGTACATGTACTAGTTTTTAAAAATTTACTGTAAAAAATAATAATCTCCTTAAAGAATTAATATTTCAAGATGCAAAGTTTCCATGCAGAAAGAATGAGTAAAAATATTTCTGCACATTTCAAGTCTAATACTTCCCAGGGACTTTCCATTGACTTCTTTGCCATTACAACTTTAAATTCTCTTATTATAATTCAATAAAAACATACAAGTCAGTTTTAAAAATATTGACGGAAATGTTTGACAAAAATTGAAATTTGGAAAATAGACATTAGACATTAACCATAATACATCTCATTTATATTTCTTTATATCTGTTGGAAAAATTGGGCGGTCATTTTTTTTTCTTGTTAGCTACTACTTAACTTTTTCATCCAGTTCAAAATGAAAATGTCCGCATTTGCGCATGTAAATTCTTTCGTGGAAATGGCGTATTGTCTTCTGCTTCTATCCTAAATATTATTTGCCCTATTTTCATATATTTCGCATGTGTGGATGATAAATTTCAAAGAGTTATTTAGATAATATTTTAAATACTAAGCTATCCAAGGGGAACGCATTAGACTTGGAAATTATCATGTTTGGCCAACTCCGTATGTACAGAAATGATATGAAGCGGCTGCACCCTGCCGATGACGAGACGTGCCTCCTGCAGGAGAATGCAGCGGCCAGTGAAAGTCCTTAGGAATCGAAACCTTTTTACAGCATTAGTTTTCTGAGGGACTTTGGGTGCATCGCAGTACTCAGCTATGATTTTAAATATTAAAATTTCTTAAAATTAATTTTTGTTATAATATTTTTGTCTAAGGTTTGCAAAACGTCAGTATATATTGATTTTTAATTAACAAAAATTTCAAAAAAATCGAGCTTATCAATTTCTGCTTTTTAAAGTACATCCAAGCCAAACTTGGGAGTTTTAAATCTGAAGACTTGTCCCGCACAGCACCAATACATACCCAGACTTTCTCTTTCATTATTAGGAAAGATTACATGGGTTCGAGGGATTACAATATTCGTTTTGTCTTCGTCGTTAAATAGAAACTTCTCGAAGGCTAAGGAGCCTGCAATACTCTTCAACTTTACTGCCCGGTATTTCTACAGCAGGGAAGCTCGCGTGCATTCAACTTATTGTGTTCGTTAAATAACAGGCGGTGTTTCCTCCTCAAAAGACTGCAATATGGGAAGCTGTTTTTTCTTCTTCTTTGAATCCTTTCATGGGAGGCGGGGCATTGTTTCAATTTATTGCTTCTGTATATTTTGTTATTTCCTTGTTTGTTAATGACCTCAAAGTGACTGCGTGGACTCAGGGGAATAAAAACATAAACATCGTTACATGTGTTCTAGAATGAAATGAAATCGAAAGAACAGGTTGGTAAGAAGGGTTTTCTTTTCATTTTAAAAGACCCTCAGTTATCTTATGTGAATACAATGGAAAAGATCTCAAAATTTTTTTTGTCAAGTTAATTTGATTTTTTTCTCGTAAATACATTGTTCGAAGCACTGTAGTCATCAAAACAATATTGGAAGATTTTTTTTCTCAGTCGTATTTCATAAATTATGTCTATCTGCCGATTTATGAGCATTATAGTTCGGAAGCACATGAAATTTACTTATTGGTATTTTCCACATAATTTCAGTTTTTTGTCTTCTTATTTTTCCTGTCTATCAGTCCAAATCTATGTGAGCGTTAAAGTCGCATATAACTAGATATTTAGAATTCATTGTTATTGATTGAATTGTTATTTTGGATAGTTTCTAGATCTTTATCAAATTTTTGACGCACTTCATCCTTAGTTAGTCGCACTATCATTTTGAGAGTACGAGAAACTACTGATTGAATACATAAAAAAAGTTTTTAAAAGCTTAGAGAAATGAAATATAATGCTGTCAACAATATTTAAAATCTGTATTAAATCCAACTAGGTTAAAAAGATACATTTTCCAGAAAAATTTAAATTTTTGATGATCTGAAAAAAAAGCTCAAACTTCGTTAGTTCTAAAACATTGTTTGTAATATATGTAAAATAAAGCTAAAGATACAATAGTTTCTTTAATGCTTAACAAATAAAAATCAAATGGTAAACAGCGATATTTTAAACCCAAAAGGAGTGATTTATTTTATTTTTACAGCAAAATACTTCGAAATAATATTTGAAATCTTTATATTAAATCTTTGCTTACTCAACCATAGTTTGCTTATTTTTGGCTTTTTTGTTAAAAAGTAAAGCATTCGCTTCCAGCGCACTAAATGAACTAATTTACGAGCTGAATATCTAAACGCATTTTCCGAAGAATGAATATTTCACTGCTATTGATTCAGAGAAAACGTGGCATTTGAAAATCAATTCAATAAAATATCCAAATCGTTGTAGGTGTGATAGACCACGAATTTCAATATGGCTTCATTTAGACATGTTTGACAGAACTTTATATTCAAAGAATAGGCGAACTTTGACAAAAAAAAATATTAACTGCGATTTGAAATGCTCTTGAAAGTTTTAAATAATTTTTATTTTGTGGTCTGTTGCATTTTATGTTGTTTGAGCTTTATAAAAAAGAAGTAAAAATTGAAAATTTTACACCTGTTATGTTATATCTAACATAAAAATAAAATTGCTAAATTAAAAAAAAATTGTTAAATTAATAAAAAAAATTTGCCAAATTAATAAAAAAATTGCTGAATTTTAAATAAGCACTTATTTTCATATATAAAAGACGATTAGAGTATTTCCTTCTAATATTGACCTTTTAAGTCTGTTTTAGCATCAGGTATAATAAAAAATGTTTATGTATCTCCTTTTTGAAAAAATTCATCCCCCTAATATTGTCATATTCCGTAAGTTGTTGACCGAATCAACAAAAAAAGGAAGACAACCAAAAAAAAATTTTTTTTTTACTGGGCTGCGAAATACAAAACTTTTGTTAATATACGAAATAGGAGAACGCTCTCATTGGTTGAAGTTGAAACTAAAGGGTTTTTTTTTATGTATAAGTTTCATTTCTTGGCTTTGTAATCTTTAGTCAGGACAGTTGTTATCAAGATGTTATATTGCTCTCGCTAGTCACAGCCGAATAATTAATTCAACAAATCTTCAACAGTAAGCTATTTTGTGCCTCAGATAAATGCAAAATGTGTTGACATGAGCTGATGAGACTCGAGGCAATCCAACAACAAAGGTTTTAATGACAATTTTATATTTAAATTAAATCACAAAAATCTAGAATCATACAAATGTTTTTGGAAATTTAATTCAGGCTGTATCATATCATTTTATAAAAAAACAGATCACTAGAATTTTGATAAATAATATTCTACAATTAAATAAATATTCTACAATTTTATTTTACTTAAAACATTTGTTGTTATCACTAAGGGCACTTGCCTTGGACTAGCAAACTGATGGCCGTGAGCAATTTTAAGCCGAAAGAGTGTCTTTTTTTTCTCGAAGGAGCGCCACTTAGGGTCAAGAGTATAACCTAGTTACACACTCATCACATTCGCATGCACAGCCTCCTTTATCTGGGAGGGGGCACAACCATACACCTTACAGAGAGTACACAGAAAAACAACCACGCCCTGGCCAGGATTCGACCCCGGGACATCCAGACCACAAGGAAGACGCGCTGCCTAACATTAAATTAACATTTAAAACATTAGCCATAAACATTTAAATTAACTAAACTTAAAAATGTTTTACTTACTTTTTATTGTTTTCACTTATAGAGAATAAAGAGAAAGTACTTTATTTATCGAAAAATTCCAACTCGAAATTTTGAGTATTTCCGTATTTCAAACCTTCTTAAGTCTTAGAAACGCTTTTTTGGTATGGCAGAGGAAATTAAAATTCATTTTAGCCAGAGGTCTAAAATTTGATGTTTAGAATTACGATCCAATTTGTAAATTTCTGTCAAATTCTGAATGATATCATTCACAGGAATTGCATTTGTTTTATTGCTTAATTAAAAGTAAATGCCATGACTACAAAAAAATAGAAAATTTCGTTTTGATGACAAAAACTTAGGTCGATAAAATTTGGTGCACAAGTTGAACAATGCAATTTTGATAATTTCCGAATTTTGTATGAAATCCTTCAGATGGCTGAGCATCTATCTGTCTGTACGTTTGCAAGCATGTAAGCACAATGCCTTCAATCAATGAAATGTGGTATGGTATGTTATGTTTGGTATGTTATTTGTATTTGTGTGTCAAATTTTTAGAATTCAATCGCATGATAGATTCAGTAAAAATGCTATATTCATACCAAACCTTACTATCATTTACATGAACATTAATTTCGTTACTATATTTCTTCAGTGTCGTGGAAGGCAATCAACTGGCTTTATTCAAACTCCCCAACTTTAAGCGGAGGAAGGAGGATAAGGCCTTTATTGAGTGCTATTATAGTAATTCAAGACAGTTTTTTTTTTGGGGGGGGGACCATAAACGCTAGTTCTTTTCTTTATTTCACAATTCGTTGTTATATTTCATATTCTTAGAATCTTTTTTTATGTCATTCTCTACTAGATAGCACTGGTTATTTTGAATAAGGATTAAATAAGATTGAGCAATTAATTGATAATCAAGATCTGAAAATGTTAAAATAGGGTATCAAAAAATCATGAGCTTAGCGAGAGTAAATTAATAACTCTTATTCGTCATAGGTGAAGGGCAAATATCGCTTTTGACACGGAATTGATTATATAGCCCCTTTGCATTTTTTAAATGTAAAACTGGCATAAATACAGTGGTGTCTTGTTTCAATGGCGTCCCCTAAGGTCTGTACCCTTGCCCTTTGGTCAATATGCTATTGCCAAAAATGGGTGAAAAAATCAAATATGTAATTACATTTTTTAAAAAAAGTCACAAGTAATTTACATCCCTGAAATTTATAATTTAAAGAAATATATCAAAGTAAGAAAAGAACATGAAACAAATTACTATTCATTATCAATCATTATCTTTAATTATTTTGTTCTGTTCCATTAATCACATTCTTAATTCATCCTGTTGAATTATCTCTTAATTAATATATGTTTCATTACATTTGAAAAGCATTTATTTCATCAAGAAAATAAATAACTATTTTGTAATTTGTGAAATCCGTACATATAATGGATTAATTCTATTACAGAAGATTGAATTACCGATGGTTTAAAGGTTACGTTATTTAGCAACTATAAATGATTTTTTCGTTATCTAAGTGAACTCCGCACATTATTTTAATCTAAATGACCTATTGACATTTTCGCTATTGATGGTAAATGGCACGGAGACCTTGAAACCTGGCCCGTAAGCTGTGTCGGAACTTTTATCAGGGCCCAAATTCCTTCAGCGCAATCTTCAAAGCAGTTTTGTTTGCAGAGGCAACGCAATGCGTCAAATATGATGTCTTAATCTCAGATTCCGTTCGTGGCATCATCTATATGATGCATCCGGTCGTTTACCTCGCTTTTTAGGAAAACAAAATATCGCGAAATTTATTCTTTTTTCGCTGAAAGAGATAATATAAAAATGTATAAATAAATACAGCTTGGCCATAAAATAAATTCCCATCTTTGGAGGCTTCTACTCCTAGAACAGGTGGAGGAAATAAAACCTTATTTTATATGCATACTGTAAAAAACAAGAAAAAAATGAATTCCGCAGAAAAAAATTAGTACCTATGTTTCCCGGTAGGGGAAATACTAGCGCTTTGAAAATACGTTATGAACGAATTTATGAAACTCTCAGAAACTAATCTTTTATTCATTAATATTATTGTCCTCTGGAAGCCTGCAACATTTGCAATATTCTGACCTTCCCTTTGTACAATATTTTGTGTATATGGTTAGGACGATCTCTACTGCTGCGTGTCAATTGTCAGCACCGATGTACATAACAGCCCTTGTTTTGCTGTGTTTCAAGACATGTGGGTTTGCTTGAGGGCAGCCACGTGTAGCTGTCTAGTATAGAACATTTCTACCAGTAAATCATGCTGAGGTAAGGTAGGGCCAATATTAAGCTCACATCGATAGTCAATCACGAACAACAGTAAGAACAAATTGCTAACTGGTCGTTTGTTTCTTCTTCCCTTTTTACAAGGAATGCATGGCGCTGTTGTCAAGCACGCACTAAGAATGTCACACTATCCATCTCGATATACTAATTTCCTCGTCTGAACGTGACAACAGAGTCAAGCTTTCAACTTTTCGCAACTTGTAACGTTATTTTTCTGCGTAATTTATCTTCCCATGCCTTCCACAGTCTGTGTGTGAAATGTGGTTTCATTCCGTTCATTTGTTTCCGTTGTAAACTCCTTTGTTGTTGCTGCTATTTCTAATGGTATTTGCCATGGACAAGCTCGCTGACGCAGGTTGCGATTTTTAAGTCGAGGGTGCGTCTCTTGTTTCAAGTAGCCCTAAATACTGCCAAGAGTACGTCTTAGCTACACACTCTTCACATTTGCTTGCACAGTGAATGTGATGAAGGGGGAAACATTCATGCACCTCCCTGATAGTACACAGAAGAATAACCACACCCTGAACAGAACTCGAACCCAGGATGCCCAGATCATGAGGAAGACGTGCTACGTTTGTACCAGGACGCCAGTACAGACGCTTTTAAACAGCAAAATTAAATTTATGGTCGTCCTGTATAAACAGTTTTTCTGATGAATATTAATGTTATTCTGTAAAACCAAATTTTGATCAGTATAGTTATTCTTCACTTGTAAACATCCTCTTATGAGTTTTGATATTATTTTTTTAAAAAAAAGAGACATTAAAATATGGGAAATCAGTAATATCGTCTCTTTACGTATATTTTAGTATTTTGAAGTATTTTGCTAAGTTGTGCAAAGGCAATAACCAGATGTACATGTTAGACTTATTCCTACTGTCCAATGAATATAAAATTTCATGCACAATTACAGTTTCAATAAAAAATCAATACACAAGACTTCAAATTTGGTCAATTGTTATTTCATTCAATTGACCAGACAATTACATGACAATTTTGCGATTTACAATTATTTCGTTCATTTATACGCAAG
The DNA here is from genome assembly GCA_026289955.1 of Argiope argentata. Taxonomy (NCBI): domain Eukaryota; kingdom Metazoa; phylum Arthropoda; class Arachnida; order Araneae; family Araneidae; genus Argiope; species Argiope argentata. Next base: position 330,956 of record JAOUZG010023909.1, on the reverse strand, counting down.
TGAGCTGACGGTGCATTTTTTCCAAGGATGTAGGCCAAAATTAAATGTATGTTAATTTTTAAATCTCAAATTAGTTACTAACTGATGGCGTTCTTAGCAACTAACTGGTCAACCAGTAATTATAATTTTACTCACTTACAAGTAAATCACTTACACATTACTTGATTTCCTCCTCTGATAGTTTTTGACCATTATAAGTAATAGACTTTTAAAGTCCGCTTTCTGACGCCCTTAAATCTCACTTATTAAATGTTAATGCAAACTTTCTCTTTGCATATTTTCAATCTAGAAAAAATTTGCTAGCTTAAGCAGTTTGTTCTGTTGTTGCTGCTTATGGAACTTGTCATATACAAGCTCGTTGACAAAGTTCAGCAATTTTAAGTCGAGTTTCAGCTTCTCTTGTTTTAGTCACGCCATCTAGGACCAAAAGAGCGTCTTAGCTACTCACGCGTCACAGCCCCTTTCACGGGGTGGCCTTCATTCACACATTTCATCCAAAGATCGTAATTTATACCCGAACGATCATATCTGGTCCAGTGCCTCCCAGTGGTATTGTAGACATGGAGGACTTTGTGTCTATGATAAATTTATAAGTGCACCATGCATACGGAGAATTTTCGATCGGTGGGGTTCGAACTCACCACAGAAGGGATGGTTATCCGACGCCTTATCAACCAGGCTATCATGGCCTTATTCTGTAAAGCACTAGCATACATACATACATGCACACATTCTTCTTCATTATTAGTCGAGAAATATATATATATATATATATATATATAATATATTACTATTTCGAATGCTAGCTTTCTCATAATCTCGAATAGACAGGTTGACAAATATTTCACACGTTGTGGAATTAGATACAAAACTGAATTCCGATCGGCAAAAACTGGTCCGTTTCACTTGTAAGGTTTATTGTCTTTCCAAATCATCGTATTCACATGCGAGTGGATGGTCAGTTCTAATCACAATGATTCTAGAAAACTTGTGCGAAATCTGAAAATGCAATTTAAAGAGCAACTCTAACTTCTAGCTACTTGTACTGTTGAGTTATATTCAGAAAGAGATGGGCAGACCTATTTTTAGAATCTAGAAAAAAAAATTGCTGCAAGTGGATATACAGCGTTTTCTTTATCTGAATTACGTTTTTTTACTGTCGCATTTACGTGCATGCAAATGTAGAGAGCAACGGACAGTCAATTCCTTAATTTAAGAGAACGGTATAATTTGAAATCAGCAAAAATGAATGAAAATATGAAATGTTCCTTATATTGTTTTATCAAATTATACACTTGCATTTAACTAAAGCATCATTAAAATTTGTGTTCAATAAAATGAATGTTTGAGAAGCTTTGAAAAATAAATATACGTTTAATTACGTTTTCTAAAGATGGTGTTCTAATTAGTATATCCAATTATAATCTAATTAGTATTAATATCTTTGGAACGTTCCAAATGTTCGAATTCTGAGGTAGTTGAAAGTCTATATAAGTTCAGTAATCACAAAATTCCTATGAAAATTCAATAAGTGTGCATCAGTTTTTCAAAAAAAAAAATGAATTTTTAAAGAAAACAGGAGAAAAATAAAGGCAAAAATTAAAAACCATGTCTTTTGGAAAATTTTGAGATATTTAAAAATAATAATGTTTTAATTTTTAAATAATATATTTTTATTCAAAAGGATTTTGAAGATTTCTGTAGTACTTATTTTTTAACATATATATTCAAAAAATTTTAAGAGAATTCGCAAAAGAATCCCCCCTTTTTTATCCCCCATCCCAATTTTACTAAAACTGCATCTCAGTTTTATAATTCTAGATTTCTCTCTGCAAAATTTCAGTTATCATGATCAAATGTACACAAATAGACAAACTGGTTAAATTTCGCTCGAGATTTTATAAAAATCTACAAACTATTAAGGCCACATGCCAAATTTCATAGTCAGCTCAAATTATTTTGGGGTCCCATGTTCACAGACGAACAGACGTAATTTTAGTGCAGTATTTTGCAGAAATTAACTGACTTCCTATGGTAATAAGACTACACAAACCTGAAGTATGGAAATTTGTCAAAATCTCTCGCTAGAATTTTTAACTATTACCATACTTCCTTTTAGTATACTTGGAATTAGAGAGAGTTAACAGGAGAAACTTCACTCGCATATTCCTGAATAAAGGTGCCATCACGAGAAACGCTGCGCATGGCATCGGCTTACAATAGTTGCGTAATATTAGCCTTTTGATTCAATTTGGCATTTTTACTGAATTTAATGTGTTATTCTTGACGAGGTGTTTGGCGATTAATCCCTGGCATGTAGTAAAAAGCATACGAAAACTGAGTTTGTATTTTTGACGCGTTTTTTCTTAACTGATTAAAAGCAAAATTTGATACAGAGTTGCAACTGTAATTACAAAATCTCTTATCCTCGCGTTTACATGTTTCTGAAAGTACAGATCGACAAACATTCAAGTGCATGTGGGATTTGGCTCTAAGAGTGATGAATTCAGCACTTAGATTTAACACCTACACCATAGGTGTTAAATCTAAGTGCTGAATTTTATCCATCTTGCTACCTTTGTCAACAGTCAAATAAACAGACAGAATTTATCTGAACAGATTTCGCATAAAATATGATAGAAATCTGCAAATTTAGAGCAAAGAACTGTATTTTAAATTTCATCCATCTAGCTCAAGGCGTTTTTATGTTATTTTTGTCACAGACAAACGTAATATCAAAATATGTTTACCGCATTCTGAGAAGTCTGAAATCAGGAGATACGCCAAAATCTCTTATACGAATTTTTTGGCGATTACAGTATTTTTTCTGTACCTCATATAGGAGATTCTAAAAAGCTTATAAATAAACACAACGACAGCATCACTGAAGAAACGAATCTATCATATTATATTTACAAAAAGCAGCAACTCCAGTGTCTTTTAGAGTCTCTAGTTTTATAATTTTTTCTCGTGTTTCTGCAGTTTTTTGTTTTCTAGTTTTTTTTAACTTCCCATCCTCAAACAAATTTCTAAATGTTCCTGGAACTAGGGCTACCCTCCCGCCCTTCTAAGTAAGTCAAACGAATCGTGAAAAAGGAGAGGTTACGCGCGCAACAGTGAAACAATGATCGTTCAAGGCCACATTCGTATTCGATGGCCACCCCGAGAGCATGTTTGTGAGGCCGTTAAGCAGCGCTTAGAAAATGGAGGTGAAAGTGACATAAATTACTACTAATAGACAAAAGGAGAATGGGAGGCCGGCTGGGAAAAATATCCCGGCGAATGAGACAGAGAAGTTGCAACCGATTCTGTACTCGTGAAGAAAGAAAGAACAAACATAAAAGAGCAAATCTTTGGAATGTTTGGTTCGAGTATTAAGTGCCCTTCTCCCTCAGATTAAGTCTGCAAGAAACTTCTAGGCATTAGAACTTCTTGGGCTTTTTTTTTTCCTCTCCGATTTCCAAAAGCAAACTTTTTTATTCATTTTCTTTAATTTAATCATTGTATAAGCAGTTATGAGAAGAAAATTTTTAAGTAGTGGATCGCTTTCAAGAATCTTTGTTTAAATTCATCATGCATAAAAAAATGCACTTTTCAAGGTGGATTGTTCAAGGTTGATTCAAGGTTCTGCTGATTTTTGATTCATCGAAATAAAATAAAAATTAGCTTTTTTGACGATAGTTTTTGAAAAATATCTATCTATTGAAATTCTGATAGTTTATGATAAATTCCGATAGAAAAAAATCGATATTAATTTACTCAATTAATATCAATCAAAACCTAAATTACAATTAATTTGTATTTCCTATTTCGTTCAGGTTATCGGTTAGGGATTATTTTTGTTGCTCTTCATTCTTATTGTCCTTCATACAGAATTATTGTTCATATTTCTATAAGTACGATCATATTCAAATATATAAAAATGCTTGTTTTAAACGCAGTGTTATAAATTGCAAAGTGAAATTTATAACACTAATTGTGTCAATGCCAATTGTTCTGGCATTGACACACTTTATTAAAGGGAAATTAATTAGATCAATAAGATTACTTTCTAATTATTTTTATTCAAAAGAGCACAGAAATTTTTATTACATAAATTGAGACATCATTTCATTTGTCGTTCTTATCAGTGAATATGTTAAGAGAATGCTATTTATAACATGTAACAGCTATAAATATATAGTGATATTCTGATACAACAAAAACTATCGATTTTCAAAACAATACAAACACTATTTAAATAGCAGATCATCGCATGAATATAAATTATTCCATTATAAAGCTATGTATTTTATAAAATTATTAATTACATAATATAAAATTTGCAAAAGATATTCAATTAGAAATGCTGTTATAAAAGTGCAAGATTTAAGTTATATTTAATTATGATATAAATAAGTTAGAGTATATAACTTGTGTCAATTCAGTGAAGGTACAAAATTAAATTATTTTGAAAACGGTAATAAACCCCCAAAATCGGGGAGGGGTGGTGGAGGGGAACAGAAATAAAAAAAATAGTAATAATTCGAGACCTTTTCATCTTCAGAGTTGAGGGATTCTAGGGCATCTATTGGATAACTCCACCCAGTTTCCATTATTGATGAATTTTCAACAAAGTAGTGGCTTAAGAGTGCCGTATACACGCCACCTACAATTTTCAAACGTAATGTTTTCCTATGGGAAAATATTATACCCGCGTTTCGTTTGCAATTACGGTGTCTTTATTATGAAGTCATTCTGCCATCGCAAGAGAGAATAAAAACAAAGGTTTCTCCCGAAGGAATTTTTTTTTCGTGCGTGTCAAAATATTTTTAAATATTTAATAAAAATTGAAAAATGTCAAGGGCGCCATTTAAACGATTTTTTTTAAAAATCTGTCATAAATAAAATAAAACTAGCAACTAAAATACATCCGTTTTGGTACCTTCTTTCCGATACATATAATTTTTAAAAAAAAAAAGAAATTAGGAGAATGTGTAAAAACAGCATTTTATACTTAAACTTGGAAGAATGATTTGAACTCCCCCCTAAAGTTCCTTTAACTCCTCCCTTTCGCGGAGGAATACACACTAAACCCTCCTTTTACCACGTGATGGATTGTTATTTTTATTATCTGGTATTCACCCCGTCTTCAAATTTCCCCCTCAGCATTTTCTTTCTGCTTTTCGTTTTTGTTTTGTTTTATTTTGTTTACCATCACAGCTGTGGTCATCTGCCCCTTCACAATCTGCACTCGTTTCAGCGAATACTACCGCAACCCTGAACACAAAATTAGTAAACTTTTGTAAAAGAATTTGAATTTTGCATATTTAGCAGCATTTCCGGACGGGCTAATTGGTAGTGATAGAATTTCAGAAGTAAAATGCACAGCAAATATTACTCCGGATGAAGTAATAAAAGTTTTTAAAAAAATTTATTTTGGAAAATAAGCGAAGATGAAAAACAACCATTAATAAAATTCATAAATATTATTTTCAAGTGCAGGTCCAGCTGCATATAACACACACATACACACACAAAAAAAACTTTCATTTTCAAAGTGGACGGCAGAAAACAGAAAAAAATTATTCATAAATCCAAAATTTTGGCAGTGAAAAAATAATTGATTCTTTTAATTTGACTGTTTATTGCCAAAATTCGTTGATATCAAATATCTCGAATGAATGAAACTTCGGATCCTTTTGCGATTATACAGGATCAAAAGAAGAAAAAATTAATGGAAAAAAAAGGAGAAAGTACTAATGCTTTCTTAGCTTTTTTTTTCTCTGGATATTTTTATAACTGTACTTTTTTATATACAATTCATAAATCAATGCTATTTTGTCTGCATTCTTTTTTTGTAAAAATTTTATTTATTTGATCTTGTGTTTATGAGATTTTGTACATACATTTATCTTATTCATATATCTTGCAATAAATAATGGTTAATTTTATTATAAATTGAAAAATAAGATTGCTTTTATCAGAAAACAATTAGCTGTAATAATTCATTTGAAGAAAGTAAGATTTAAGAAAATTTATATATTTTTTTATTCTTTACTAATACTTGAATATTTTCAAGTTTCTGAATGGGTTTTCTTCAAAATCGTTGATATCTATAGTCATAAAAGAGTAAAAAATGTATATATGTGTATAGATATTACAATAGTTCACTAAGCAATATCTTTATTAAAAAGTCGCCTTTGACGATCTGCTGGTTCAATAGTAGAAAAGATATCTAAAGCTTTACATATTTTATATAACTTGGTTTCTAAATAGCCTTTTTTGAAAAATATTTAGCTATCAAATCTTCAGTTTTTGATAGCTATATAATTGTGTCATATTATTATGTAGGCCTTAAACAGTTCTGTTCATTATATTACTTATCTCTGACTAATTTTCTGTCAGAGTGCATAAAATTTACATGATAAATTAGAGTAGAGAGGTTAAATTGTAATTAATATAAATGTTTTTTCTTGAAATCAAGTACATCTTTTGTTTTAATATGAAAACTGAAAGCAGAGTCTTTCAGTATTGAAATTGTATGTAAATTGCAGAATAATTATTATCATGTCAGAACATATTTTGGGAATGAGGTTTTTTGGTGTCAACAAAAATCCGTAGGTGAAAAATAAACATTTTAAATTTTATTATTCGCACGAGCATATCGAAAAATCAGCTTTGAATAATGCGTTGCCATAGCATTTGCAAAAGCTCTAATTTAAAAAAATAAATTAATGACTACAGCCAATAAAACCTAGAATAACGTTATTTTGAGCACGTGATTATATGAAATGTAATGAATAGGAAATATTTTTTTAAACAATAAAAGCGAGAAAAAGTTTTTTTTTTTTGATCGTTTGCAATACTAAAGGAACTCATTCAATGAAGCCATTAAAATGAATAAAAATATAATTTAAATTGCTCGAGCACGTGGTGCTTGGCCGTTCAAGAAATTATGTTCTGACACGATACATTGAAATATGCATAGCAGATTTCCTTTAAATCTTTTGCAATTTTCATAACATCTTAAAGAATTATTCAACAGAAATTTCACAGATTTTTCGTAAAATTCAATTTTTAATTTTACTTTCAAAACATTTAAATGATGCAAATGTAAATATTTATAAATGTAAATAGAACATTTATTGACTTCAGTCAATAAATGTTTTTATAAAAAATTATGAAATTTACATTTTACACAGTCCTTTTGTCCTAAGGAATCATATTCTGAAAAATACTCTTCATATTTCGAGTTTTAAATAAATAAACTTTCTGTCTTCTGTTATAAAATCTGTTAGTTTTTACATGTCAATATTTGAACAAACAGTATTTTCATAATCATAGGCCAATCACTGTCGAGAAATCCTGGTAGCGTATTTTTTTTTTTAGACCGCTTATGAAGTGGTCTAAAATCGTCAGCTTTTACAGAAGAACGATATTCAAATTTCATAAATTATTCATTTTTAGTGAATGATTTATTTGATTGGAAATTTAAAATTTTTTCTTTAAAATATTGATGTCTCGAGAAAACTTTGGTATCATTAAAAAGATAGTTTTTTTTAAAAATCTTTATCGTGACGCAAAAATCTATTTTGTGCTGTTATAGTTTCGGAAGTTATAGCGTTGTAAATTTTATAATTTTTTAAAATCTTGTTATTTTTTAATGTAATGAATTATTGGATGTATAAGGCTCAATATTAGTAAAATTAATTATTATTTGATTAGAATATTATCTGTACAGCGTATAAATAATACTGAATGTGAAAGTTTTTGTATAAGTTGAAATTTAAACACTTTCGTTTTTCAAGTTCCTATTTCAGTTGAGAATATTGAAAATTAAAAGAGATGCATTGCACAAAATGTTGAATGGTATACGGTTTTTAGAAAAGTAGTAAATGTTAAATGTCTCATAGAATTTGAAGTTAAATATACTCGTGTGTGTGTGTGTAAGCAATCAAGAACAAGTTAAGTAAATTTTAGCAACCATAAATCTGAATTATAAAAATTAACTAAAACTAAGTTAGTCACTACTTTTATGACAATGTTTTCTTATATGACAAAACATAATACTTTTTAATGTGTAGGCATTTGTGTAACAATATAATTTACAGCTATTTGTTTATCAATTCCTGGTGACATAGGAGTAATCATAATTTCTATTTCGTACGAAGCAATACTCCTACCAATTAATTGAATCTCGCACAACTTTTAAAAAAAACTTTAGTTACATACAAAAAAACAAAATTGCTGACAAGCTTTCAGAAATGCGGAACAGTCTTGATTCATAATGAATGAGGAGAAAGAAAGCTTTGCAGTTATTTAATCTTTTTTTCTGTTTCTTTGTGTTTAATGTTAGTGACCATATTATATTGAAACAAATTCTTTAGAAATGAGATTCATTTTTAAAAAAATCTCTAACTTCTTTTTATTGTTTCCTATTATTATTTTTTATTTATAAGTAAAAAAAATATTAGACGATTTTTCAGTCTCAAATATTCCAGATTCTGATACAAAAAAAAATCAACAAATCCTGGTTAAGCAGATGAATGGTTGTACTTTCAAAATCCAATAAATAATTAAACAAAATAAATTTAGAAATTATCACACAATTAATGGTTTAAAAATTTTCAAAACCAGGAGACATTCAATCCAATATGTGCATTTTAAAATTTAATTCATTATTTTTCCTTCCAATTTATGTAAATTGTATTAAGTTGGTTATATCCCACATTTAGGAAAGCTGAGGAATAGAATTCATCCTAACGTTATTTCCGAATTAAATATATTTATCTTTTCTTTTTAATTTGGTACAAATGTGCCATTTAATTAAAATTTAGGATATTGTCTTTTTTACGAAAATCAGGCAGAAATCTGGAGCATCCCAGCTACACAGAAACACCAGGCAATGTTGCACAAGTTGAAAAATACAACTTAATTTTTTTTCATTTCCTTTCTCATTTAAGACAATTCAATATATATTTTAAATAAATAATTTATTTAAAAAATTAAAAAAGGAACATTTTATTAAAATTCACTGTTAGTAATAAAACTATTGAGATAAAGGGTTGATCCTATTCTTCGGAAAGGAGTCCGAAGTCTTACATTTTCATACACAAGTAGATCTTGCCCATCCTCCTGGATTGAAAAATTAATAAACGTAATTATTGTTAAAAATAAAGTCGTGTCAAATAAAATTCTACAACTATTAAATTATTTAATTACTCCTTCTTAATTACAGGATTCTACGATATTAACAGAATTATGAAAAGTAATTAAATGCCTCAAACTCGAAGTGCTTCAATAATTAATCAGTGATGAATTCTATGTTCTAAGAGCCCTTCTAACATTCCCGCTGCCCTCAGTACGATTTTCTGTGCAAGCAGAGAAAATCTAAAATATCTAGCTCAAAGAGTAACTTTTCCAAACTAGTTTGGAATGAGAGAGAGGGAACCGTGTCGGTTTCCGAGAAGCCTCCACAATGAGAAAGGGCAAGTTTTATTGGGGGTGGGTCAAATGACCTTCTGAATGTAGCACTTCCGCACAGCAGTATCTCCTGGGGACCAGGAATTCTTTTCTGGTTGGGTGTTATTCGGCTTGTCAATCAAACATTTTAAGCTTCTTTCGTTAGCTTAGTCACCGCCCTATCACCCTCACCGATAGGAGGCGCTTTCGTCGACATCGAGGTTTTTTTTCTGTATATGGCACTCTTAAGCCTAGTTCCAAAACGACCTGCGAATCTTCAGGTGGACCATGCGTTCTCCCATTTTACCCCTGTTGCGGTTTCTTGGGGTCATTTGATGCCTGGGCACTTAACCGACAATTTGCGAGAAACTTCGGACGCTGCCACAGGCATCAAGTACTCCAATAAACAGCAAGAGGGGTAAAATGGGGGAACGCGCGGCCCGTCTGAAGATGCAAGTCGTTGGAGCTAAGCTTTAGAATGGTTCAAATCGAAGGGGGGGGGATAGTTGTAACTAGGTTGATTATAAAAATATTATCCTAGAGATAAAATAAATACATTTATAATAAGAAAAATGACGAATTTCGTTTTGTTGGGTGCATTTGAGTTTTCGCACCGACTTATTAAAATAATTTTTTAAAAAATAAAAACGATAAATCAATTACTCATTTATAAAATATTAAGATATGAATTATCAATTTAATTAATTCTTCGAAAGTAAGACTCGACAGGTCATATAAAACATTAAAATAATATTTTGAATGTTAAATTTGATTTTTTGTTCCTGTAATTAGTTATACTAACTAAATGATTTTATTTTTTAAGTAAAGAAAACATTTTAACAAACTGTTACAGTTATTTTTTCAAGAATTTAATTACTTCATTCTTTTTCCCATTATATAAAAATAAATTCATAAATAAAATAATTAACATGATAACTCAAAGATGCTATTACTTCAATAAATCAAATTTATAATGTGATTTTGTTGCTAATTTATAATGCGATTATACTTGCGTCCCATTTTGATTACAATCATCCGGAATAAAGAAATGCAAAATATACACTCATTGTTCTGATGCTCTGCTGTAACCGCACTCCAGCAATTAATAGTAAAGAGAAAAAGAAAGAAAAGAAAAAGTGCTTGATAATTTTGTAATAATTGATCGATCGTAAGTCTCAACATTAATTATTTTTAGCTGTTGCAATGTTTTGTGTGTTTTTTAAATAAAAAAGCTACCTCATCGTTCAATACAGCCTTCCTAAATAGCTTTTAATAAATGGGGCGTTTGTTTAAAATGATTCGCCGTTCATTTTTAGAATTTAAAAATCACGAAAATCATATATAAAAAAAGATTACTGCCACAAAAATATCATGCGTCATCGCTCATAACTTCTAATGTCCACGTTTAAAAAGAAGAAGAAGAAAAGATTTTTTATTCTTCTTAAATATTACAGTACAACATTGCATTTTTAACAAAAAGAGAAAAAAATCTTATACGCATCTTCCTAAACTTTAATACTAATATATTCAAGCATATAAAAAGAAATGTTTAATTGTAATTTTTATACCAGTCATTTATTGTTAAAGAATTTTTAACTGCTGCGTTTCCATAACAATGTTTTGACGTAATTCAATCTTTTTCCCCTGTGTGTGTGTGTGTGTGTGTGTGTGTGTGTGTGTGTG
>JAOUZG010023909.1:304929-317585 GCA_026289955.1 Argiope argentata | reverse complement strand
CATCTGCAACTATTTATTTATTTTGTTTAATTTCTAAACTAATTTGAGAATATCAGATAGGGCATTTGGCAACTGATTCTTAAAAGTCACAGAAAATTAATTTTATCTATATGATAATACTGATTTTTAATGACATACAAAAATTTAACCCACAATCTCAAATGATAAGTAGAAGATAAATAAAGGAAATGATTTTGTTAATTGTAATTATTTAATTATTATATTTTCATTCACTTGGAACAGTAATATTAAAGATAAAATAATCTAGTGTGTACTCATGGAAACAGTTTTTAAGCGAAAGAAATGAATGACCGTCCCAAAACTTCACTAAAAATTTCTTTTTTTTCTTCAAAATATTCGTAATCAAAACTCGAAAAAAATCTAATAATTTGTTTGGATATTTATGTATTTCGAATTATTTATTAATTTTTAGGTGTTTTTTTTCTTTAAATTACTTTAAAAGTATATTCAGAATTATTATTATTGTTATTATTTGCTTTATTTTAAACAGTTCTTTTGGTTTAAAAAATTATTCAATGTGTCATTTCTGAAAATTTCCAATTAAGATTTTCAAAATATGAAATGGTAATAAGCATGGTTTAAATTAATTTCCGCTATATTAATGTCCTGTATTTACGAAACACTTATCAAATGTTTTCATCAATCAAAGAACGAGCTCGCAATTCTCAACAGTTTTCAAAATACCAGCTCGTTGTAACAACGAATTCTTTTCTAACCATTCTTTTGTGTCTTCCGTTTTTGAGAAGAACGATCCCGACTGCGCCCTCTGTGCAGTTTATCTTATTTCGTTCGCAATCACGGTTTTCATTGTTTGAACACCGCTGATAAGTGACGGCACTGAAAACCGAACAAATGACAAGAGCGGCTTCGGAGAGGAGCTGTCAGTGACATCATTTGCACCGCGCGGCATGTTGCCAGCGAACAGTGGAATAAATCGTTTGCATATCGCACATTTAGAATTCTAGTGACTCGGAGGAAACATTATTGCTAGAGCGAGTGTAGAATTTTCAGCCATGTTTTTGAAATTTAGGAGCTATATAGTCATCCTTTTTGGAATCGTATGGATACGTGATGTGCAATGCAATGATAAAGGTAAGAAAAATATTTCTATTTAATTTTTTTACGTTAGGTTTTTTTCTTCTTTTTGCCCTTTGTTTTATTTATTTTGACAATACCTAAATTCAAACCTGGACGATTCCATTTCAAGTAATAGATCGTTTCAAAAGTAATAATAATCGCAAGATTGCACAGTTTATTTGTAGAAAAAAATTCCTCAATACTGACTTTATTTCTGACTATTTGGAAAAACTATCAAACTAAAAAAATTGATTAATTTTTGCACGACTACAATCGAAAATTTTTATTCTGTACATTTTTATCTTTTTTTATCAACACCATTTTTTAAACAATTTTTTATAGATAACTATTTAAATTAATAATAAATTAATATTCTTATTTTAATTTTTTCCCTTTGTCTCACTTTCGTAAGTGGTAGATTCAAGCATCAAATTGTGAGATAAGAAAATTTATAATATAAAATTTAATCTGTCATAGATGTTGATTCAAATTATGACTAAAATGATCATACATAACTCATGCAAAACCAATGCATACGCATATTTTTAAAATAGAAAGAGACGATGCTACTTAAGTAGTAGAACTTTTCAAAAGTCAAAGGATAAGGAGAAGTTTAGAGCAAGAGCATTATAATTCATTTTGTAGAATTGTTGTTAACTTTTTTTTTCTAATACCAAATTCAGCATGCAAAGAATAATTATTAGAAAATTTTAATGTTTCAACAAAACTGTTTTTATATAAAATCTGAGATAAGAAATTGCGAATTAAATATTATCCGAATTTATATATTGTGCATCCAAGTTCATATGAAATTTTCATAAAAAATATATCAGATATGATTAAATATTTCTTTATATAAATATAGTTGAAAAAATAAGATATATTCTTAATGAATAATTTTCAACTATTTGACTATCGATTATAATTTAAAAAATACATAACATTTGCAAAAAAAAAAAACTTACTGTTTTTTTCCTTTTGATGCAACATTTTTCGCTCTTGCTCATCTAATAGACTAATAGTATTTTTAGTTAATATATTTTTATAATGCGAGAACATGATGCTTGGGTTTGAGGTTTTTGAAGTCTCAAAAAGCGCAGGCAACAAATTGGCGATTTATCACTTTTGAAGCATCTATTTTTCGCTTTTAGGGTTATTTAAAAACAATGCAGAAGGTAGTCACATTTGGCTATGTATCGCTAACTTAAGTTACAACTTGATTTCCAAATTATTCATTCTCTCAATTCTTACGAATTGTCTCAATTAATTTAAATCATCAACCAGTTTAAAACAATCACGTGACTATCAGATTACGCCTGTGTCAATATTTAGAGAAATGAGGGGGGTTTGTTCATCTCAAAATCGGTCGAGGTCCAAAATTTTTTCTGCTAGAAAAACTGAAAATAAAAGGTTAAAAAGTCAAATTTCGACAGATTTTCGCAAATATTTGCCATTTTTCTGACTAATATGAAGCAACGGATTTTTACAATTTTAGTTAAAATCGTAGAATTCCATTGTAGTAAATAATCACACAATGAGATATAGTATTTCCGTTTTGACTCGAGCCTTGAAATTTGACGCAATTCTTGAATGAGAGTTTAGAAGAATATTTTGTTACAATAATGCCCTTGAATTTGAAAGGACCTGACATGTCCTTTTCTGATTTCTATAACAATTGTTTTGCGTGTTTTTGTTCGTTTTACTCCTTTTTAAATGTCTTCAAATACTCTATATTTTCTTTAATAACCTAAAAAATCGTATTTCTTAGAAAGATCAATTTCATTTATGTAATTATACTTTTATTAAGTAAGAGATACTCATAATATATTTGTCAAAGCTCTAAAGAATTTATAATATTTAAATGGAAAATCTCAACTTTGTATTGAAATGATGTTTGTGGAGCAAAAGTAGATTTATAGTTTTATGCGAATGGCAATAGTGTGAAACAAAAAAGAATTTTTATATCTAAGTTTGTACGGTTGTGATTTATTCTAACTCACCTGCTTTATTCTAATTTGGGTGAAACAATCTAGTTCGAGTCGCTTTTAAAGATACCTAAAGTTCCATTTTCTAAATCGGCATGTATCAAGAAAAGCTCTGAAACTCTTGTAAAAAAAGCACTAAGGGAAAAATTTCTCACACTTTGCTATTGTACTTTGGCATTTACAAACGTATCGGACCTTCGATTTCTGTATATAAGACATGTCCTTCCTTTATAAAATAAATTGAAGTTAACTCCAAATTTGCCCTTTTTTCAATCTCTCATCTGCAAAACTATGTTACTGATAATTTTAATAATTTTTTTCGCGGCTTCATTTCATTTTCTATTTTAAATTTTTTATGAGTTTGCAGTAAATACTTTAATAAGCATATTTGTAGAGGGATTATTCAATAAAAAGCCCCTGTACTCAAATGAAAAAAGCTTTCTTTATTGTTCAAGTGATGGGAAGATTATTATACAATATTTGTGTAATAAGAATGAATATTCATTCGTTACTTTTGGTTGCTGGATCATTTTGAACTTTCTCACTAATGGTTTCTATTGTAAATCTAATATTTCGAATGTACAAGCTGCTGAATTCTAACCCTTCAGAATTCTTACTTCCTTTTAATCACCACTGCGTAGCTCGTAATGCTTCTAGCGCGTTCAAGTGAAATTTCTGCAGGGCATCCGTAACGCGCTTCAAGCGTTCTTCGACATTTCATATCTTTCAAACGTTTAAAATGCTTAGTAAATGTTTACTTTTTTTTTTTTTTTGGTTCTTTTGTTTGTTCTCATGCGGCGAAAAGCAGAGGATCGCCTCGAAGAAATTTTCGCCGTCAGTAAAAGACGGTGAAAGGGTTAACCCCTTCGAATACAATAACGAGTCTGTCTAGGGCATCGAATTACTGAATCTTTAATTGAAATAGGCAATAAAATGAAAGTAGTAATACGCAAAAATCGCTTTAGCAGGCTTCAATATCGCAAATGTCCCTACATTATTTTAGGAATTAAAATAATAATAAATGCCTCAAATAAGATATGTCGTTTAATTAGGGAGTTATGCAAATTCGTGATTCGGGGGCTAGATTATTAATCCAATAAATGATCACTCCAATGCATGCATTAAAATGAAGATGTAATTTTATATGATTTGAAATATTTTTGTTAAATATTAAAAATTGCAAGATGCCAAAACTTTTGTCCTTTATACAATCGTAAAACAGATTTAAATGGGCAATTTTTTTGACAAAGGATTAAATATTGATTCAATGATAAATAAGATATCGATTTAATATTTTTTGACATAATCGATAAAAGTATTTTATAGGATTTAGGGTCTGCAATTTTATACAGGTTGATTATTTTACACTTCATTCTAAGGAAGTACGAAAGATACTTCGAGTATACTTCATAATTTTTAATTGTAGGCAGCTGACTAGGATAGAACTTATAATGACGTCACTCTCCAAACATTGACCTGATTGATTTAAAATATTTGAGTCATGAGATTAAAGTCACTTGGGTGGCAGATGGCTGAAGTCGAAGCTCTGTTACCGAACGAGATTTGCAAAATTATTTTTATTGCAATCTCAGTTTTAAAATTTAGACGTTTTCTTTTTCTTATAGACGAAGCATAGAAAAATAATTCTAATATCGAAAAAAATTCAAACTCGCGGATTTGACGAATATTAACTTTTTTGATTACCCTGAATTTCCATGGTGACAAAAACACGTTTTTAACAATGTTTGTCCGTCTGTTCGCCCATCCACATGTCTGTGTACTTAAACATTAAAACACCTGGAGCTAAGCGGATTACATTATGAATATGTACTTAGATAATATTTGTCGATTTCTATCAAATTTTGAAGGAAATCAATTCGGAGGATGTCTATCCCTCTGACTGTTCCATTATAAGAGAACTCAATAACTATAAGATTCAAAGATAAACACAGATGAAATTTGGCTCGTGTATTAATATCTAAAATGAAAATTTTTATGAAAGCTCATCATGAAATCTGTCGATGGTCGAATTATACTTTTTCATGCATGTAAACGCTACAACCCGTAATACATTGCAACTTAAATCCATGAAATTGGATAATGACTCTAGTGATTACAACTGTTGATTACAGCTATAACTGTAACTAAATCTGTGTCAGAATTCGGTTTCAAATTGGCCAACGAAACAAAGGCATTCAAAATACATATTCACCCGTTAGATTCAAGAAAAATTCTCAGCTTATTCCTAACTATAGCTCACAAGCATTTGCGACCTGACCCAAGGTCTACAATTTTATAGCAGGGATGGGGCATAAGACTTGAATTGGAAAATATAAGAGACTGTTTGAGGGAGACCACCCTCATTGAAATTTCTCTATATTTTTGGATAATATTTAACATTTCAAAATGAAAATGTAAGACTAAAAATATTTAATATATCTTATATGCATTTTTATTTATCAATAAGATATATGCTGAGAGTCTCAATTTCGCATGCCTGTTTTACACACTTCTTTACAAGCGTCTGAGACACCCAATTCAAACAACGCGCGAAATTGCAATGTCATTTGTTATTTAATGTTCATAGTTGTTTTGCGTGAAATTGTGCTGCAATGTCACTTGATATTTTTTCTTCGAAAAAAAAATGAGCAACATGTCCTCAATTGAAATTTGTAGAGGGGAGTTGCCGTCATTTCTTCTATATCATTATTATTTCTTTAAAGTTGTGATTTGTTCGTCCCTAAACTCTAACCCATTTGAAACAATTTTTGACTGCACATATTTTTCTTCGTATTTTAATATTACAATTACTTTTAGGAATTATATGATTAGAAGCAAAACAATTCCAGATGCCGTGGTGGCTGGGTTGTAAAATCTCAGTTTCGGTACCAGAGACTATTTCTACTCAGTTGTCATCCTCGTCGTCTGACCGCGGTTCAAAATGATGAGATCCGTCACAAAATAGCTCCAATGTTGCTTTTAAACGGGATGTTGATTTAACTTAACTAAAACAAAAACATTTAAGTTGCCTTCCAATAAACTAATTCTAATATAGTATTTTTTAATTTTGTTTAATTTATACTTGAACAATTTATAATTTTGGTTTTTAAAGGAATAATTTATCATTTACTTAGAAATTCATTCAAAATCGATAAACTGTAGTTTAATAATCTTGATACCGTATATATATATATATATATATATATATATATATATATATATATATATATATATATATATCAACTTTGCTTTAAAAATAAACTTGCCTAAACGGTCTCCTCAAAAAAAATTTCCGTACTCTTTAAATAAAGGGAATTTGTGTATTAGGCCTGATCAATTGAAACCACACAAAACTATAATTGCAACCTCGAAATCATATATCAGATTTGTTATATTCAAATCATTGCGTCTTTAAGCTATAGCGTTTATTTGTCTCTGAAAGTTTGAACCGACAGGCGATCAGCTTGCGTTCGATTTGGCTGAAAACTCGATTCATCTCTACAATACTGATGTTAAATCTGTGAACCGAATTTTAGGCTGCTACCTCGCTTAGTTTTTAAATTACCATCTTAGCTTATATTCCAGTAGTCAGACAGATTTTCTCTGAGTAAAGTCGCCTTAAATGTGATAGAAATTTCATCTGTCTAACTCAAAGCGTCTTTGAATTATTTTTGTCACAAACATAAAAAAATGTTTTTGGAAATCAGGGAAGTCGAAAACGATGAGTTTCGACCAAATATGAATGTCGACTTGCTTGCTGATTACAGTATTATACATCGTGTACGAAAAAAAAAAAAAAAAACAAAGAAATGGTGCACCAGTGATTCAAAATTCTCCAATACTTCGGTTTTCAGGATCCCATTTTTTCAAATCGTCTTAACTATTTGTGATTTGCGTAAAACTATCGATTCATGTTTCCATGATTCTGTTTCGGCAAGCTGCATCTGTTTGGTGTTGGAATCCATTCTCTCTTCTCTCCACATAGCTTTGAAAATATGCAATTCATTTTCTAGTATTTTGAATATATTCATTCATTTTTTCTTAAAAGCAATTAGTATGTTGAATTATATTCATTCATTTTTTCGTAAACGCAATTAGTATGTTGAATATATTCATTCCTTTTTCCGTACGCTATTCATTTTTCACTTGATCGTGGTATCACGTGATCGGATTCAAATAACTACGCCTTTGCAAACTGCTCTAATTTTCCGCTTGCTTTTTCAATTTTTTAAAATTACATTAAGTGTTTGAATAACTTAAAAATTGTTTTGAATATTTCTTAAACTTGATTGCTTGTGTAAAAATTGACTCAAAACTTGATTAAATGTTCTCTTTTAATAGTCAGTGTATATATTTTATTTTGTTGTTGCCAAAACTGCTTAATATTGCAAAACATATATTATTTAAAAAGTGTAATTCAGGTGATATTCTCAATGTTTTATTAAATTTAATATTGACCTTAAGAATTAATTACATCTTATTGAAAAAAATTAACTTTCTGCTTATTTTAAAAAAAATTTCAAAATAATAATTTTTTCCTTTATGAAAATATGAATATTTCACGTATAATTATTTCTTATATAGAAATATTTCCGTCAAATCTGGCTATTGAATAGAAAATATGAGCTATCCAAATACTTTGGTACAACATATATTCCCACTTTAATTAAAAAGAAAAGTGATCACAATGTTTTGTATAAAAAAAAGTTTTTTTAACATTAAAAATAAATTCGCAAGGCTATAAAAGAAATGTGAGTATATTTTGTACTAACCTCTGCATCTACGATTTTTCTCTTGTTCTATACGTTGTTAAGAGAGCAAAACGCATCAACTTTTATGTATTGCAATTTTAACTAGAACGAATTGAGAAGTTTCAAAACATTCGACTGTTATTAATTTTTCGTTCAAATATCTTGGGTAAATATTTTTAGTCTCAAATCTGGGTAAATATATAATGACTGCTTTAGGCTAACATATGATTGGAGAGTTATTGAGTTTCTAGATCCATGTGATGACGATGGCGAGTCCACTTTGCAACGGAAAAAGAGGTGTAGTAGATTCTCAGGATATGGACCCTTGAGCCCCCGAGGGCAGAATTCTGACTTCTAGCTCATATGAGAATGGTTGACACACACTCGCTTGCTGAGACCCTTTTTACAAAGGGGCACATTCACACACCTCACAGATAGAACACAGAATAACAACCATGCCCTAACCAGGATTCGTACCCGGGACGCTCAGGTCGCGGGGAAGACACGCCACTTTTATGCCTGTAAGCCGGCTCCAGATCCATATTGGCTCATTTAAGAGAATAAATTTTATTTTAAGGGATTAAAAACGTGAAGAGGCAAACTAACGACGTTAACACTCGGTAGCTTTAACCGCTTAACTGTTTTATTTTCTTTACTATCTAATAAGATGACACCTTCTATTTAAGGAGTATTTTCTCATTTTGTTTCAAACGGAAATCCATTGAATACATGACATCTATGTATCCGAAGCAATTTTCATATTGAATTATAATCATTATGAGTGGTTTAATTTTAGCTTACAGCTATCAAAATTCAATAAATTGATGCACTTACGGCATACGGGCAAAACTGTTAAGCGGTTAATCAATGAATAAAATGTGTGATTACTTACACTTTACTGTAAATTAGCCACCTTTGTCAACTAGTCTGGTGGCCGATATTAACTTTTTATGGTTTAAAATCATTTATGGGATATATTTAAAAACATTTCATATTATTATTAGATACTAATGAAAAAAATTACTGCAATGAAATCCTCTCATTGCAAATTAAAAATTTTATATGTTTTGAAATAAAAACGGAAGTCAAAACTCTACAATGCGTTTAGTGATTGGGAAAAAATACGCGTTTTATTGTTTTAATGAATGAAAGGGCGTGTCATCACGTCATTTAAAAACATTACTGCATATAGTGTTGCAAATTAAATTAAAAATATTTTTAAAATTAAGAGGAAAATTCTATGAAATTGATACCATTAAAAAGATAATTTATTGAGTCTCAACTAAATACAAAAATTATCTTAATATTTTTATAAGATAATTGCTTTAATTAATTCCAATTTGTATATTTCATGCTTCCCCCTCTTTATGCGGGCTAACTTCAATCCCTTGAGGTTATCTCGCAGAACGAAAATCATTCTGTCAAAAGAATTCTAAATAATTTTATTAAAAAATTCGAATCCGAATTTTACGAAGGAAGCATGAAAGATTTTAATTTATATAGTTGAGTTTTTATTCAAATAATTCATTTCTTATAGATTGCTTCACTAATTTAGAAAATAGCTGCACAGAAATAGAATATTTAGATCAATAAAGTTAATTCGTATTAAATTTTAATTCTAGCTTTTTATTCTAATTTATAATATTGAAACTATTTGATAATATATGAAATTCACACAATTATATCAATATGAAAAAAGAACAAATAAATCAGAGTTTTTTTAATCAAAGATTACACAAATAAAACGTAAGCAGTTTTTCTTGATATTTTTTTCTAATAAAATCTTTATTCATTTCACTCTTTAAACTTAAAAAAAATTCATTCTACGTTAATTTTAATGCCGTCAAAGGATAATTAAAAAAAAGTCGTAAGATTAAATATATTAAAAACTTTTTAATATTGTTGATAAACACTGTAAGAAATGATAAATTTTTATTCATGCGAGGCAAGACATCATCTAATCTGTTTTCAGTGTTTAAATTAATGGTTACTAAATAGTAGATGATATTGCATCCATGCATACACGATTGCGCAGACACGCACTATCATTAAAACAAAAACGGATGTAGTGTCAACATTAATTATAAATATTTACAAAAGCCATTCATATTTTAGCATAGTTTTTTTATTATTATTTCTTCGATTTTTTTTCTCTTTGTTTTTATTGTCTGACGTAGATTGACGCAAGAGAATAAAAAAGATTGTTGTCAGTAAAAGATTTACACTTTCGTGACAAAATGATACGGAATCTGAATTGCAAAACAAATGTATGTATTTGCGGGAAATTTTATTTTATTTATGACTTTACATCTTCTAACAAAGTGCGGGAAAAATGTATTTACTGTCACATCGGTTTAAATTTACCATGGAAGTTGCTTGAATGTTCATTCTTTTACACGAAACGAACTTGAAAACTTTTCTTCAGTGGCAACAGATTAGGTACCAATAGGTTGAAAGTTGTTTATTTATAGAGGATATGGAACCTATAGAAGATGCAAATTAAATAATCCCCAAAATTTTCTTTCTCATGGATAGTCAAGATAAAATATACAGTAAAGCTTCGATAATTCAAATGTTTTCAATTAAAATTGGGCCAACAGCATCTCATTTCGCGCTTTGCATTCAGCACTTTCTTTGAGTCTTTTTTTTCTTTTTAAGGAAATAATGTCTGTATCATATACATCTAGTTATTATTTCCCTAGTACACAGCATTGTATTCATAAAATTATTATTACTATTATTTGCTTTTATCAATGAGATGGTGAACTCTCTTTGTCATTCCTGTGCATTTTTCACTTAGTTATAAAATTGATGCATATGTATTGAAATATCATACATTTTTACAATTCTTAAAAACAGAATATATTCTTAAAATTTTTTAAAATATAAAATTAAAAAAATGTAAAACATACGAGGCGATTTTTTTCTTTTTGTGTTTCTTCTATGTTATGTCTTCTATGTTAATTTATTTAAAACAAAAAAATAGTATGATTAATTAATTCCAATTGAAAATTAATTTTTTAGAAATATTTTTATCCAAACGCATCGCATTGTCTTAAGGATTTTATGTTTTTTGCACCGAAATTGACCTTTAATAATATAACAGATCTCAAAATATAAAATTCAACCAAACCAAATTTTTAAAAAAGTTTAATGGAAATCACTGTAATCAAATTTATTTCACTTCCTCAAAAGTAAGACACCTGAAACAAAATATTTTTATCTAATTAGAAAATTTTCTGAAAAGTCACTAAAATGCACTTTTTTCTGTAGATCTTTCAAATATTTACTTTATTGCATAATATATTTCACAATGCTGTTTTAATAGAATATATATAATATATTGGTGATAAAATAATAATAAAATTTCCTAAATCCTAAATTTCGTCCACTTTTGATGGTTTTAATGTCCACTTTCGAAGTTTCAATTTTTATTTAAATGCATTAATCAGAAGTATTCACCAATTCGTAAAAATATATCTTTTAGTTGTCTCTCTCGTGCTAAAATATTTGTTTCATCTCAGCTAGTTATAAGATTTCAGATATTCACGCATGCGCAGAAGAAAAATTGCGCATTGCCTGAGAGGGCGAATATAAGCAAGTTCTTGTCTCGATAGGTGCATATTTGCTGATTCACTCTTTCTCTGCATGTCTGGTCTTATTGGATGGTTGAACTGCTGAACGTAAATTCACCTTAATGAAGAGTATTGATAACAGATATCTAAACATATTCATATTCGACAATTTGAATGCCTCATATTTCTTGAATTTAGAATTAATAGCTGACGTAATAATATTTTAATATATTACTTATTAAAATATTACTCGTGATTCGAACTTACTTTGATTGATTCGAAGTCAAAATACTAAAAAAAATATCCATTTTTTAATATTGTTTTCGCAAACTGTTTCAATATCCGAAAACCCTTTGTCCACTTTTCCTCCAACCTATTTAAAACCAAACTTTACACAGAGTTATACTTGTTATTGCAAAATCAAATACATAATTTGATATATTTTAGTGGTGCATTTTTGAAATACCGCGTTTACATGTTTCTGATCGTCAGACGGTCAACTTCTATCTGGATTTGCATCAAAATGTGAAGGGTTTCTACACTATAAATGTTAAGTGTGTATGTCGAATTTTATCCCCCCCCCCAACTCTCTTCGTTTTATAGTTACCACATTAACTTATATTCGAACAACTGGGCCGACAGATTTCCTTAGAAAAGAGATTGCTTAAATCAGGAAAGAAAACTATAAATTTCGGGTAACGTCCGTAAACCGAATTTCCCCAGAATAGCTCCGAGCGTTTTTGGATTACCTTTGTCATAGATATTGGCGTTTTCCATAAATATTTTTTTCGGAATTAGGTAAATCTGGGATATGGAGATTCATCAACGTATCGAAGATTGAATTTTTTTGACTAGCATTATAATACTTACGAAGAGCTGGTTGACAGAGGAAAACTAGTAAGATATATATGCAAAGCATTTATGAGTTACATAACTCATACAAATATATCTTATGTATAACCCATATTATTATGAAAGACTTGCATCATTGTATTCATTGTATTATGTATATTTCTCATTTTCTATAAGCCCTTGTAAAAATTGAGCTTTAAGTTGAAACAATACTTAACTAAGTGTAAAAACTTTTTTTGCTGAAAACCTACATGTTTTTTTAGAATATGAGGGCCAAAAACGTAATAAAGCATTAAAGTCTTAGGTGTATTGCAGAATATATATATATATATATATATATATATGAATATATATATATATATATATATATATATATATATATATATATATATATA
>JAOUZG010023909.1:291263-304919 GCA_026289955.1 Argiope argentata | reverse complement strand
ATATATATATATATATATATATATATATATATATATATATATATATAATTTTTATATAAAAATATATTATCTAAAAAATGTTTCAAAAATATTTTTGATTCAAAATAAATTATAGTTTTACTTTCAAAAGGCAAAGCGTAAATAAGGTTTTTTGCTTTAGTTAATAAATGTACTTTCTGAAAAATTATGGAGTGCTTGTTTTATTCAATCCCTTGGTCGTAAGGAATCATATTCTATGAAATATTCTTGATATGCTTTGACAGAAATGTCAATATTTTCATAAATAATTCAGTTTTATTCACAATTCATTGAACCTTACTTTTTATTTAAAAAGTTTTTGTTGCAAAATTATTTCACTGAATATGAATCATAGAATCGAGGGTTTGTATAAAAGTACAAAAAAAATCGTTATTCATCACAATTTTTTTAACAATTCCATAAAATATAATTCATTGCCCCATTTTACCATTCCTATGCGAGCTTAGAATTCATTATACCATCTATCTATTCCTATTGTAGCATGGAATTCATTATACCATCTATCTATTCCTATTGTAGCATGGAATTCATTGTACCATCTATCTATTCCTATTGTAGCATGGAATTCATTAGATAGTTTTCCCATTAATATTACTAGGACAGAATTCATTAGATAATTTTCCCATTTCTATTGCTAGAATAAAATTCATTAGACCATCTTCCCATTCTCAGTTAACATGGAAATTATTGGACCATTTTTTCATTCCTATTGCTATGATTGAATTCATTAAATCAATATATTGTTACGTTTTTAGCGTAGCGGGTTCGGATTGAATGGACTTTAGTTGAGGACAGCACAAACAAATTTATTTACAGCTATTTACAGTTATTTACAGGATAATTGATAAAGTAAAAATTTTAGATAAGTACATTTCAACAATAATCAGGCACTCACAGCGTAAATGCAAGTCTTACGCACAATATACACAGTTTGAAAAACAGCTATCGTATAGCACAGCAGCAGTAAATCACAGCGAGCTCAATAACACAGCGTTAACAGCAAACGCAAACACAGCTCACAAATAACAAATCCTCTAGATCAGCGAGACGCTTTTTATTTCAGAGCAAACTCTCAACTAACTACTCGTTCCGGCTATTCGTCCTTATATAGCCGAAAAGCGCGTGCACCTGAATCTCGTGAAAATTCTCAAAACAACGCGCACAATCTAGCGGCTACTAGATTCCTTTCGCCAAACCAATCAAGCTGGCGCGAGGCTCCTCGCCAAACGTCGTCAACTTTGGCGAGTTTTCGTGCCGCTCGCCCGCTTGTAACAATATGTATTCCTAATGCTAAAAAATTAGGTAAGGGTTCCAATTAGATTTGACATTTTATATATATTAAACTGCATTTATATTAAATAGCACTGAATTACGAATTAAAATAATACGTATTTTAGAAGATCACAAAAAACGCTTTCTTAAATTATTTTTTTTAATGTTACATCTCATTTATTTCATTTCACTTAAATACAAGCTAAGAATTATAATTTTCTAGGTTTATTTGGCAATAAGAATTAATTCAATCTTTTTATTTAACCCTTTGTCAATGTGATGGCAACACTTTTATAAATGTTAATTTTTCCCTTGCACGAGTAACATGCTCTTTCAAGCTAGATTTCATTCTTATTTTGTGTTTTTTTTTGTTAAGTAGTTGCTTGAAAATATGCTTATTTTTCAAGAATTGATTAAAAATATATACTTAATTCAAGTGTCAAAAGATTTGGTATCATTGAAAAGATTGTTTTTAAAACTTTAAAATGATGTAAAAATTACTTTTGTATTGTAATATATTCGGATTTTAAAGCTGAAAATGGTAAAATATAACAATTTTTAAATATTTAAAATTCTAATCCATCAATAAAGAAATCGTTCCGAGTGTGTATATTTCATTTTCTTAAATGTATCTGAACCAGGTTGGGTTGCACCAGTCAAGCGATCTAGCCTTCAGAACTTCAGCAAACGCATATACAAGGAATTGTTCGTACTTATTAAAAATATAAATAAAGCTGTATGCTTTTTATTATTTTTGGTATTGTATTGCTTTTGGTATCGTTTATTTGTTTTTCCCTTTTATGCACATTCTTTCATTTTTTCTTGCCTTTACACAAAAGAAAATTATTAAATTAAAGTTAATGATAAACAGAAAAAATTTGTAAAATCTCAAGAATTTGTAAATTTAATAAATAAAAAATATGAATTAAAAATATAAAAAAATTACACAATTGCACTTACAGTTACAAGAAACGAATGCTTGTCGTACAACAGATTTTGAAATAGAATTATTGAAATGCATTTTAAATTAATTTCATGAACAGGATTTAATCTTTGTTATTGTAATGCTTAATTTCCAACACATAATTGTTTCTATCTCTATTGAATGACTGCGAAGACTGATTTTTTAAAAAGATAAACCTATCGGCATTATCAGGATTTCTAAGGCATCCTCGATAAAAGAAAATGTCTCCACTTCAGTTCCTGATACCTGAATTTTACAAATTACACTATGTTTTCACATTCCTAATTTCTGAATTCAGTATTTGGAACTCATTTATCAAAGTTGTTTTTGTCCTAATGTTTTTATACTTTTAACTCACCTTCACCTATACTGCACAGCCTTTTATTTGCATTAATAGTTCGCATATTTTTTTTTTATTTGACCTCATGCCAGTGTGATGTCAGTATGCTGATAAAAGTTGACGTTCCCACGCCCGTTTAGGTTAAGTTTTATTTTTATTTTGTGTGAAATAAATTGTTGGAAAATATTGTTAAAGTAGCTTTTAAATATCTTTAAAAATATAAATTAGAGGTTAAATTTAATTTATAGGTTAAGACATTGATATCATTAAATAAATAATTTTTGGTCTTTAAGATGTTGTAAGGGGGTCATACTGCACTGCAACATTTTTGGAAAATAACATGGAAAGATGCCAAAATTTTGCATAATTTTTAATTAAGGAACGTTCCAATTGTAATTTCGAAAAAATCTTCCTCCAATGTATGCATGTACCAAGTTGGGTTATTCTAGGTGAAACTATCTTACCTGTTGGGGACCAATACACACGCAGATACATGCATAGACACCTTTTTTATCATAGATTATGTTTACTTTTATCATGGCGCACTTTTGTTAGTGCTGAAGTTATTTTTTTTCAGATATATTTTTACTTTTGTTCTTGTTAAGTAGGCTTTTTACGCGAACTTAGGGTGAATTCAGTGCCAGTATTTTTTTCATAAGTGATTTAAAATCATCTTTAAATTTTTCCCCTTTTTTTAATTTTTGTGTGTTAATTTTGTATCATATTTAAGTAATTTTTTAAATTTTAATGTAAAATTAAAATATGTTTATTTATATGCATTTCCAATTCTCACATCACATCTTAATCCGTGAAAATTATTTACTTGAGATTATTTAAATTTGTAATAGATGAGATTCTGTGACGATAGCAGTACATATTAAAATCCAAATTTATTACTATAAAACGGTTTATTGTAAGAGTCTTGTCAAATTTGACCCATTAATTCCATATTTTTATGGTTCTAATTTTTAGCGATGCATTTAGTCATTATTGATGCTATCTCACTTTAAAAAAAGACTTTTGTTTTAGGTAGTTTTTGTGCCTTTCAAGTTTTGAAAAGTTGTTTTCAAATCGCTAAGATTAGTTCATTGAATAGCCAAGTAATTAAAACAAAACTAAAACCGAAAATTGTATTGTTTTAGAGTTCACTTTTCTTCTAATTCTATTTTTACAGCTTTCATGAAGTCCAAACCGTACTTTGGAAGGATTGCACTTGAAAATATGATCCTATATTTTTAGAAGGTCATAATGTGCTGGTGATAAGGCCTCGTTTTCGGAACCAAAGAGTTGTGGGTTCGAGACACCATTCCATCGAGTAAGCGGATGTGGTGCAAGCGGATTGAAATTATATTATTAGAAATTCTCGTTTTAATAAATCAAACTTATCTAAATAGCACTTACGAGGAAACGTTCGAGAACCTTTCTTCCGTTTCATCCCTTACTCAATGTCTTAAAAATGAGAAGGAAGGGACTAGCAAATAAATCTAAATACCCAGAGGGTTAGTTTTCCGGCCTTAATAAAGTAATTTGGAATAGAGGAACAACCCGCAATGATACTCAAATAAGATGATGCTCAATGATGCAACCAAAAAAAGAACAGTGATCGTATTATTTTTAAACTTTTGAAAATATTTAACCCGGAGAACGTAACTCATGGAATCTGTATAACCTTGTAGCGTCAGCCTTATAAGCTAGATAATATCCTTCAAGCTGAAGGGTCCCTTTTGCTCGAACGGTATATCGCTCCGCTACTGGCTCAAACGTCGCAGGTTCGTACCGCGACCTTCACTTGCTACAACCTTAACCTTAATCCCAAATCATCATCTATGGAAATTTTTCTCAAAAAAGAAAAAAAACCCAGTTTTTAGTAAACATTATTTGCAAATTTATCTTCGATCAATGAAGAGGTTTGTATTCGAGTTATTGTTTGGAAGTTACAGGATAGCCCTAAAATAACTTCCACAGTTAGGCGGCATCTGCATCTAAGGGAATGAACGAAATGAAATCACATTTCATATACAAACTGGCATACAAATTTGAATTTAGTATTTTTTAAAAATTATGCCAGTAGCTGCCCATAAGAGAAATACTGACGCTATGGGAGCACAGTTATGAATGAATTCGCAAGTCTCGCAGAAAAGTTGTCTTTTATTCATCAACCTTTCGGTATTTTGAACGGCATTAAACATTTTCAGTATTCTGACCTTCCGTATGTTTATTATATTGCCTACGTTCTCCAATGCTGGGAGTAAACTACCGGTTTCGATGTTCATAACAGCCCGTTTTTTGCTGTGCTTCAGAGCAAGGTTTGCTGAAGACCAGCTACCTGTTCTCTATAGCCGCGTGTAAATTGTCGGTTTCGATGTTCAAAACTGCCCGTCTTATATTCTGAAAATGAGACAGGCAGGGTTGCTTAAGACCAACCACGGCATTACGCTGTCTATTGTGGAACCGTCTTACCTGTTCAGTTTGCCGAGGTAAGTTAGGGACCACATTAAGCACACATCAACAGTCAATCACTAACAACAGTCAAATATAAGCTATCTAAAAGGTTGTTTGATCTTTCCTTTTTACGAGGAATGTATAGCGCTGTTGTCACACACGCATTAGGAATTTCACTTAATCCACATCGATATGCAAATTTCCACGCTCGTACACGACAGCAGCCCCACTATATTCAACTTTTAGCTCTATTTTTCTGCGGAATTCATCTTCCCATTCCTCCTATTGCATATGAAATGCGGTTTCATTTCTTCCATATTTTTTGGCTGCAGAAGTCTCAAAAAAGGGAAAATTATTGTATGTCCACCCAATACATTAATTTTGATTTTTTGGCATCAGAGTATAACCTGCTTTAAAACTTCCGAAGAAACTGAAAAATAATTCAAACAGAATAAAAGGATCTCATTTAGTATATTTTTTAAAAAAAAACTGTTTGATATCTAAGCGAAAGAATCTTTAATGTAGTTTTTCCTGGTATTGTTAATCTTTGACGTTGAAATCTCCTAAAAATAGTAATATGAACCTCAGAAACTTCTCACTTCTCCAATGGCAGATTATATGTAGCCAGATTTTACAGGGGGGAAGCAAAAACATTTTTACTTATATGCGTTAAACGTTGACTTAAGATATGTTTCTGGTAGTCGCAAAAAAATTATTTACTTGTACTGAGTGGCCTAAATTTGATATAATCAAGTTAGTGTGTTTTGAGTTTGCATGTTACACACCGAAAGATGTTTAAATCCTTGTTGGATTTCGCTCAACATTTATTAGCTATCTACAGTATAGATGATATTTATTATCTACCCTTTTTTATCTACCTCTCTTCAATTTTAGTTACTGTGTAAACTGTTAAAGTGATATATTAGGTAGGGGGAAAAGAAATCCATAATTTTACTGCCCTATACCAAAAAAAATTCCATATGAAAATAAAATAATGGAAAGGAGTCCATTAATTTCTCGTTAGATGACTGAAAAATTATGGTTTTTTTCCCCTAACCTAATATATCTTTTGTCATTAGAATGACTGCAGTGGAATGGTGACAGACAAGTCTCCTAAGATTGGGTCCGACAAAACAAAGATTAAAATCAAACAATTTAATAAAAGGAAATAAAAACATGATGATCTATTTACAGGAATGATGGAAAAAAGGACTTGTGAACGGTTATTATAGGACCTGAGAACCACCAGAATCATTAAAAACATAATGATACGCATTTATATCATCTCTTACTTCTCATATTTGCATAATAAATACGGTTATCGTCTTAAATGTCAGGTACGATACCGATTAAACAGCTATGTGTTTAATGTCAAGTGAAGTGACATACCGAAACTAATTATTGACAATAGCAGGTTCAAAATGATTGAAGTACGAGAGACAAAAGAATTTGGAATTTAGAACCATAATGCCAAAATTTTCTAACATTAACGTATATTTGAACAGCTGCACAGACAAATGTCTTCTAAACGGGTTTTGCACAAAATTGGATAAAAATTTATAAAATTCATGTGAAGACCATTTAATCAAGTTAAATTCTCCAAGTCGGATCATTTTTGAAATATCTATGTTACAGATAAACATAATTTCAAAAATGGGATTTTCGAACTCATAGAGGTCTGATATGTGGAGATTCGCCAAGATCTGGAATCCGAATTTTTTTGATGATTACGGTACCTTTTCTAAATATCTAATAAGATAAAAATGATGCAGTACATAAAATATCATACATGTGTACCGATCTGATTCTGAAAATCAAAAACATTTTTTTTATTGTGTTGATGGCAAAGATGGTCAGGTAGGGGTTATATGTTTCCTTATCGGATATATGCTACAATTTTTATGCTAATTTTTTTGTTATAAAAATATAAAAGATTAAAATGAAATCTGCTATGCATATTTCAATGTATCATTTCAGAACATAATTTCTTGAATGGCCAAACACCATGTGCTCGTAAAAGTTCAATTATATTTTTATTCATTTTTTTATTGAATGAGTCACTTTAGTACTGCAAACTGCCATAAAAAAACTTTGTCTTGCATTTACTGCTTTAAAAAATATCCCATTTCCTATTTAATTTAATTTCATATAATCACGTTCTCATAAGGACATTTTCTAGGTTTTATCAGCTATAGTCATTAACTTATTTTTTAATCGGAGCTTTTGTAAACGCAATGGTAGCGCATTATTAAAAGTTGATTTTTTTGAGATACTAGTGCAGATAATAAAATTTTTATTTTTTGCCTGTTTATTTTTGTTGATGCCAAAAGCAACATCATGTTTTTACATGATAAAAAATTAAAGATAAATAAACTACTTCTTTTAATCTCTCAGTAAAAGAAGCCTTCGATTGATGTATATTAAAAATTCCAGAGAGGCCAAAATTCGTCTCTTATAGAAGACAATATTTTCTTACGGGTCATCCTTTTCATTGTGTCGTGGTAGATTATGACTCCGTAATGTCTTTGAAATATTTGTTAAAGGTCATTTCAATAAATGGCACTTATTTAAAAAAAATGAATAATTAGAATGTGGTGGGTTAAAATTAAATTATACCAACTCATTAAAGATGCATTATATAATGTCGTCCTCTACAGTTTTGATGGGTCAGTCAGAGGTTAAAGAAGGGAATGAGATGGTTAATCGAAGAAACTTGTGACAGTTAATGGAAATATTAGCACGCAAGTGATATAAACAATTTAAGACTGAAAAACCTGGCTTTTGCTTGGTGAATATTTTTAAAGAACCAGATTATTACTAAATCTCAAAATATCTTTTACAGCAATGTAATATATTCTTATGATGTATGATATATTTATCATTTTAGATAATTAAATTTCTATTAAAATAATGATTTTTCTTCTGGTTAAACGAGAGAGACCGAATAAATGCAACCTCTTGTTCCTTGTATATGGCGACCGGTGAACATATAAATCTGTCGTAGCCAGAACGTCCACCAAATCGAGACAAAACCACTGAGGATACTGAATCAGAGGTTATGTGATTCAGGTCTAAATTACGATCAGCCTCTGTGGAAAGGGCTGACACATGAGTAGCTGAGACTACTCTTAACCCTAGATGGCGCTAATGAAACTAGAGAGCTAAAATTAGTCTTAAAATCCCAGACACTGTCATCAAGCTTGTCTTTGACAAATTCCAAAATCAGCAACCACAAACTCTCATTAAAAATTGTTTAAGAATCATTTATGTTTAAAAATAGAGAGCATTAATTCAAATGGCATTTCATTGCTATTAACTCTAAAACTACCTAATCTAGTACGACGATGATTAAAAAGCCCTTAAAGGCATGACATAATTTTCGACATGAGCCACAAATATGGTCATAGAGTTAATTTATTTTCTCCGAACGTCAAGCGAGTCATAAAAATTTAATTATTAAATCTTTCGGGCTTTCACAATACTAAAAACAAAATGTATAGCATTCTAAAGTATTTATTCTGAACTATTAAATTTTAAAAAGCAAAAAATAGGCACAAATAATTTAGGGCAGAAAATTATCGCTAACTTTTATATCACTATTTAATTTTTTTCAAATCAGTATCAAACTGCAAAATATTTTAGCAATGTAATTTATTCATATTATTCACGTCTCGTTCATATCATACTTTTGGGATTTCTAAGCCCCAAATTCAATTATCGAAATGTAAGAGAAAATTCACTCTTACCTTGTCGTTCCGGGAACTTCTATATAAGATAGAATCGAGGTATTCCAACGTGAATCAGAACACAACATCGAAAGCATTAGTTCAGGGTTTTCGTTTTCATCTATTTTTTATTTGCTTGACAAGGACACAGGCACAGATAATTATTTACAAATATATACATATATCATTTTAGTTGTAGGAATCATTCACATCGCCTACAACCATCTTTGGATCCGTTCTTACCCCGAATCCAACCAAAGCAACACTAAACACTCAAACCGAAACTGAAACTCACAGCTGTTACTGTGGGATCATGGGATTTTTTCCCTGACGTCACCAATGCGCTTGCGCGAAAGTGTTACATCACGTTATGGTGAGACCAGGAATTCCAACACATACACTAGGAAAACGTGCATCTCCTTATTTCTTCAAATTTTATATATGCAATTAAAATTAAAAGAAAAGTCCATGTATGGTACCATATAACTGTTGTCACATGATTGGACTCCACTAAATATATTAAAACATAATACAAAGCTGATATTATGTATGAAAAATCAAGTTTTTTTTTCTAAAAGGCCAAGAATCCGTTGAAAGTAAAGCATTTCTTTAATCTTAATGTCACGATTATCTGTTACATTTTAAAACCTTCATTGTTATTTATATTTTCGAAAAAAGGACAGGTATTGGATATATAAGTTGACATGCTAGATCTTCTTTATAAATGCGTTTTATCTTGGAAAATTTCCTTGTAAATATAGAAAGAATGTCCCAATGATTAGGGTCTCTATTTTATCTTCTTATTAAAAATGTAAAATAATAGTAAGCTCTTTATTAAATTAAAATGTGATTTTAAGATGTTCATCAAACAACCTTAATACTAGCTTTAAAAAATAATTTGAAATTATTTTATAAAATGTTAACCCTTTAAGTACTTTTTGTAATGAAAACCACTATCTGTCATTTTAACAAAACATGAAAAAATTAACCTGCATCTTTAGAAAGCAAAAATAGCATAAATCAAATGAAAGTAAACGACCAATACATTATATAAAACAGTTTCTTCCGAATAACAAAATAAAATAATATTTAGAGTAACTGCTAAAAAGATAATTTATAAATAAAATATCAACTTGATATCATAAAAATGATAATACCATTAGTTTTTGCAAATTTTTATTACCAAATTTCTAAAAAAATTGTTATTACAATTTGAAGTATTTTTTGCTATTATTCTGCAACCGATAATCAATAATCTATTTTTGTATGTGCAAGTCTTTTCAGGTAATTATTTCTTCAGTGTCTGTTTAGTCAAAAACATTAAGATCGATGGCGATTTCCTTGAAGTCTACTAAGTCTAAGACTGCATTTTGGCTCATTTTAAACTTCAAAGAAGTTACAAAAATCCAACTCTTCCTCAGCAACTTCTAGCTACATCACCTCTCCGAAAGTCAACAGACCAATTAATTTCAGTTTTTACATTCCACGTTAAGTCGTCTTCATTTATTTCTGAAGTTTTTCCCTTTTTTGTTTGTAAATTTTCTCTTGACTTCTGGATGGCCTTAACTTTAAACAAGCATTGTGAGTTTTAATCAGGAAATTAAGTTGCGATGTAAAAACTATAAAATTTTACATTGAGTACGAAACTTTCATATTAGGATAAGGAAATAAGAATTAAGAATCTCATTGTAACAAGATTATTTTACAGTAGTATTTCAATAAAAATTTTGTAATCTATTGAATCAAATATTATCAAAATCGGAAATGAATTTGAAATAGTTATAATTTATATAAGCTAATTACTAAAGCATGCAAGAATTTTATTTTAACTTCTTCTTCGTAAAATAGATCATCATCTTTTAAAAAATTTTATCAGCCTTCAAAGAAAGCTTGAATTTATTCTGATAATCATTCAAATCTTTTTACTATATTTCTTAAGTTTTATTAAAAAATAATGATAAGAACACTTGAAGTATCAAAATACGTGAAATAAAATTATTCTAGAAACACTTAAAAATCTTTGGCTTGACTTCAAAACTGATACTAATTACACTTGAAGTATCTTATGGTTAGTGCCGATAAAACCTAAAGCCCAGTAAAGACATCTATTTGTTAAAATTATTGGTTTCATTTTTCTTCTCAGCAAGATATGATCTTAAAACTCTTTTCAAAAGGCACGAAACATTAGTATCTCCACGTATTAGAAAAACATCATCTGTCTGTCAGAGAATATTTATCAACAATCAGTCAAATGGACCCATTGCTGAATTTTAGGACATACTTGCTAAGGGAAGAATCTGTACATTGCAGGCTAGAGCTGTTTTATGCATGTGCCCAAAATGCTCTCAGCATCAACCTAGCCATTCAGTTTTCGAAACGGCCACTTCTAGGGTATATATCGAGATGAGGCATATTGTGTAAGCATATGAAAAAGTGAAAAGGGGAGCATTTCATCTGATTTTTTTTTTCTCATGAGAGTTCTAAATTTTTAGCGCATGTGACTCTAATGGTAATTCAATTGGTGATGCAAATTTCGCACAAAAATTGTGATGAATATCCAATATGTAAGTAAAATTTTGTCCCTTCATTTTCAATTTTATTATTCATCATTCAGATAAGATTATTTTGTTAATGCAATGAATGTAAATTAAAAATGATAGATTACATTTTGTGTTTGCAATTGTAAATTTGTCTCAAATTTTAACAATCGGTTCTGAAAAAAAAAACATTTGAAACGCAAATTCACTTTTAATGAAGAATTGAAAAGTTTTGAGAACACAACATCGCTGGTTTCAGTAATTTTTTTTTTCAAACACTCAACACAGCGGCTTAAATGTATACAATGGTGTTTATTCTCGAGAGAAACTTATGACTACATGTAAGTTTTATGGTATCTTCCGTGAACATAAATTAACAGTTAAAAGTGTCTTCTGGAAGCGGTTAAGTGAGTAATATCTTCACAGAGAAACGTGAACTGAAGTGGGTCTCATAGACATGAAAAGAGAGCGATGATTTAGTGCCGCGTAAATGATGATTGAGTTTGTTCAAATTCCATATCTAGGTCAGCAGACTATTAACTGCAATTTTCCTTCTTTAACATTTGGTTTATTTCTTTAGCGAAAAGAGCTCTCAGAGACTGATGTTTTGGAATCTGGGGAAATTTACATAAAATGCTACTGTAAAATGCAATGTTTTAGTTAAACTTATAGCTAAAAGACACCTTTTCCAGATGTTTATTTAGCATTCATCAACATTAAAATGAAGGTTAATCATAATTAAAAGGGAGATGTTTAGAAATCAATTTCAAAATGTTGTTTATTCTAAGAAATCATCCTCTCTTTAACGCATGCGCAAAAACTGTCAATAGTTTTATGTAATTATTCGATGTGTAATGCAGATATAAATTTTGGGCAATATCATTTATGGCATTCAATTGAATTTTAACACAATCGCAAGTTGCTTGTTGACTTCTCAATTCTGAGTTCTTTTTATATTTTTTTATTGCATACTTTATTCCACTTCTTTCTATTAGCTCTCACTCTCCCTAAATAAATCTTGTTCAAATTTTCTGTTGTCAATAAAATACTTTTTATTCATCCACTCAAGTTCGAATACAACTCATGTCAGATCTTATCACTGACAACTTTTTTTAGCTCTTCAACGATTTTTTGGCCGCAGAGAACTGCCATCCACAATCTATATTGACAATGCTACCACTTTTCATGCAACAAATAAGGAACTGATCCTATTGTGGCAAGCTTTGTCATCAGATAAGATTCAACAATATTATGCCTGAAATGATATCACTTGAAAATTTATCGCCCGAAAAATGGTTTGGTGGGAAGGTTGTTATAATTAAACGAAAAAAACTTAATCTGTCTGATATGAAATGTTGCTCGGTTCTTTAACTCAGCTAAATAATTCACATTAACGGAATACATAAAGGTTTTTTTTTAAAAAAAACTATGACAAGAATTCACAAGGGTTAAGATTATACAAAAATTTCTGTATTTTACACATTTACAAATATTATTGTAAAGGATAAATGTAAATATTAAGAAGAGAGACGCGATTGTTTAAAAATATTTTTCAATTCCTACTATTAGCTCACAATGTCCCTGTATATATTTATACATCTTGTTCAAATGTTCAATCGTTAATAAAATATTTTTTTTTCATTCAATCAATCTCAAGTAATTTCTTTTAAATTTGTTGTGGACATTTGATTTTAATGCAATTTTTTCAAATATTAATTAATTAGATTTTTATTAATTAATTAAAAACTAAATTTCTCGCCAAAAATAATCATTTCCCCACTGACAAATAAGTGACGAATTCAGTTTGTTCTTTTCCCCACGCCAATGAGGTTAGGCTTAACACAGTTTCGGTCGATTATTTCAAACGATTCTGTTCATTTTCTTAACTCCTTCGCATACAATGAAGTGTCTGACACGCGCATGAAATTATTGAATTTTTTGTTTAAAGTCTGCAACTAAGCCACAGAATTACGTATTTAAATAAAAAAAAATCAATTCGAGAATATCCCAAATGCTCCATATATATATTTTTAAAAATAAAATTAACAATAAATGACCAAAATAAGTTGTGTCATCTAATTAGAAAGTTAAATAAATTCGTATGTCAAGGAGTTAATTTTTGATGCATTTAAAATTAAACATTGTTAATCAATTGGTTTTTTCGATTCATTTTGAAGTATGTTCGAATTAAAATAATACAGAATAAAGAAAATAATTAAAAACATTAATTTGTATTTCATTACCCCAACTGGCGTAGAAAATTCTCGCATTTTCGGTTGCTTCAATTGGCGTTGAAAATTCAACGTTAGTATAATTTTTTGATCAATTATTTAGAAT
>JAOUZG010023909.1:252830-291253 GCA_026289955.1 Argiope argentata | reverse complement strand
GGTACATATCCTCAGAAGATACTGCACCCCTCCTTCCGTTGTAAAGTGAAACACGAGAACAACAAAAACAATAATTGTAATTATTTAATAAGAAGCAACTAAAATAAAAAAAAATCTTTGATGACCTTAGTAGGAATTGACTTAAAATTTGTTTTATATTACTAGTTGAACTAAAATATTCCTTAAATACTAGTAATTCGAGTAATTTTTTTAGAAATTTGTATGCTTATTTTGCTATTTAAATACGGCCTGTAGCGCCCATTTCTTCCCTTGAGGCGAAAAAAATCATTTTTTAAACTCTTTCTTACATGGTCTGAATTAAACATACACGAAATGAGGTTGATTCATATTATTCATATATATTATCACGTTATTTATATATGTATTTTAATTAACTGTAATCAATTATGCGATTATTACGATCATCTAATATTTTTTATTGTTCATATTTTGCCCAATATCGTTGATAAAAGAAACTACATCGGTGTCAAAAATATTTTACTGAACAAAATTTCTTAGAAATAAAGGATTGTATAAAATTTAGATTTTTTAATGGTTTTTTTTTCATAAGTACACATATTGAGGCAATTAAAAAAAGCAAAGCGTTCATTTCGAAAGTAAAATTAAAAATTGAATTTTATGACAAATCAGGTACATTTTTTTCAATCATTATTTGAGATATTGTGTAATTTTGAAAGAAATATTCGGTACTGCATGTAATATTTCCAAACTGATCGATTATGTTCTCTGTACACATATATTTTTAATAAACCCTTTTTAGTTTCAGAAAAAGAAATCTTTGTGTTAATTAAAGTTTAATTGCTTCCACTTAAATTTGAAGTACAAATTTTACCAGAATTGAAAGAAAACTAGAGAGATGCCTATTGCAATATGCAGAATGCCGTAAGACATCTATAATAATGTGAGTTACGTGATTACTAAAATTTAAAACTTAAAATTATTTTGCTGAAAAAGTTATTAAGAGACCAAGTTAAATAAAATATGGAATTAAAAAGTTTAGCGAGGTTTTTTCTCAGTAAATAAGCCGATCTCCAAATGTTTCTTCACAAAAATTTGATAATTCCTGACTAAATAAATAAATAAAGAAACACAACTCTTTCGTTGGGATGAATTCTCATTAAATAGAGAAAAAAATAAACATAAATCGTTCGCTGTGATGATTCCTCGCTAAATAAAAAAAGAAAGAAATC
The DNA here is from genome assembly GCA_026289955.1 of Argiope argentata. Lineage (NCBI taxonomy): Eukaryota > Metazoa > Arthropoda > Arachnida > Araneae > Araneidae > Argiope > Argiope argentata. The sequence continues at coordinate 290,042 of JAOUZG010023909.1, read as the reverse complement.
ACAAATCGTTTGCTGGTATTAATCCTCAATAAATAGAGAAAGAAATAAACACAATTCATTCGATGTGATAATTCTTCGCTACACAAAGAAAAAAGCGAACACAATTCGTTCGCTGGGATCAGCAACAAATTAAAACTATATAATTGACCATAATATGCGCATTGGATTGTTAACAGAATTTTTAAAATTCATTATAAGCGCGTTAAGAACATCAGCGCGGGTTTATTGTATTCGGAAAATTTTTCATTACCTTCACTTGAAATTATCCACGGGTTAGATAACATTCGTCACGAATATTAAGAACCGTTCTGGCAGTCACGTTTTCAACGACGAAATTGACTTCAGTATTTATGCATTCTTATGGTGAAAAAAAATCTTATGAATGAAATAAAAGCCGTGCATTTTTTTTTTCATACATATATTTTTTAATTCTTGTTTAGCAAACCCTCTCGTGACTTGACTCGTATTTCGTTTTGAAACTTCCGGAATTCTTAAAATGTACAGATATTCTTTTGGTATGGTTTTTTCTCATGACGAAATAAATGACAAATGATAAATTTTCTCCTACTTCGAAATTCACCTTGAATACTTCTTTATATTACTTGAATAGTACAAAGCGTGAGCGTTTCTTGAAGTTTCTCTAAGCGATTGGACATTCCTTTTGTTTTAACATAATATTTCGTACAAAAGCGCTGAATGCTGATTTTTAGATTTAAATCTATTAAATTTGATATATATAGTTATATTTGTAAAAGTGAAGGTGCATTATGAAAGGATTATAAAAGATTTTATCTAATTTTGTAATTAAGAATTAATCAATTTTCTGTTAATTCTTTAAGAGAAATTCTATTAAAATTTTGAAAACTTTCTGCTTGGTGGTCAAGAGATATGTTTAGTTACATTAACGTGCCGTTTTAGAGTCATCCTAGGGCTATTTCGGAAATGATCTTGTAAATCCGAACCATGGTCAGATAACTGTTAAGACATCTAAGAGGGCATATTCAATCTCCAAACTTTCACACCACACCTGGTTTGGCCCCGACAGATGTAACCTGCACCAGACCCATGAACACAACGGTTCTTCCCTGGAACCGGGTCTCAAAGTTGAAACCCTCCGGCTCCTAAAATGAAATCTTACCATCTTTTTTAAATAGGCAAATAATTCAAGACTGTGGTATTGTGATTACCTCCAGCTATCTTTTTGAAAAGCCTCGTAAGGGAAATCGAAGGAAAAAAATTTTCATTTAAAATAGGAACACGCTTCTCTCTGTGCAAAGGGCTCATCAGTTCTGCAGATGAAACCTTATCACCGCGGCCAAGAAATAATTACCAGTCTCCCATTTCCCAGTCATTTTCTTCGAACGGTGTTCGCTTGATGCATCACAGACAGTATCCAGTTGAGAGGGCACTGCCATGTTAAAATTCTTTTTTTTTCTATTCATTTATACAATTATTTAGATCTATTCCTAAAAACTAAAACCAGAGTGAAATTTTTAGCCAATCGTAAATATTGACTAAAATAAATGCAAACAAGTTATATGATGCAGCAATAAATTCAATGAAGAAGATTCGAATGATTCCATGGAACTTATTTCGGCAATAACAAACGTTATTTGCTTACTTTCAAGTTACGTGCAGAAATGAATACATCGAGAAGAAACGACCAGATATCGAATATCCATAAATCCAGAATTGAAAAAGCTGCGCATTTTATATTAGATTTTTAAGGCTTTACGAGAATTGTAAAACACTAGTTGCCTTCAGCGATCAGATTGTTGGCATGTATGGCTGATAAATGACTCGTATAGAATGCGTGAAATTTAGTTTAAAAACTCAATATGTTATTGGATACGTTAAAAAATTGTACGCAAATTAAAATGTGTATAGAGTAAAAAATATGAGCTAAAGTGAAAATCCTATTGCGAAATTAATTCTTAGCAAAAACAAGACATTTGATGAATTGTAGAGGGACGAGATTGTTTATAACTTCATTACGTGGTAGATGAAAATAATAGACGAGATTCAGAAACAGTTATTTCATTATTTTATAAGTTCTACATTTCGCACGACATTACAAACACGAACACCAAAATGAACATGACACTCACTTATACTACCATCTAAGAAGAATCATGAGACATTTGCTAATAAAGCAATGCCATCGGTTGTATCAAAAAAAGATAGTCAAGTTAAGTAACAACTACAGAATGAATTTGAATTGTCGCTAAACATTTAAAACATTGCATGGAATTACTTGAGTATTAAATTTAATTGTAAAATATTGTTAAAATTAAGGGAGAAATTATGCGAAAATTAGAGGAATATAATTAAAATAATAATTTTAAATGTCTTAGGATAATATAAGGATAATTTTTCTAATATATTTCATTTTAAAGGTTTTAAATCGATTTTCATAAATAAGTTTGTTGCTGGGTAAGCCTATTTTTTTTTTGTCTCGTTTAAGTTTTTTGTTTGAAACTAGTTTCTTGATTTCTTTCTTCTGATGAATGGACTTCGTGGCGACAATGCGAGCATTTTCCCGAACAATTTTAATAATATTTGGAATCTCCATTAGTTATCTAAAAAAAGGGTTGAACTCATACAATGATATTTTAAAAACTCCCAACTAATTAGTCTGAAATATGTATGACGGTTTGCTTACATTGAACTGCTGCCCTTCGACAATAAGTAATAACAGCGATTTTTATGCTATGTACGTTGGTGTTTAATTAGCTGGTATTCGGCGCGTTGCTGCCATAAAAGATATATCTTGGAAATGGAAAAAAAAATTGAAAAACCATCATTTGAAATTCGAAAAACCATCTTGTTTACTTGGAAATGATAGAAATAATAGTATTTTCTGTCTTATCGACGATGAATACACTTGTTGAAATTGATTGATATACGAGGGCAAATAGAAAAGTCTTTGTGCCTTTTTTTTTCAGCCAAATTACGGATGTGAATACAAAGAGAACATATACATTCCCAGCAATGAACGTTCCTTGAACCATACCAGTCTTATCTGCCTTTTGCTCCGATGAGTGACGCTGCTATTAGTTATTTAATATGGTGGTTGTTCTTCAGACGTCCAAAGCTCATGATCAGCGAAGTGTTATTCGTTTTTTATGGAACAAGGGACAAACGCCCATAGCAATTCACAGGGAAAAGCATCCCACGTACGGGTAAAAGTGTCTCTCTTTAAGAAGTGTTCATTGGGGGTGTCGTGAGTTTCAAAAAGGTCATGAAGACTTGCATGAGAATGAGCGTTCGCTGAGAGACTCTGGAACACCCACCTTACTGTCCAGACCTTGCCCCTAGTGATTTTCCCGTTTTCGGTCCACCGAAGAAGTGACAGAGATTCACATGAGACGAAGAAGCAAAGAATGCTGTCCGACGGAGATTCTGCAGGCAGCCGGAAGAATTCTACCACAGGATCTCTAATTTAGTGCTGCGACGGGACAAATGTTTGAACCGGTGTGGTGACTATGTGGAGAAAAAATGTAAGGTAGATAGTGCACTACTTATATTTGTAAGTATCTGAATGCCCCTGTTTTTGGCGAATAAAAATGAGGCGCAAAGACCTTTTGATTTGCCCTCGTATGTAAAAAAATAAGCATAAATAATATTTATTCTGTTTTTTTTTTTACTTTATTATTTAAGGTTTTTAGAATAGATTTTTTGGATATAACCTCTTTCAATTCCTTCCTGGTGTAAAGGAGGAGCATGTTTTGTTGTAATTAAATTAGTCAAACATTTGCTAAATGTGTAATTTATTTCAGAAACTGCCCCTGGTGGTAAAATGTAGAACTTTTTCTTTTTTTTATTCGTTTATATAAATTCCCATCTCTTCATTATGTCCTATACAAAATTTCATAACTTTCTAAACAATAGTTTTGCCTGTAGACAGCTTTAAAGTAGGATCATTTAATTATGGGCACTATATAATAACTTCAAAAACATAAACATCTTGTTGCATAAAATACAGATTCAGCATCTAATGCGTAGATCCACAGCAAATTTTGAGTCAAACTCAATGATACCGTTCTATGTTTTCCCAAACATGTAAGCACCATAGTAAACAAACGCGACGCTTCAAAGAATTGAAATTTGGAAACTTTTAGTATCTAAAGTTTAAGTTTGTACGACACTTCGAATAAGATATGTAAAAGGGTTGACTTCTACTGATCTGTACAATCACTTGCATGTAAAAGCGGTAATTCTGAAGCGAACCGACTTAGATAAATGAAAGTGGACACATCGACAGCCGGTAACCCACGAGACATTCGACGGCTGAGCGGCGGCACCGTAGCAGAAACTTCACGAACTCAGAAACCCGCGTTTTCGAGGGGCCGTCTGTCAATGTGTTAAAATTTTAGATCTATGTCAAATTTTTGTTTTATTCGTTTAATAAAAGGTACCCAAATTGCATCATCGGCATTCTTCACTAAATTGTTGAGCGCAGAACATTTATATGTGGCACACTAAAAATATAAACCTGAGCGCTTGCATATTTCAGAACTTTCGCAGAGATCCTGAAAGAGGTGTCGAAAATTGGTCTAATCTTTCGCAGAAGCAGAAAGAATTTATCTGATCTTAGAGAGGTCAAAAAAAAGGTTTTGGGGAGACTAATTCCATTTGCTAATTTTGATTAGCAGCCTCGGTCTGATTTGAAAGACAGTACCATTCTGCTCTTAAGAAGCATCTCAATCAAACAATTACGATCAACAGAATGAAAATTTTACACATTGAAGAAGAGAACCATACTGAGCAGTTTCCCCTGAACCGATAATATCCTCTTGATAGAATGTTTGATACGATCGAATCAAAATGTTACAAAATTCTGTATATTTTCTATTGTATAGCAATACCTCTCGATGTTTTTGGAACTATTTTTTTTTCGTGTAATCCGTTTCCCAATTCTCGAATAGTATGCTGAACCATTTTTTGAACCTTTATACTGAGTAGTTCGTTGCAAAAAGAACTCAAAAATAGGGGCCATTTTCATTTTGACCACCTTTAATGCAAATAATATTCTGTTTAGAGAAAAAAAATTAAATCTATTAAATATGAGTAGTAAATATTTGAAGTGTGTACATATCGCAGTTTTGATATGGAGATTACATGTTAAATTTCGTTAGTCTACTCCATTCCGTCACGCATTTCACGTACTACGTCGTTGGGGATCGACGAGCGTGATACTAAAAATGGGTTTTTCTGACGCCGAGTGTTCTTAAAAGTGATAGTTCAAAATCTCGATGTGTATCAACGCTTAGTATATTTTATTTTTGTATATTTCATATGCAAATAAGCAACGACAAATAGGAATAAGCATTTTATAAATAAGGAAATGTTTTTAAAAATCATAATTATAGTGTACCTTTACAAGGAACTGATTTTTTTAAATGAAATTTGAAATCTACAATTTCAGGTAATTCCATAGTCATGACACCGCGTTTCATCCCATCAGCCAACCTCTGAAGAGGCCCTCATCTCACCTATCCGGAATTTCCCATCTTTTATCTAATCTGAATGAGTTCTCCAACTTTCATTTCAAAGTCCAGGCGCCATTACAGTTCGAGAACTATGCAGATAGATAGTTGGATACTTGACGCAATTCTTTTTTAAGCACGCGGATTCTGCATTTGAAATACGATTGTCAAAAAGTGACAGCTCACACAGATAAGGCGCAATCATTGCCACCGTTACATCTAATTTCTCAGTAAGGGATCTGTTAAGTGTCAGGAATGATTGTTGACTTATCGTGTTGCGCGTTAATCACCAAATAAAGATTTTGATAGGATCATCCGTATTGTATGTTTTGATATTTTAAATGCAGGATGCTCATAAATTATTGTTGGAGTTTCGCATTTCGTGACAATCGAATAAAAAGAACTACAAAAAAAAGTGAAGAACTGCAAAATGCTACTCAGTTTTTTAAAAAAAGATTTGTTAATACTATAGTGTTTGCAAAGTTACATTGTCGGTAATTATGTCTTAGGAATTATTTTTTAACACTAGATTTATCAAAGGGTCGTTTTGATGCCTCTGAGAAAATTTTACGTTCATTTCCTTCAATAAAATTACTATCCTCTTTTGTGAGAATATTTGAATAATTTTTTACGTACGTTTATACTACATACAATCAAAAATATAATCTTTTCTTTTTTTTAGTTATGTATGTTTACATTTACTAAAAAGGGTCACTTGGGCAATTTGAATAAATATTGCTGAGAGTACACACATTTACATTTAAATATTTAATGGCTTGATTGAGACACACATAGATGTAGGTATAAATACAGAAATAAGTATATGCTAATAAAATGTGTATATAAAAAGGAAGGAGACAAAGACGAAAGTCAATCAGATAGAAACAATTACAGGTTGTTAGCACGGCGTGTGAATCAGTGTTTTGCTAAAAGATGACGGTAGAAGAACAGATGGTCTTGAAGACCTAAATTAGAAAATAAACACTTTTTTAGTAAATGATCACAGAGTATCTTTTTATCTCACCTCAACAAATATACTGAAAATTTAATTCTTTTCCTACATTAACTTGATAGTAGGTAAGTTAATATATATGGGGTTTTTTTTCTAATTAAATACCAAAAGACGTCATTTTGAAGATTTTGGTAGAAGCAGTTTTTGCAAATTCAGGGTAAATTTAGCATTAAAAAATTATACAAACTGTCTTTAAATAGAGAAATTGTTATGTTTAAATAATCTGCACATTCACTAGGGTGATCCATCAAAGTGCCAAAATTGTTTCATATCTCAAATTACACTTGGCCATTCGCGAATTACTTAGATATTCTTCACATTACTCACTAGATATTTTTTAATCTGCACATTACCTATTGCGCACATGTTAAAGTGAAACTAAAATCTTTGGTGGAACAACATCAAGGTTTCTGTGCGTTTATTTTCAATGTTATTTATTTATTTTTTGATATCTAAATAATTATATTACTACAATCAAGCAAATAACAAATTAGTTTATAGAATCAATAATAATCAATTTTAAAGCTATAATACAATGAATCAAACGGTTATTATAATTGAATAAGCGAATTTGAGAAACATATGTTAAAATTATACTTCCTTATTAATGCAATCCTAAGATCGGAGATAATTTGAAACGCATAGCAATGGATTTTGTGACAAGCACTGCTATCTGTGGTACATTTAAATTTGCAGTCACATTTTTTGAAACACTTCCCAGTATCAAGGAATTGTTTGATTGCTTGATACTGGGAAGCTCTATATTTGTGTCTCAATGGACTTTTTTGTTTGAAGCCTATTTCTTGATTTCTTTGATAACTTTTTTTCTGATTAAATGGCATCTTTACTGACATAATGAACTATCTTCAGATTAAAATTTTAATAAAAAAATTAAAATTAAATCTGTTATGCATATTTCAATGTATCATGTCAGAACATCATTTTTTGAATGGCCAAGCACCACGTGCTCGAACAAGTTAAATTATATTTTTATTCATTTTAAATGTCTCATTGAATGAGTAACTTTAGTATTGAAAAACGACCTAGAAAACTTTGTCTCGCATTGATTGTCTAAAAAAATATCGCATTTCCTATTTATTTCATTTCATATAATCACGAGCTCAAAATGATATTTTTCTAGGTTTTATTTGCTGTAGTCGTTAACTTATTTTTTTAAATTAGAGCTTTTGTAATGCAATTTTAAATGTTGATTTTTTGAGATGCTCGTGCAGATAATAAAATGTTTATTTCTCGCCTACGGATTTTTGCTTCAACACAAACCTCATTCCCAAAACAACATCATGTTCTGATAGGATAATAATATTTTACAGCTCCATTGATTAGTTAAGCGAAACGTTTGATTCATAACGACTGTGAAAATGTTCAGTGAATGAAGAAGTCTTTAATTGGTATGATGTTTTTTTTTTATCTTTGACTGTTGCCATTCTGCAATTAGTCATAAGCTTGATTTCTCTGCCACGTATGTTTGTATTTACAAGAAAGCAGTCTAAAGACATTTTTCTTTGCGCGCTTCAAAATTTGGTGAAAATGACACAGCATTATCCTTAATTGAATTCATTGCACACACAGCTACTGACTCATCAACGTGTGACTTCCCAACATATCAAGCATCCATTTCCCAATCTTTTAGCATCTGCCTTTCTTCATTGGAAGGTTGAAGCTTTGTTGCATTTGCTATTTGTTTCTCTCCTGCGGCTTTTTGTGGGAATGTGGTAGTAAGGCTTCAGGTTCGAGACCCGATTCAACCGAAGAACCATCGTGTTAGGGGGTCTGTCACATGTTAAATCCGTCAAGGCCAAACGTCCTCCCTCTGTTGCGGTGTGGAGAAGGGGGTGCCAGCTCAGGTATTGTCTTTGTCATATGACCGCTTTTCAAAATGATGAGGTCTGTGAGACCAAAATAGCCCTAGCGTTGCTTTACTACGGGACGTTAATATAACTAAACAAAACAAACTTACACTATGTAGCTTCATAAGTTCATTGTCAGTCCTGTCTATATTCTTCCATTAGAACACTTTTTCCATTTGGTTACAAATTCTGTGATGATATTGGTAACATCGGTGACAAAATGTGGGTTCTAGAATAAAAATAAGTGCAAAGTGTAAGTGCAAGTGCATCTCTATTAGGATTCGAGGTTCGTAGACATTTCTAAAAATTATACGCACCGACTGAAAATATATGTAAATGTGAGTAAGCTAAAATTCATCAGCTGCCAGTCATTTGAATTCTGCCTTTGGACTGATGATTGCGAGATAGTTTTACTAAGTACCCTATTGAACTATTGCAGGTGGCTAACAACGTTTCGCTGCTTGTCTAAGCGTTTTTTATTTCCGGAAATTTCAATCTTTGACTTGCCTTGCATATTTTCTTGTTGTTTCGTTCTGATATGACTTTATCAAACTTTTATTTTCTTCAAACAAGTGACGTTTGTATGGTAGTTAGTTTTTCTTGTAGGGAAATATTTTGCATTAATTTCAGTTTGGAATTCCAACATTCTGAATAAAACAACAGATACTATTACTTGGTATGCTTTTAAATCGTCGTATCTTAATACTATCGCGCTTTATTTTGTAACATAAAAGCAAGTAATTCCAACACTTGTGGAATAAAGTGTTCGTTATTAAACGTGTTCGTATTTCGTTATCATTTATTAAACGTGTTGTTCTTGATGAAATTTCATAAAAAGATAGAGGATTAAAATTTTAAAAATGCATTTATAAATTTATAAAGTTCTTTTATTCCATTTATATTTTGTCTCGTTGTCAACGTTTCTGTTGAAAACAGTGTTTGCGGAATTGATGTGCGATATTGATTAGGCCTACCTTCCACAGATTACAACGACTGCAGTTTCATTTATTGGAAGATGGACTGGAAGTCTGCCGTGGCAGCTTGTGAGGTGGACAACAAGCAGCTGCTGTGTTACAAGTCCAAGAAGGAGATGGACGACATTACGGAAGCATTCAGGCTGGCTGCGTTCGGTAGTGCTGAACTCGAACTGTGGCTGTCCGGTAAAAACTGTTCGGAACCTCAAGTGTGAGTACCATGTTTTAATTGCGTCTATTTTCTATCGATCATGCGCACGCTTTTTTTCTGCAGGTCAATTAAGAGAACAATTTTCGTATGAGGGTTACCCAAATGAAGAGTGGACACTTGCGATTGCATCCCAATGACTGCATCTATGACAGCACCACCGACCAGGGCGGCAGGAGGGAAAGGTGAATAAGGCGCTCAACAGTGAAATCTCTTCGTATTAAAGGAAACTAGTTGAAAATAAAGTCGTGCTTTATATGGATGCATCCAGATCGGAACAACGCTGGGTAGTACGTTTTATGATTCTTCGATTGCAATGAGCCACTCTTGGTTGGTTTCCTGACAAAAGCGGAACGCAATTAATGCAACATAATGCTGAAGTACGAAACTGCAGAAAGCAATCAAAAGCAAACCTCCAGGACTTCTCATACGGTTTATCGTTCTACAAATGTCGACCCACACGTCTCCGGTGAAACCCAAATGACCTTGAAAGCATTCCGTTGGGAAGTGTTGGAACACCCAACGCTTAGTCCCGATTTGTTACTCTAAGACTTTCGCATCTTTGGTCCACTTACGCGTTTGGTCTTGGACGCGTTTTCATTCGGGTGACGAAGTGAAGGAAGCTGTGCTTTTCTCAAGAATCAACCACCACCTTTCAGCAGCAAAGACAAAAACCCGCCACCTAAACGATGGAACATTGGTTACAAGGCCCGTGACAATTTATTTCGCTTTCCAATCAAGGTTTTCTTTTCATTCAACTTGTTCAGTTTTCATTCGGGCAACACTTATATATGATTCTTCTAAATGGCCATAGCAAGTATTAGGAAGTTACCTTTTTTTTTCAAAATAAGACAACCTAATTCAGTAATTGTAGTACAGTACTGATGAGTTGGCGACAAATGGGCACTTTTGATGAAAGGGAGATAAGTATGAATCTTTAAAAGGAACATGGTGAAATAATAGGATTGTAATAAATGCAGTTCTATTGGAATCGGTGAATTCTTTGCAAACTTTCTCTTCCGCTTTCTGAGTCATCAAAACAGATTCGACTGATATTGCGAGGGCTGCTGTTGCCTGTCGGTAAAGTATAGGCTCCTAAACCGTTAGCCTTCGATTTCACCGAAGAATTGTCATGTAAACAGAACTGGTGCACGCTAAATCCGTCGTGGCCAAACATCCGATCGTGTGGCGTGGAAGTGAGGAGAGGCATCACATTTCTACCTTGTCGTCTGACCTTTTTTCAAAAATTACGAGGTCTGGTCCAAAATAACTATTTTTGCTTTAAAACGTGGTATATATATATAACCACTTATTAATTTTGTGTTTGAAGCAAATTCATGGTCGAAATCAGGGAGAAAATGGGTTGCATTTATAAGTTCGCTTTATTCCTTCTCGAGAGGCAATCATTATGTACAAGCAGTGTTTACACATAAAGGTATAAAGAGAACAAAATTCTTTAACCTAATCTTACATACCAAGATATTCACACACGTGTTGACTTTGACAAGAGAAACGCAGGATTCCTTAAGAAGAATCTCTTAGAATTGAAGGCGCAGTATTTCTACAAAGCTTTGTTTGATTTATTAAACAAAAAAGTACAATAGGTTCGGGAAATAACATAACATTTTATAATGAAGTTATTATAGGCTAAATTAAGACAAAACTTTGGAAAATAATTACAATTGAAATTAGATTTTAAAATATCATTACATATATTAGTATAACATCTCTAATCCTTCAGTAACAGAGCTGAAATGGATACCTTTGTGAGGTTCATAGTGATTCAGCTAATAACAGTTGAAGCTCAAAATTTCACTAAACTATCATTTCTAGTCATTCCTTTGGCTAAACGATCCCCATCTGACCGCTCTTTCCCATCCATTCCAAAAAGAAAATTCTTCCCTAGTATTCGCATTTCCCTATTAAATAGTATTTAGACAAAAGATCGTATTTCCCTATTAAATCGCATTTTGGACAAATGACCCTAGTATTTCCCTAAAAATCGCATCTATACAGATGATCCAAGTATTCGCATTTCCCTAGTAAATCGCAATTAGACAAATTATCCAGTTAAACTTTTAATTTGTCGCTTATTATTGAAGCAGCTGCTTATCCAAACCTAATCGCCGCAAATATTCTTAACAGTTTTGCCCGTATGCCGTACGTGCATCGATTTATTGAATTTTGATAGCTGTAAACTGAAAATAAACCATTCATAATGATTATAATTCAATATGAAAATTACTTCAAATACATAGATAAGTCATGCATTCAATGGATTTCCATTTGAAATGAAATAAGAAAATATTCCTGAAATAGAAGGTGCCATCTTATTAGATAGTAAATAAAATAAAACAGTTAAGTGGTTAAAAGGCTGACACTTGATTCGCTTGGCTGTTTCATATCTCCATTCGTTCATCCATTTGTACTGTACAACAATTGCTCCAACAATCACTGAGTAATATGCATCTCTTTGCAGAATGTACAAATGTCTCATTATTTCGGTTATTGAGTGATAACTTGTCATAAGTTGGTCGACACTGCGTACCAGAACTAAACCAGTCTTAATCCGAAGACCGCTTGCAAGGTTCGTTTATTCACAGCATTGTTTCCGTAAGAAGCACATATTCAGGGCGATGTCTGTAAACTTTCTCTTCTGAGTCCATTAGTTCTGTCTAATGTGGAGGCGTTCCGGTTGCATGATTGATTCTAACTTCTGCTCCTCTTCTATGCTTCCCAACACGAGTAGACTGAGGGGTCGTAAGAATGCAGCGTATATCTTTATTGCTACTTAAAAAGCACTCTGTCTCTGTTTATAAGAAATATGCCTGAAATACATTTTTCGTGTCTTATGCTTACTCATTGTCACCTTACGAACAAACTCAAACCGATATTAATGTAAATAGACACAAATATTGATGAAAGAACCACCTTTCAGAAAATATAAAGGGATTTCTATTGAATGAGATAAAAATACTGCGTACACGGGAATGCTGTCATTAATTTTATAAGTGAAATTTCCAAGGATAATAGATGAGTACTCATAGAACAACTATAGAAACTTATATGACCCTAGTGCCCACTAGGTAAATGGCCTACCTGGTAAAGGGTCCATGTGTTTCCACCAGATAAATGTCCCGTCTAAGAGGGTCTACTAGGTAAATGCCTCATCTAGTCCACTAGGTAAATGGTTCGTCTATGTGAGCGCACCAGGTAAATGGCCCATATACGTGGATTCATCAGGTAAATGGATGCATGCCCACCAGATGAATGACCCATCTATATAGGTCCACCAGGTAAATGGTCCATCTAGGTAGGCCTATCTATGTGTGCCCTCATAGTTAATATACGATATCCTGATTCCACACACTAGTGATGGAATATTCCCTTTAATATGTCTAACAAGTCATTTAACACCTCCTCTCCCTCCCCCCAAACACAGTGCTATTTTACACATTCAGTTTTGCTCTCGCACGACGCGTTGAGTTTCCAACCCCATAGGCTTTGGCGGGTGTTCACTCTGGGTCAGTTTTCTTACATTATCACCCATCTTTTGAAACTGCTTCACCTACCAATCGATTGGGGCCGCATTGGTGGAAAAGTCCTGGCTCTGGAACCTGAGGGTTTCAGGCTCGAGACCCGATTTCACCGAAGAATCATCGTGTAAGCAGATCTTGTGAGCGTTGAATTCGTCCGGTCCAAGCGTCCTCCAGAAGGTGAGGTGATGGAAGTTTGGAGAGGGCTATACCAGCTGTGTTATCGTCCTTGTCATCTGACCTCGGATCAAAATTATAAGATCCGTCCGAAGATAGGTCTAGTGTTGATTTAAAATGGGACATTAATTTGACTAAAATAAATCGAAACTATCAATCGGTTTTCTGAAAATGCGATAGTTCTTTACTGAATATTGCGTGGATGTCTCTTTGATCATCGATGAACAAAAATGTTTTGGAACATTCCAAAAAAACAGAAGGTTTTCTTTTACGTGGAATTCTTTGATAATGTGACGGACTATGTTTCCTCCTAGAGGCAATTTCGTTTCAAAGAATTTTAACTGCTGCCAAACAAAATTTATATAACTGGAATTTCAGAATACATACATTTCAAAATACATATAATATTTCATCTAAATATAATGACCCCCCCAGTAGTACTCAAATAAAATAGTGTGTAATATCATGGAATATTAAATAAAATAGTGTGTAATATCATGGAATATTGATTAATACCATGTAATATCGCACCCATGCATGATACAATATTGTGCAACTAGGATAACTACCTGGGTACGGTATTCGTATCACGTAATTTTTTGTGCCATTTTGATTCATTATGTATGTAATTTCAGAGTATTAAAACAACATTTCAGCCTCATTAAAGTAATTGCTTGCCTGTTCATAGCGATGAATACAGCTCAGTGATCAGTGTGCAATCTATCGAGAGAAAAAATCCAAATCCAAATAAAACCGCATAAAATAGCCTTTATACTGCGCAACAATTACTCCAACAATGATTGGGTAATACTAACTCAACCTTTTCTTCTTTTTTTTTCTGTAGAATGGATGAGTGCCTTATTCTTCATATTAGAAAAACAAATTTGAAACTGTGGCACTACTTCCGACAAGATTGCACCAAGAAATATCCTTTTGTTTGCTGTGTAAAGGAAAATAGTAAGAAATAAAACAATAATTTATATTACGTTAAAAATTTTATAGTGTTTAATATAGTTAGTTACCAGTAATTATTTCATAATGATTAAAAGTGTTTTATATAAAAATAAAGTGTCTCTATTACTATTATTATTATTATTAAAGATATTTGAACTTAATAACTCCTTACCTTCTTACACGGCTCCATAAAATTGTGTTCATGTCATTTGACGGTTACGAAGGATAATTCAAAATTTGTGGCAAGATAAAGAATACTTCAGGAAACCGATTTCACATAAGTAATGTCCGCAAACGTCATCTGCTTTGGCAAAATTTATAAGTGAGGTGAGTACAGAAAAACAGTACAGTTGTGTAACGAATGTGACTTTTATTCCAACAAGAAAAGGTACCAATTGACCGTAGGTGTTTAAAATTGGGATTACTGACACGGACTCGGGATTCACAGCGTCATTACATTAACCGCTGAACCTTTTCAAAAATCCCTGGAATATCGCTGACAATGATTGAGGCGGCTATTCTTGTCCGTTTCACTGCCTGCAAGGCTCCGATCATAGGGCCTTGCATAAAAAAGAATCCACGCTTAGAGTCACTTGGGCGGCCAAGCGATCTATTGCACCTCGGTCGATCCCTTGAACTTTGAGACGCGAGCAACAATTGTGCTATTCCCTGTCATGTTGATACCACACACAGTTCAGCGGATATACCGCAGAAATGTTCAAAAATGAATGTTTTTGAAAATGTTCAGTGGTCGATGCAACTGCGCTGTGAATCAAATGGTCGCAATTTGGAGCACCTACTAATAACTAATGAATTTAACCTTGTTGGAATAAAGATCACATTTTCACCACTTAACCATACTGTTTCCTTTATTTCACTTCACTTGTCCATTTTTATGTAGATGAAGTTTGCGGACAAACTCCTTCAATCGATTTTCAGAAATATTCTCTGCCTTCCCCACGAAATTTGAATGATACGTTTTGAATCACCCTGAGAATGGCATTCATAATATTTACCATGCCATCTGTTTTTCCTTTTAATCTCGTTCATAATACTTGATCATATTATTTATTAATAGAATGTACATTTTCGGAAAATGTATGTTCCTATACATGCATTAGGCCAGAAATTTCATGCACGTTCTAATTCCTCACTTATTTTTTAGACGAGAAAAATAACAATGTCAACTTTTTAAAGTGAAAAGATTAATAAAGTAAAGTTTTCATGAATTATTACATACTTCATGACAAATTAAACATAATTTATTCAAGTATGAACAATTCATGAATGTTCAGATTCGTTTGATTAATATTAACCCCTCGGAAATTATGCCAGATTTAATAGGGGGTGCTCTAAAGTTTTTAAATTATGCTTGGAGTAAAAATAAAATATTAGGTGCTGGCATGTATGTTAATCAGAGACATCTATTGGTAAACACGCGAAGTAACTATACGAATGACAATGGGTCTATGTTTTGTCAATTTACTATTGCTTCATTGCTATCATTTTAAAAGCTTCTCCATATAGTATTTTAGAGTTATTTAATGTATAAAAACCCCAATCACGAACGCACCAAAACGCATTTTCAACATTTATTGTTTTTTTTTATTTGAAGAAATCTGCTGCCGAAGCCCATTTTAGGCACTTTTAGAAATTTATGATGAAGCTGATCCGTCATATCTCAATAGTTGGTTTTGGTTCGAACGATTTAAAAGTGGTGAGTCTAGAGGACTAAAAAAATTCGAATACAATCAATAGCGAGATTTATTGGATGAAAATGTTGGAAATGATCAAAAAATGAATAAAATACATTCAAACACCTAATGTTTTTCGGTATGGAAAAAGAAAGACAAATCAACAGAGTTAAAGAAATTACATTATACTAGAATAGACAGAGGAAGATTCATTCGCAGGGTGTCAAAGTGATTTCTGGTTTCATTCCCTAAACTGATGCTTTAATTCAAAACTCTGTATAAAACAATCATTGTTTTGCGAATCTCGCAGGCGCGTCTTATACAAAACGATCTGAGAGTGGTGATTTCGATGTCAATGTCAAAGAACTGCCTGGAGGATCAAAAAACATCGAATACAACCATTTGAAAGACTTATTTGGAAGAAAATAGGAAATAATTGCAGAAAATGAGGGAAAATGTTTTGATAGATGTTTATTGAACAGGTTTTTCTCAATAAACTTATTTTTAAAGTAAAAAATGATCCAAAATACATGCAAGCACCTAATATGTGGTCTGATGGCATGTCGTTCTATTTGTTACTATAAATCATATCAATAAACTAGCAAAAAAGCTGTTTTTATTATTTTGGGCTCAAAAACGATTGAACTTTATGATAACCACTTAACAAGCAGCACGATGATCAATGAATTCTTACTATTATGAGAATTATAATTTCTTTATTTACAGTGCGACCCTCATCAACTACGAAAATTGCACCGATAACGACTGCCTCCACAATCACAAGCGCAGAAATTGTACCTGGCAAATCGACTTCAACGGCCAGTACGACCGTGACCACAACGAGTACTACAGTTACACCCCATTTCTGCAAGAAAGTGCACAGAAGAGGTATAGAATGGCCAGAAACACCTGTTGGTGAAATCGCCGTTGTACCGTGTCCAGGGAATTCGACGGGTAACTAAATCCTGAAATATTGAAAGTTGATTGTTACAAATTGAAAAATCTTCAAGTGAGCATTGCAGCAAAAGTTAGTGCAGCTTTTATAAATTTCAAAGTGTTGACTTTTTTTTTTTTACTTTCCCGAATACAAAGAATAAATAAAGTGTTGTAAGGGTCAAAATTTCGAATACTAGACATTTGACGAATTTTCAGATTCTAGATCTCCGTGGGTTTTTTATAGTAGCGCATCCGTCAGTCTGTGAGAAGAATGACTCAAAATCGCTTTGAACTAAACGGTTGAAATTCCGTATGCGCTCTGTACATCAAATTTGTAAATTTCTATCAAACTTTGTGTAAAATCTGTTGAAGGAAGTTCGTCTGTTGGACTCTTCGGATGTAAGCAAATGAGAGACGGTGCACAAATTAAACATTTACAGTGTAGACACTTGTCAGATTCAACTATGGGTTTTTCTGTCTGTCAATCATTATTTCAGAAACGTGTAAATGTGATAGTTAAAAAAAGCAGTTATTTTAAAGTATGGTATTTATGGATTGCAAGTGCAATTTTGTTTCAATTGGTTGAGAAAAAAATGACTCAAACACAAATTTGATTTTTCGATGGTATTAACTCATGCTAGAGATTAACCACCAAAAAACTCGCCATGAATAGCCTGATAGATTCGATCAAAATGATAATTTCAAGACAAAAATTTTGTAAACCGTTGTATTCCTGTGACATGTAAGGCGTTCCATGGCATCACAAGTTTTTTAGAGAGAATGCGAGAAAGTTTTGTGGAGATCAATCCCGCTGGTGTTATTATAAATATCTAATTCCACTTGTTTAGAAATGAGTTATTCGTGCCAATTAGACTGGATATCTTGTATACATAAACCATGTTTGCTTTATAATTGGAAAGTTGATCTTACAAATTTTTCTAGCATTTACTTTTTTTAAACTATAATGTTTCCCAATGTTTTTCATTTATAGTACTTTTGCAGAAAATTACAATTTTGTTTAGTTTGTACTCACGTTGACTTAATCTTTTAATTCGAACTTTTACCAAAAAAAATGGAAACATCTTGGTGAAATTCTTATGCATGCATAACGTGCTTACACAAGTCAAACTTTATTTTATATGATATATTTTTGGAGATTCTTTTTTTTTCTTGAAAAATAAAGAATGCATTAGTAAGACATTCATAAGGAACTTGCAAAACAAATATTTCATATAATTCTACTGTAGGATTTGTGAAAAATATTCATCAATTATTGGTGGCGATCTACTTTCCTATTTCTGGATACTTTCTTCCCCAATTTAGAGAATTTCTTTGAAACACACGGTTCTTTCATGAAAACTACTGCATTAATGTCGGTTCTTACCTTTTCTCTAAAAGCCATTAAAAAACTCAACAGGTTATTGCCAAAAATGGTTCGTTTTAAATTTTTAACACAATATTTTAATTGTTAATTCAAAGAAATTCCTAAAATTTTATTAAAGGGCAGTATTTATACTTAAATTACTTTGTAAAAATAAGGAGTATATTCATGTTTTGATAATCTTTAAAGAAAAGAATTCTAGTATGTAATAAGAATAGCAAGAATGAAAGCGATTTGAGTTTTAATTCAACAATGAAGTTAGTTGCTGTAAAGTATTTTTAATGATTAATTGGAAATCGGAAAGAATTAAACGACAAAATGTTGCCATGTTGAAAAGGGAATTGTTTGAATTTTAAGATATTGGAAAAAACCATTTTTATCTACGTAGTAGAAAAGGAAGCCTCCTGAAAGTGTCTTTATGTTGAAGCCACAAAAACTCCAGAAATAGTAAATGGATATTGGAGGTATTCGTACTTTTTTGTAGAGCATTTGTTGCGTAAGGGTTTAATACATTAAAATCGTATTAAAAGAAAATGATCAGTTTTATAGTTGGGATTATAATTTATCCGCGAATGCTCGAAAACAGCTAACTGAGTATGTGCAAATAGCAAGCATGTGGCATATGCAAATAGCAGCATAGCAAGCATGTGCAAATAGCAAGCGTAAGCACTTCTTTATTTACGTCTGATTTTAAACAGTGATTCAAATATCAGTAAGCCGAAAAGAAGGAAATGCAACCTCAACATTTTTTTATGTTTGCTTGTTGTTGGGTAACATGCCCATATCATATCGGGTGGAGGCTAGACAAGTTTAAAGCTAACTTTTCTTTTTTGATGCTATGACTTTTTGAATTCCGTGCGAGTACTGCTAAGGATAATATAATCAGAGGTTATTGCAGAAAAATTAAGAATGTATTTAATTTCTTTAATCAGAATTTTAATTAAAGGTTTTTTTAAAAAATTGCTCCAAATTGTGTTTTTTCAGCCTCTAAACAATATATGTGCAACATTTGGTAATTCTAGGGCAAGTGATTTAGTTTGTAGAGTGCCAACACACAAACACATACACACATTTGTCGTAATTAGGGATTATTGTAATTGTGGTTAATTCCAATTTTTGCGACATGTTATAAAAAAATTTGCTTTTAAACTTAAGAAATCAAACAATTGATTTTGACTACAAGCTTCTCCAAGGTGAGTGTTTAATAGCAAAACGAATTTTGATATCGTATAATTTTTTGTGATTTTTATAATTTTTAATTAATGATTTGTTATTATTTCTTCCTAAGGAAAGGCTCGGTGGTTATGCAAAGGCAGCGAAGGAATCCACTGGGACAAAAAGGGACCTAATTTAAGAAACTGTAGATCTCTCGATATCCAAGATTTGAAAAATAAGGTATGCATAATAATATCAAACCTTTTTACAGGTATCTCAAACTTATGAAGGAAAGGAAAGGAAAGAATTCGATATTCTGCCATTATGAAATTGTAATCTTTTTCTGCATTGAAATATTGTTAATTAAGAACAAAATTTTCAAATGGTTATTGAAAAGAGCATATTGTAACGTTTCACCTTTTCCCTCACATTGTAATTGTCAATGAGGCCAAATGTAACGTCACCCATTTTCCCACACATAGTTAGGTGCCTACGAACCACCAGATTGGAATCTTCTAAAAGAGTAGAGTCATAGTGTCTGATCATTTGCTGTATCCAGATTGAAGGACCACAGGTGTGTGTGTGTGTCTTGGTTTCAAAGAGATCCATCATGCCTTCAAGGGAAGAAGAACATCAAAATGTCCAGATGTTAAATATTTTCCCTATATTATAATTTATTATCTGGATAAAGGGAGTTCTTAATAATCACCACCCACTGTTGTCATTAAGTGCCAAAGTCAAGTGCACTTCAGGTGAAAAGAACCCCATTTCACAATGAGAAATCAAAGAGATCTGGTGGGAAAATTATTGCGGTATTTTTGTGAGAAGGGAGCAGAGAAGAGACGTCGCTATTCGAAGGTGTTCCTGATTTTGTAAGAAACTTCGTGCTATTCGGGTTTCTGGGTTAAGATCCGGCCGATAAAATCGGTGAGCTTCTGGAATAGCCGTTTGAGCCAACAGCTTGTTAGTAGTTTTTTTTAAATCAATTAGCAACTTCATGATTAGAAGAACTGTTTAGAGCATGATTAGAAGAATATGGTAAATAATATTAATCTGGGTTAGAACAAATTGTTTTTGTTTACATATATATATAAGGCTGTGAATAAAAAAAATGCTTTGTTACGCTGTCTCGCTCGTATTTGATCGTTCAAGATATTACAAGATGTAAATTAGTATTGTTTTTGCAACCAATTATTTTTTAAACAAATACTGATTTTAAAAATTTAAAAATTCACCACAAATAGTTTGTGAAAATACGTATTTGTAACAATTCTGCAAATTTGTTTTTCGCAAATTCTGTAATTCTTTCATTTCGATAAATTTTAATTATTTCTCGTCTCTAAAAAGTTTCATTTTTCCCGTAATCATTTTTTTAAATTCTAACGTATAATTCGTTTTCTCACTTTGAACATTGATACTAAATATCTAATTTTATTTATGAATTTTGTTTTTCTTCTACGAAATTAGCGTATGATATTGTCTAAAGGAATAATGCCCTTCCATCAATGTGTGAAATTCTAGTTTTAGAAGGAAAAAAATAGCTTTTAATATTTTTCCATTCTTTCATCTCTATGAGGGACTGCGGAGATTCGACGGCAAGACTTGGCTTTGGATTAGAGGTTCCGGATCCAACCAGGATTCCATCGAAAAACTCACAGTATAAGGGTATCTGAAACACCAAATCCGCCAGATGCTTTCCTGGCATTTCCTAGGGGCATGGTGCGAAAGCTTGGAGAGGGGGTTACCATTTCAGCGGTGGATTTCCTTTTTAACGACGTTTGAAACAAACTTAATTATTTAACCATTTTAAATAAAATTGAGAGCACATCAACTGCACGGAAGATAATTGTACTTTCTAATTATAATTAGAAGCTCCATTATAGGGATTGGAAAACAACGCCCTGAAATTTGAATATATGTGATGAATGAGGATAATCAAAGTTGTATTGAATTTATCTTTGATTTTTTTTTCTGCAATAGTTATTCAAAGTGCGTAAACTCTTTTCTATATTCTTATGAAAATTCATTTTTAAGCAGGCCTGCTATAAAACAAACTCCCAGGGAATACAATATCCTAGTATTCATTAAAAATATATCCTGATTATAGTTAATCTGAATGATATAAGTAATTTATTATTCATCTATAGAAATTATTTAATATTTTAGAAATTACGACAATTTTGTAATTCTGAAGGTTGGTATCCACCTGCTGCTTTGTTTTTTGTATTAGCTGCCGATTTATTATCGGTATTTTCTTTCTCAGTCTTTTTAAGAAACTCGATGAAGAAAAGATTGAGGCATCTTGAGAGCACGGAAGATAATTGTATATTCATAACATAATCGGTATAATTATATGGATATTTTAATGATTAAAAATATACATATAAGGGTAAATAAATATTTCTTTCTACGTCTTTTCAGTTTAACACATCTACCATTCAGTACACCATGTCTTTATTAGAGAAAGTGTTCAGCGACCACGAGCAAGAAATATTCGGGGAAGATCTCGCAGATGTGATCGCCATAATGACGTCCCTCCCCCATCGATTTCTGACAGCAACGCAGTTTCAACCTATTTCGGACAGATGGCCTGCCACCAAGAGCTTGATCGAAAAATCGGCGTCGCTGTTCGACCGGATAATAGAACTGAACGAAACCTGGTACGATGTAGCAGAGGTCAGTCCTTCGATTGGTACTGTTTACGGAAGGAAATTTCGTAACTTTTTTGTTGTTGTTTTTGAAGTGTGAATTTCTTCCTTGATCTTTGACACATATATCTAATGATTTGAAAAAATATTTAAAAGTTAGAATTTTGCTGAAAATCGTCTTTAAGAAATACGAACATTTGATTCTTTTATAGCAAAATTATGTAAAGAAACGAAAGAGGCATTCAAATCTTTACTGGTAAACATTGTAGTATTATAATACTTTATTATCGTGTCAGAACATGAGGTTGTTTATATGATGAGGTTTCTGGCATCAAAAAAACCCATAGTCGAAAAATAAAAATTTTATTATCTGCACGAGCATCTCAAAAAAATCAGCTTTTAATTACGTGTTGCCGTTGCATTTACAAAAGCTCTAATTTTTTTAAAAAATAAGTTAATTACTACAGTAAATGAAACCTAGAAAAATATCATTTTATGCACGTGATTATATGAAATGAAATACATAGGAAATGTGATGTTTTTTTTAACAATAAATGCGCGACAAAGTTTTTTGGATCGTTAGCAATACTAAAGTAAGTAATTCGATGAAACAATTAAAATTAATAAAAATATAATTTAACTTGCATTAGCACTGGGTGCTTGGCCGTTCAAGAAATGATGTTCTGATATGATTAATTGAAATTTTCATAGCAGATTTCATTTTAATCTTTATTTTCATTTGCCTTCTCCCATTGGAGGGCAACTCGTAATTGAGGAAGAGAATCTTCTAGTATGCTGATTGGTCATCGCCACCCTGGTGGGTACAGAAAAGGGTAGGAATCGGCCTTCTTATCGATGACGGAACGTACTTCAAAAGGGAAGTGTTGTACAGTGGTCAGTGATGGGCCTCTGGGTTCAACCACATTTCCCTCCAGTGTTGCTGTCGCGTCGGGCCAATCATTCAGATTTTTCCGTGTGCCTTCAGGCGAGTGAGAGTCGTCAGTTTAAGGCTCTCTAGAAAGAATCTCTAAAGAGACTATTAATCGCATTGGATCTTTAAAGGATATAGATATTTTGTTCAAAATTAAGCAATTGGTTGATTTATATTCATGAGCCGCACAAAGTTGATGATGGTCTAAATCCGCAGCCCTTTTGAATGTGTCTTTTGGATTTTTTTTAAAAAGCCATCTTTACCAGTTCGGTTTACATCTACCCTAGTCAAGGAAATTATTATTATTATTATTATTTTGCATTTTAAACTAGGAAAGACGACCCATTGCCGGCACACACCTGCTTTCGACCATCGACGAAATGGGGTTGATTCTGGCCGATGCCATGGCAGATGATATCAGGGAACAAAGTGTTATAGGAAAGAACATGGGTAAGTGATTGCCACTTTTTAAGAAATTCACATCTTGAAGGCCTTCCTAAAGTGTGCATCAGTTATGTTTAGTTTAGTTTGGTCATATTTATGTCCCTTTTCAAAGCAACCCTAGAGCTATTCTATTAAGGGCCTCATAATTTGGAACCAAGATCAGATGATGAGAACAAGTTCTTCTCATCATCTAAACCGAGTTGGCACCCCACATTTTCAAACTTCCACACCACATCAGATGCACGCTAAATCCGTCGGGAGGACGTTTAGCCCCGACGGATTTAGCGTGCATCAGACCCACTTGCATGACGGTTCTTCTGTGGAATCGGGTCTCAAGCCTAAAAATCTCCGATTCTGAAGCGTAGATCTTGCCACCAAGCCATGCTGCCAGGCCGTGCATCGATTATCTTAATACCCTGACTCAAGGCTCTCATCTGAGCCTTTGAATATTCAATTAAAAAAAATCATTCAAAATTCAAGGCTTTGCGGCTTTTTTTAATGAATAATGTGAAAAAGAAATTTAAATCATATTATAAAGAGGTTTTTAAGTTAAGGCATAGCTTGAACAGTAAGTGGGCAATCGGAAACAAGGTTAAATATAGATTTAATGTATTTTTCTCATCTTATTTTTTAAGTAGACTACTTTTAACTCAGAAATGAAGAATAAAATAAGGTATTTTTAATGTCTGAAACAAAAAAAACACATGCTATAACAAAACTTTTAAGAAATTCATCACCACTTAGATTGTTATGTAAATTGACTAAATAGCATTTTTAGTAAGTATCCTCTTGGCCATTTAAGTATTAGCATTGTTACTGTAACAATAGACATTAACACTTCAAACTCAACATAAAAATATTTTAGAACACAAAACTAGATATGATGTCAACATAGTTAAGGGTTTCGACGGGTGCTTAAGCAACTTTTTTGAGGCGGAGGAAAATAACTTTGCATATTTTGTTAAAGGCGAAGATATTCGAAAGGCGAAACGTAACGTGAATTTGTCATCTCTGGAATCTAATTTGCTTGGTTTTCGTTTTGAAAGATCATACAAATAATGAATGAACTTAATCGATTAATAGAATGAAAAAGGAATGAACTCGACTAATTAATGAGTAAAAAATGAATGAACTCAACTAATTAATGAAGGAAAAATGAATGAACTCGACTTAGAAATTATATAATGAACATAGAAATATATTTCTGGAAAACGAAGAATTAAAAAAGAAAAGTATTATATGTGGGCTGGAATGTGATACTCTTGACCAATGAAATCTTTAATACTTTAATCTTTGAATTACTTTATCTTTAATTCTTAATCTTTGAAATACTTTAATTCATATATACGGTTCTTACATTAGACAATTAGAATGAGAGAACATGCAATTAAAATGAACAATAAGGAGATTTAAATCATCAACATCAAAAATTATTACCTTTCTCTTTTTGGTGAAAAGAAGGGTAGCAATATTCATGACTTCATGGTAATTCGGTGTGTTGCCATTTAATGAAACTGAAATCCTGTGAGACATTTATTATTTTTCATTTTATCGTTATTAATACTTTTAGTTATTTAATGAAAAGTCTATACAAAGCCCACCAAATTTAATTTAACATATCATATAAATATTAATATTATTATACAATCAAATTTCAGATTTCTTTTCTATAGTAACAATAGGTGGTTATACATTACAAGGTTGAACATTGAAAATAAGTTCTACTATTTTTATTTCGCCGAAAGTATTGAGATCATCAAAAAAATAATCCAAAAATCGAAATTTTGACGGATTTCGACACTTTATAAGCTTCTGGGTGCGAAAAATAATTTTTTAGAATTATGTCTGTGAACTCATAACTCGAAAATTATTTGAACTAGAAGGATGAAATTTGATTATTGACTTAATACCTAAATCTATAAAATTTGGTGAATTTCTATAAGATTTTCAACAAAATACATTCCTAGAAAGTCTATATTTATAACAAAGGAAAATGAAAAGCTACAAAACATAAAGAAGTATGTAAATAAAATCTGATAAAATGGTTTACCATTTTAATGCAGGTTCGTATCATATTTAGGGTTTGACTTTGTTTCAATCTGCTCTCTCTCAAGCATGAAAACGTGGTAATTAAGAATGTCAATAAAAGAGTGTTGTGTCCTTATTGCTAAAGTTGTATTTCTGTGACAAATTTCGATTTCAGTAGACTGGTAAAAAGACACAAAAATATGTATTTGATTTTCTGGTTCTTGTATATTGACCGCATACCAGTGATCAAAAGTCCCCGTAAATTAAAAATGATCGCATCTTAGATTCAAGATAAAGATTATCATTTAGTAACTATTGTTTTTCAGCGTCATGAGTTGATACTCAAGTATCGGTTTTCTTTATGAAGAGCATTTCTTATGTGTGGAATGCTGAAAATAAAATTCTAAGCACTCATGGGGTCCAGGGTTCATAATTTTAGGCACAGGGATAAAGTAATAAGCATAATTTTAAGCAAAGGGAAATTTTGATTGCAGAGAATGCTACAAAATTTTGGATTTAAGTACATTGGAAACCCACGAAAATGATCATATGATTGATTGAGTAAAAATAAGATAGTACGCACGAAGTTACATTCGACATTCTAAGAACTATAATGTTTTTCGGAATCATAAAAATAAGGCGATAGGAGAATTTAGTTTCGCATACCCTTTCTCAAAGCCAGTTAAATACTTTTACTTTATTGCAAATCAAATTTTACAATCACACCTTCTGGAGCTATTATACTGTGTCAAAAGATAAGAGGGAAACATCTATTTTGTAGAGGTGCGCGGATTCGCGGCATTTCATATTCATCATATGCAAGCGCATTATTTTATGATTCTCGTAAAGCTCTAAAAATTCGTACTCTAAAAGACGCAGATTTTTTACCTTTGAGTGCCACTTTTGGTTCACGAATATTCCATACCTGATTGTTTCACGACTCCTCAGTTTCTGCACTCCTTGAAGTAAACAGATAACGATTCTTTTTATCGATATAAGTTTATGATATACAATGACTTCTCCAATATTTATATTTGCTGTAATTTTTAATTTCAGCTATAATGTAATGTTAGATTAAAAATAAGAAGAAAAAAGCGTTGTAAATTTCTTTAGGAAAAGAAAGAAATTTTACTTTACAGCGGTTGATTGTTGATAAAAGCAATTTAAGATACCCTATTAGGTTAATAAATGCTTTTTCCAGAAAATTGTGAAATTTTCTGTGATTCGAAAATAAAGTCCAAACTTCGTAAATCCTAAAACAGACAATGTTTTTAACATATGTAAGATATAACTAGAGATACAGTAGTTTCGACAAATAAAGTAAAATGGTAAACGGTGGTATTTTAAACCTAAAATGAGTGATTTATTTCATTTTTGCTGTAAAACTCTCCAAAATAATATTTGCTGTGTTTATACGAGGCCAAATCAAAAAGTCTTTGCGCCTATTTTTTTAGCCAAAATATGGCTGTGAATGCAAAGCGAACATATAAATCCCCAGCAATGAACGTTCCTTAAACCATACCAGTCGTATCTGCCTTTTGCTCCGATGAGTGTCGCTGATATCGGTTATTTAATATGGTGGTTGTTCTTCAGACATCCAAAGTTCATGAGCAGCGAAGTGTTATTCTTTTTCTATGGAGCAAGGCACAAACGCAAAAAGCAATTCACAGGGAAAGGCACGTTCGGGGAAAGGTGTCTCTCTTTGAGAAGTATTCAGTGGTGGTGTCGTGAGTTTCAAAAAGGTCTTGAAGACTTGCATGAGAATGAGCGTTCACTGGGAGAATCTGGAACTCCCACCTTACAGTCCAGACCTTGCCCCTAGTGATTTTCACGTTTTTCAGTCCACTGAAGAAGTTTCTGGCAGGACAGAGATTCACATGTGTCGAGGAAGCTAAGAACGCGGTCAGAGGGTGGTTTCCCAGGCAGCTGGAAGAATTCTACCACAGGGAGATCTCTAATTTAGTACTGCGATGGGACAAATGTCTGAACCGGTGTGGTGATTATGTGGAGAAATAATGTAAGGTACATACTACACTACATATATTTGTAAATATCTGTATATACCTGTTTTTGGCGAATAAAAAATTGGAGCAATTAGCAATTGGAGCCCTCGTATTAACTCTCTACCTACCCAGCCGTAATATGCTTATTTTTTGGAATTTTTATTTAAAAAAAACTTGAAAATTACATTTATTTCTAGCACATTTGGTTGAACTACTTTACAAGTACAATATATAAAGGCATTTTCCAATTGATTCACGGAAAACAATATATCTCAAAATCAATTGAATAAAATTGCACGAAATTTGGTATGTATGTGTCCGAGACCTTTGATATTATGATAGAAAGCGGATTTTAAGAGAGATTCATTTCGGCATGATTTGCAGATACTTTAAATTCAAAATTCAGTCATATTTTAACAAAAATTCACTAACGGAAACTTCAAATGATCATACATTATTTTAATAAATAAAAAAACAGTGTCAATTTTATGTTGTTTGAGCTATATGTATAGCTTAAAATAAAAATTAAATATTTCCATTAATTTTAACTTACTCTTCTTATCCTAGCATTGAAAGTTTTGATAAATTTTCGTTAAAGAAGTAGTTTTTCAAAAAACTAAAGGCAATGAGTTCTAATATAGATTTTTTAAAGTATTTTTAACTTTTTTTTACAATAAAAATGCTTATGAATCATTTCTTGAAAATTCTCATCCAGATCTAGTCTGATACCTTAAACGGCATTATTGACAGTCAAATCATGGGAAATGGCCTTCGAACTTTAGAATTAAAATACAAAATATTTATTTCAAAGTTAATTCTCATCATTTTTTTCTCAATTCGTCTATAATAATACAGTTTGAAATTGACGAAAATATATTTTAGAATGGAATGCTTTTTCAACTTGTGGACTCGGATTGGTAAAAAAAATCACTTCTTTTTAAATGTCTTGTTTTTTAACTAAGTCGGATTTTTTTTAAAGTAATACAGATGTCAATCTGTCTTGTTTGCCAGCTATTTCCTTTTCTGTGGCACATATTTGAAATTTTTAAATTATCCCTCAAATTTAAGTTTGAAAAATTTTAGTTATTTATAACGTTGCCTTTTTTTTTTACTTTCTCATGTACAAAGTATAGAAGAAGTACTAGAATGATAAAAAAAAATTAGAACAACATTTTAACGAATCACCAAGTTTTAAACCTCTCTGAGTTTCGAAAAAGGCATTTTTAAATCTTTCTGCCGGTTGGTAACAAAGATAATAGAAAAATGCTTTGAGCTAGATGATCGAAAGTTTGTTTTGTTTCCCATTTGTACATTACCTGTCAAATTTTAAGAAAACTCTATTCATAGGAAGTATAATACTGTGCGATACCTCAGCTTAAACTGAGGTTATGCGGGAAACTTGATGGAACCGCCAGAGAACAACCCCACCTACCACGATGGAACAAACTACACTTGATGACATCGGAACCTTTCAAATAACAAAGGACGTTATAGAGAAAACTCAAATTGGAACAGAAAAAAAAACATCACATTTTACATTACATATTAAGTTGTGAAACTTTAAAAATTCATAAAATACATTAAATGAGTGTTAACTTTTTGCATTAGGAGAGAGCTAAAGACAAAAAAATTGATAAAATGCTCCTAATAAAATATTTAGTTATTGAAATTTTAAGGAGTTCTTCGACTTCAAGAGCTATCTACTTTCCTGGCCATCTTAGTCTGTGTTTTCGCCACATTACTGATGCTTTGATCACGTGATTTATAGAACCGGTGGTGGAAGTATGTAGGGCCGGCTTTCCGAACATAAATTAACACATTAACTACAAATTGAAGGGAGATAGATGAATAAAATTCGACGTACCAATTTAGCCTTTATATTGTAGATGTCTGTTCAAATTTTAAGACAAAACCAATAAAGGATTGAACTTATGTCCACCTGTACTTTAAAAGCATATAAATCCGATAACTGACAAATTCAATGATTCAAAAATTGCAAATTTGGTGAGAGATTTTCTGACAGCAATTATAGTTCTGTGTTGATTTTTGGTTTCAATCGGTTTGGAATAACCCTGGCTAAAACCTAAATTCACTTTTATTAGAGGACAAGCGATAAAAAGTTGGAGACCACTCTCATTGGTTTATCTTATTCCTTGCCTAATTAAATAGCCATAGCATTTTGCGGGTTATAGGTCTTTTCAGAATATGCTACATTTTATTTTGAATTTTTCTTCTCAAATTAATAACTTTTCATATCAATGCAAAAAAAAAGGGTATTTAACTTTACCTCCATTCTATCTGAACATATTCTTGTTTATACTTAGAAGCCTAGAAAGAGACAACTTAACAGGTCAATGTCCTGACAGGTATAAAAATTCTGTTTTGTATTTTTCCCCCGTGTCAAAGCGCAGTTCGACTGGCCTGATTTGGGTTTTTTTTTCAATGGTGAATTGATGTTCATATTTTTGATTTTTCATGTACGAGATTGTAAAATTTCTATCAAACTCGATCAAATGACAGAATAGCGTAACAAAATAATTCTATTTACAGCGTCATACATTTACAAAGAACAATTTGCATTCATCTAGGTTAATAATATTTACAAAAAATAATCTTTCAACATAAAGTAGTTCCTCGATCAAACCGGAGAATAATTCACGAAAAAACAGTTAAGAGTCTGTTAGCTCTAAATAGCTACTCCAGGGCCTGACCAGAAATCCCCATTAATAACGAGGTCCAAATCGCACAGAACTTCTAAAAAAACAACAGGAACAACTTTTCCGCACACCAGTGTCTCTCCAAATCCCAATTCGAAGCCTTTCTCTCTCTTCTTCTCTGGAAAAAAATATCGCATTTTATTTCCACCACATATATGTCCCTTGTTTCTGATTGGTGAATTTATGTTCCCTTTCATCCAATAGCTGTTCAGCAACGCTTCCTCAGAGGTTTTTATCGGGAGAGGGCCTGTTGAGCATTCATCTTTTATGGTCGACCCTTTTTCAAGACCATTATTATTAAATATGATCAATTCAAAGCTAATACCGACTGAAGAGCACCTGTGTTTGACACTTAGTGATTGCTGATTATTGATCGTTTCTTGGTGACTTAAAAAGAAAAAAGTTTAGCATCTGAATGTTGTTACGTTCTTCTCCCTTGAAGACATGATGGGTCTATTTGAATTGGCGCGGCATACATCTATGTTTCTATATCTGGCCATCACATGACCCATGTAGTGAAAAGGATCCAGATCTGATGGTCCGTATGCACTTAACTATATTTGGAGAAACGGTTAACGTTATATCTGGTTGGAATGCCAATTATCATGTGAGGAAAAAAGAGAAACATTACAAAATCTTCAATATTGTTGAAGTTTTGAAGAAAGATTTTTCTTTATATAAGTACAGGCCTTAACATTTTAAATGTAATACACTACGAAATTTAAAACACATTTCTGCTAACTGCCTTTTGTTTTTCGCAGCAATACAGGTCTTGAGGACTAAGCACGGTAAACCATTGCAGCTACCGCAGTGGGAAGCCACCAGCCGTTACAGTCACAGAGGAATTGTCCTACTGGATGAAGGATATGATGCACGTTTGCGTCCGGAAGAAGGAAATATTTCTGTTTTATTTACTCTTTACTCTGATCTAACAAGCATATTTTCGCCGCAAGAGGCACATAAGTAAGACTTAAAATCACCTTAACCAACTTAAAATCCTTTTCTTTTTTTCATATTCCAAACTTCAGTAATATTTTTGTCTGTTGCTGGGATAAAAATAGATAGAAATAAAAATAAATTGATTAATTCCTTAACCTAATACTACGAGCCTTGCTCTAATTACCATGATCGGACCAAGCGTAATTATCACGGACGTAACCCATAGTTCGATGATCGATCGAAACATAAATCGCCCGTGGTACGACGGTTAAGGAGCGTTATTGATTTATATTATATTTTACAAATTGATAATATTTCTTTTGTATATCTACTATAATGATTACATCAGGTTTTAAGTACCTATGAAATATCTCCCAAAATTGAACCAGTTTTGTCTTATAAACATTATCGGCATTCCGTAAGTCATGAGTGTACAAATAAGGACCAATTTGACGAACCATGGAAGAGTTCGAAGTCAGCGTTGTTTACGTTTTTGATTCGAACTTTTGGAGCGTGCATCGTAGGTTAAGAGGTTAATAATCACTTTTAGTCAGTGATGTAACTATAGAGTTATGAAATGGCAGGTCCATGCCCTTAGTTATACTAAACAGAGTTGTTTGGATTGTTAAGGCACTTATACCGCTGTGGTGAAAGCATCATAAACCAGGTAACATTCAAACAACAGCAAGTACTTACTTTTGCATAGTGGCCATGTTACTCGGCTACAAATCCTAATGTTGCGAGTTCGATCCTCCGTACATCCGCTGAATTTATCCGCATCCTCCACAAAGGAGACCCACGACCTTCAATAAGAAATCTTCGCACAGCTGTTGTGACTCCTTTTACCTGTAACAAAAGACTACGGGCGCATTAAATACAACGGCCAACACCCCAAACTTTCAGCCTCAGTAACTCACATACACTCTAGTATTTTCACTGATGGGAGAGTATGTGGCAAAAGCTTCATAAACCAAATGACATTCTAACAACAAAAGTAATTGCTTTTGTATAGTGGCTATGTTTTTCGGCTACAAACTAAAACTGTAAAAATGAAATTGTTACGAATTCGGCCCTCGATTCGCAAGCTCAATCCTGCACACTGCTATTGTCTTACCCTCAATGAATAAAAAATTCACCACATTCGAAATAAGTGCCAACGATCCTACATTCTTTAGTTATACCATTTATACGCCAAAATAATTATTATAGAGTCCACCCTCTAGTTACATATGCTATGCCGTGTGTAACCAGATGTTTGCATATGTCCTTTTTAAGTCCCTTTGATCAATTTATCTAATAAAAAAATTAATCGAATTGGAAATGACTTTTCAAAACATCCGGCTAAATCACACTTCCAGAAATGGAACTATTTAAAAAATGAAAGATAATATTCTAAATTTCTTTTTCTGTAACTTTGCCCAGTTTCTTTACAAGATCAACCACAGTTGATAAAAAAAAAGTTAAAATTTTTTTCAAAAATGTATTTTTATGTTTATCTTGAGAAATTTTTTTCATCGAAAACCGAGAGTTTAGAAATGAAGAGTGCTTAAAACAGGAGAAGTAAGCCACAATAAATAATATAGGATAGAAAAATATAAATCTATTTAAAAAATATAAAGTTTCCAATTTTTACGCTTTTGCTCAGAATATCTAATTTTTTATTTATAAGGTTAGTTTTTATAAAACACATAAATAAATGCAAATCTTTTTTTTAAAAAAATATTTTGTTTATAATAATTTACACCACTGCACACTTTTATCCAGACCAACCAAATAAGAGAGTGGAGTAAAAATAATTCTTTTATTTACAACCTTATGTATGTACAAAAAACAACATGCTTTCATCTTGGTTATTATTTACAAATATCAAATAACAATTCAATCACGAAATAATTCCACAATCAAATTGGATAACAAATCTTCCAAAAAACTCTAATGGCCTATTAGCTCTAAACTGATATTTCAGGACCGCTTCAATCATCCACCGATGTTTGTAGTGAGGACCCTACCATAAAAATTCGAAGCACAAGGACCTTCTCAAAATATCAAGAACAACTTCTCTGGACATCAACGTCTCACCAAATTCCAATTCGAAGCATCTCATTGCTCCCCTCTCTTCTCTGGCTGAAAATACACTAAAATACCGAATTTTGTTTGCGTCACACATCCGCAACCGATTTTCTCATTGGTGAACTTGAGTTCCTTATCACCCAATAGCTGCTTGGAAATGTTTCCTTAATGGTTTCAAGTCGATCGTGGGAGTGTCTTTAGAGAAACCATCTTTTTACTAACCCTTTTCGAACATGTATTAATTATTATCAATTCGCAGCTGACACTGGTTGAAATTCGAACCTAACTTCGAAACTTAATGACAACAGTTGCTAGTGATTGATCGTTTCCTAATGATTCGAGGAGTCTCTTCTTAAGGGGAAAAATTTGAATCTGTATATTTTGATGTACTTTTCCCTTGAAGACATGATCGATCTATTTGATACGTCAAGACACATCTATATCCCCTCCCTTTGATATAAAAAGTGACCAGATACAATTTTATACTAGTGCAAATGATCCCTATCTGGCTGTCCGTATGCCCTTAATTATGAGGAGAAAAAACGGTCGATGCTCGTTATATTTTGTGGGAATGCCACTTACCATGTGAGGAAAAAGGGGAAGCTTTGTAATGTCATTTTCAATAGTCATAAGAGAAATATGTTCTTCAGGAACAAATTTTCAACGATATCATAAGCAAGCAGTCTTCATTTCCTACCTTTATTTTTTGTTGCTGTTTTTTCTATATCTACAGGAAATGTGTTCCTATATTTTCTGCAAAAAAAAATATGTTTGTCTTCCGTTTTTCTAAATTTCGTACATACATTCGGGAACATTTTCTTCCGGTATTGGCAATCCGCAACAGCCTGAAGTGGAATAAGAGAAGAAGCTGCACTGTATCATGCAGTTAGCTTCATCACTATGATGCTTTCTTTAAATTATCATGGATTTAGTTTAAATATATTTACGTCCTGTTTTAAAGCAACACTAGGACTAGTTTGGGATAGAATTCATAATTTTGAACCATTGTAAGATGACGTGGACGGCACTTGAGCTGGCACTTCTTTTCCAATCTTTCGCATCTTACCAGTAGGAAAACAATTTGCCCCGACAAATTTAACACCTCCCCCAAGAGCCACTTACTCGGTGGAATCGTGGTCTCGATCCTGAGGCCCTCCGGTTCCGAAGCCTAAAACCTACCACCAGGCCAACGCGAGCTCCATTACCTAGATAATATTCGAAAAGAAAGTAACAGTGCTAAACTAATACAAAATTTGAATGTAATTTTGTGGAATAATTGTTTTTTCTCTTTCTTCTGTATATCTTTTTACAAATAAATCTTTTTAATGAAGCAAATTATTTTTCGTTTGGGTATTTTTCTTAGTGAAAGCAATTCCTCCGGGGTCTTGAATTCTGCTGTCGTAAGTGCAACTGTCTCCCAAAACAGGAAACCTAAGCCAATCAGTCGCCCTGTTCGAATACTAGTGGAGCATCTGGTGCCGAAGCCGAACGACTCAGCGTGTGTGTTTTGGAACATGCAAAGGTGACTAAATATAATATATTAATAACAACATATTTTAATACTGATTGTTGCTGAACTTGGTGTTGAAATAATCTGGATCAGAGCTCAACTGATGCATATTGGAAAGGAAAAAGCAAATACACTAACCAAGGAAGCTTCAATTCTAAAAATCCACAAAACATCTTTCTACGAGTCCAAAATCCAACTTAGAAATGAGTCTAAAAATTAATAATTAAGGGTTGGCAGGAGGGATGGAATAATTCCATCAAGGGGTGAACAACATGTCATGTCAACATTTTAAAGGCATTTTTTTTCACCGAATCGAAGATGATTTTTATTTGAACCAAGTATGCACTGTCCATAGTATATTTTTCTGTGCATCAAAGCCGTTTCCTTGACTGAAATTCGACTTGTCAGTGTGCCATCGAAGAAGGGTTTATAAATCCCGTGATCAATGTCTTGCACTAAGGGGAAATAGCCAAGAAATTGGATGTCTCTTGAAGTCTTAAAAACTCATAAAAATTCTAGTCAGTTAATTTTCTACTGGGGACATTTTGTCAAAGCTCTTGTCTTTAGCTCTCTCCAGGTATAAAAAATTAACGCTCATTTAATATATTTTAAGCTTTTTTAATGTTTCACAACTAAATATGTGATGTGAAATGCAATGCTTTTTTTTTCTGTTTCAATGTGCATTTTCTCTATAAAGCTCTTTATTGTGCGAAAGGTTCCAATGTCATTAAGTGTAGATTGTTCCTTCGGGTCTTTGGCTTCAAAAACAGCTTTCCCGCATTGCCTCTGGCAAGGTGACAGATTATTGCACTGTTTTAGTTAGATTCTTTGCTTGCTGTTTATGGTTCTTGCGATTCGTCTTTCTACTGGACTTTTCTAATCGTAGTCTCAGAATCAGAACTACCCTTTGTTCAAACGTTTATATATGTGTATAATGTTTTTCCTATGTACTTGCAAAAAAATACAAGTTTAATAGTTTTTGTTAACAATAATTTACAATAACTGTTGTTTACATTTTAATCGACTTGTGTTGTATTCAATGTGAAAAATTCGGAGAGGTTTGTAGATCGGCCCTCTTACTCAAAAGGAATGGAATTGATAAGGGTTGAAGTTTTCATTTTCCTATAACTTCCTTAAAATTGAAGATAGAAAAATTGAATCGTATTAGCGGCTTATTGAGATGAAAAACTTTTGCATTTAAATACTTCTGATAGCTGAAATGTTTTAGAGACTTACTTAAAAGGGATTTCCAACCCCTGATTTTAGTTTTCTAACATCATGTTGTTAGTTTTTGAAAAATATGAAATGGACCTTATACGTTTATATTATTTTCATTTTTTGAAATTGTTTAAATACATGTGGACTAAATATCAAAAACTTGATTGAAACTAATAAAATGAAAATAAAGGAGGAGAAAGATTAATTATGTGTAAACGCTCAGTTAAATAATTTCTAGAAACAGGACCTTTTTTCACTTGTAAATAGAAATGCAAATAATGAGGCTCGTTCCTTGAATTAGAACAGTTATTTTAAAGAGTTACAAATTCAGATATCCGAAAAAGTCTACTTATATAACTCAAAAGTGAATTGCAACAGCGCACGAATTATATAATAGTACAAAGCACAGATAGCGCGGAGATTATCGGGATCAGCCGAATTCAACTTTGAAGCTGAACTCTATAGCAGTTGTCTGACTTTTATAGCCAGAATAGGTGAAAGGATCAAATTCTCTAGAAATCTCGTGGATTCTAGGGAACCAAATTTCGACACTAGCATTGGCCTCAAACTAGCATTTAACGCCAAATCTGGTTATTAAAAATGTCACAAATACAACATTATCGTAACAGTATATACAATTCTAGAAATGCTGTACTTCATAATAATGTGTAGCAATGTTTTTCCCTTCATTTTCATTTTTAAAGCGAAATAATGGTGCCTTCAGTTATGATTAAGAATGAAAGACTGAAAACACTCATCCTTACTTGGAGTGCCGGATATTAAACGTATGCAAATCGCTTGATAATCTCTCTCTATATACATGAATGGCTGGCTTGAGGAGAACGTGTTTATCTAAATATCAAAATGTGCCTTGCGTAAAATCAGAATAAGTTCCCCTTATTTATGAGTTTACGGTTCATAAGGTACAAATTGCATCATAAGTTACAAAGCATGCGCAAATTGAAATAATTGAAAATAACTTTAAATTGCCGGCATTTATAAATATTGTAACAAGCTTGTTCTAAATTGGTGCGGCTTGAATGGCTCAGGAATAGAATTCTGTGATCTGAAAGTGACAGTTCGCAAGTTCGTATCTGATTGCAAACATGCTTTCAGATGTTATGCTTATAAAACATGTTATTTCTCCTGTCACTGATTACGATTATCTTTCGAAAATTTAAAGTCCCCCTATTGATGATTGATTTCTTGAATCCGATACTATCTCTATGGAAGTATGTAATGGCTGAAGATATCTCCATGTGTGGTATAACATTATATATATATATATATATATATATATATATATATATATATATATAT
>JAOUZG010023909.1:242554-252820 GCA_026289955.1 Argiope argentata | reverse complement strand
TATATATATATATATATATATATATATATATATATATATATATATATATATATATATATATATATATATATATATATATAGGGTGTTTCAGTGAACCGGTTTAGAACTTCTAAGAGGGGTAGGGTACATCCTGACAACTCGAAATCATATAGCAATGGGGGTTGGAAATGCTTTCCTGAAGCGGTATTGTACACAGAAGCACCATAAAGAAAAGAGACCGTAAATGAGAAATCGTTTTAATAATACAGGAAAAGAAGCAAAAGGTACATGTATTAAAGTAAATGTTCGAGGTTTCTTCCACGGGCTACAATGCACGCCTCACATCTCCGACGCATGGACGTTCCAACATTCTGGAATAATCCAGGCATATCTCGAATCTCTCCGGAAGCTACTGCGAGTTTGTAGCACATTTTCCCAGGTATCACTGTGCGAAATCAATACGAGGTACATAATACTATGGTTTCTGTGTCTGGACACGCTGCACGTGAAACAGATGCATGCCTTCTGCTTCGAGAATCCTCCAGACGCTGCTATGGGAAACCCCGACTGCGTTTGCTACACTTCGTGCACTCGTACTTGGATTCCTCTGTACATGCTGCAGCACATTCTGTTCAACGTGTGCAGTCCGTGTCGTTCTTACCCTGTCCCTCTGAGCTCTTTCTAATGAACCTGTCTCAGCTTAACTTCGGTGCAGTCTTCCAAAGAAATTATGACTGGGAATACGCCTCGTCAGATATCGTTCCGTGTACAAGCGGCTGGCCCACTACAATTTGCAGCCCCGTACGCCAAATGCATATCGGCTAACTCTGCGATCGTATAATCCTCCATTCCACTAACTTGGCGTTCTTGTGCGAAATGAATATTCCCTGCACGAAAGCTCGGACTTTTCGAACAATGCCATCTGCCGCGTCAGGAAAGCATTTCTGACTGCCCATTGGTATATGATTTTGGTTCGTCAGGATGTGCCCTACCCCTTTTAGAAGTTCTGAAATGGTTCACTCAAACAACCTATATATATATATATATATATATATATATATATATATATATATACGTACAGTAAAATCAAAGAACGGAAAATTGTTACATTTAAAGCCTGACTATAAGTGATTGTTCCCCTTTCGCAGAAATGAGTGGGACACTGAGGGTTGCCGAGTGGAGAGCGGCAATGACACTTACAGTCTCTGCGCTTGTGACCACCTGACCAACTTTGCTCTGCTCATGGACTATCGGGGTCTCCTGGACGACGTGGACCAGCGACCCTTCCACTACATCACATTGGTAGGGTGCATCTTGTCCATCATATGCCTCGCCGCGTGCGTCGTCGTCTTCTCGTGTTACAGGTGAAGAAATCTTGTTTTCGTTTATTTCATATGTTTTTTTTTATATTAGACGACATTTTAAAATTTAATTTCAATTCTAATTAATTTCCAAAGTTTTAACTTTATTTAGCACATATTAAATTCATTCTAAAATTTTCTCTTATTCCTGATCCAATCCCCACGTTTTTTATTTAATCAATTCAGCAAGATCTCTGAAATTGCTGAAATCGAAGTTCCCACACTTGAAGTGAAGGGATAAAAAATTGTGAAGCTAAGTTAATTCTTTTTAAAAGATACTTAGATTTCCCTATCCTAAATCAAAATATGTAAAGAAATCTCCATCAACTATCATAAATAGCTCTGGAAGTTTTTTCTTATTCTTTTATACATAAATTGTTCCTCCCGGGATGGAATAAAGTGAAGTTTAAAAATTAATACTATCTCCTTCATCTGTACAATCATGATTCTGATTCAAAAATGTGGATTTTACATTATATATATGTATGTATATTCAGGATGATCCAAAAGGCAAGAAGCTGTCAATATTTGCAAATGATGAAGACATACTTCTTTTTTTTCTTTCCAGTAGATTGCAATGTTATCAGGTAACAATTAAGGAAAAATGTCTGTACATTTTGACTGATCAGGGCCGCTAGAGCCCAAAACTATACTTCGTTCAAAAGTTATACAGGGCATCTCTGAATTCATTTGTAGATCTTTAAGGATATGTAAAATACGTATAAAGAAGCCTTTTTTTTTTGTATAGCAATGTGAGGTGAAAATGAAAAGTTTCGGCGGAAAAAACAAGAAATGCCGTAGAAATAAAGAGAAAGTTCTTAACTTACATAACATTTCAGTGAGGGTACAAATGAGGCACCCACAGCAACGATGAAGACCTTGTAGCTTCTAGTGATTAGCGTTTACTCATTCGAAGATTCCACGAACAATTGCACCGACGACTGAAAGTTTGCAATGAATTTTTTATCAGCGTCATCAGAAGTCTGGTAGGCGCTACATTTTCCTCACCTTGCCTGTGCAGTCACTTATACCTACACTTTTGTTTTCCTACACCATAATTCTAATCAAAAAATACTTCTTTATATGTATTTTACCTACTCTTAAGTTTTGACCCATGAATTTAGGGACACAACGCATATGACATGAGTCTAACACTTTGCCCTGATTAGAGTATTAACAAGAGAACAGGGGTAATTTTGGTTGAATTTTAACCGGCTTGTTATATGTTGTAAGAATTGTCCACTGCTATTCAGAGTTACGGTGTCCGTCCCAAAATATCCCTAGTGTTGCTTAATGTAACGAAGCTAAACTAAACTAATGTCTGCAGCGCCACTCTATGGACATCATGAGTTAATACACCGAGAACAACTCAACTCTAAATTCGATTTTCGGAAAGCGCAAGTGAACTTGACTTTTCCTCGACAGATTTTTTTTCTCTGTTTAAATTAAGGTCACAATTATTTTATGCAATGTTTGTGCGCAGTCAAATTCATAAGTATGTGTATAGACGTAGCTTCGTTTTAACTTGAATCTTGTCACATTCTGAATTTTTTTTTGTCGGCTATCGAGTTAGATATCGTTATAATCTTAATTAAGTTTTTAGTTTTAGTTATATCAACGTCCTGAT
Organism: Argiope argentata; assembly: GCA_026289955.1. NCBI lineage: Eukaryota > Metazoa > Arthropoda > Arachnida > Araneae > Araneidae > Argiope > Argiope argentata. Next base: position 249,853 of record JAOUZG010023909.1, on the reverse strand, counting down.
TTAAAGCAACGCTTGGGATGTTTTGGGAAGGATTTCGTAATTTTGAATCGCTGTCAGAGGACGAGGATTACCCCTGAGCTGACACAGCCCTCTCCACACCACACCAGCGAGAGCCCTATTAAGTGTCAATCCCCGGTGCTCTTCGTTCTGCATTTACTGGGAATTGAATATAATTAACATGGGCTCGATGGGCGGTCGGCCAGAAGGATGGATGCTTAATAAATACTCCTTTGAACGAGTTGAGACCATTGAGGAAGCGTTGCTAAGCAGCTATAAACTAATAAATGTTAAATCTGTGAATTGTCTCTGAGAATTCAGAAATGCACAAAACATTAATATCGGAAAGTGCTAATGCGATATCATCAGAAAGTGATAATGATAAGAAATAAGTCAGAAAGTGATTTATAAATCTATTGAAAAATTATATCATTTTCAATATGAAACAAGCGAAAGCATAAGAGTCTAGAAGCACTTGGTTGCTTGTGAAGGTCTTTTTTACTTTCTAGAAAAGTAAGTACATGAAGATAAAGCATAGCAATCTTCAAAAAAAAAAAACACGAAATTTTGATAAATCTTCACATTTTAAATCTTTTAAATTTGAAAAACACTTTTTTTATCGTAATGAATGTCTATTTGTCTGCCTTGGGAACACGATCATTCAAAAACATTTTGAACTGGTTAAATGAAATTTAACATATGATTTTTCTACTCAAATTTGAACAAAATCCATTAAGAGTAAATATGTCTGTCCTGTTTTCCGACTATAAGTTATACAAGGTAACTACCAAACAAGAGAGTCAGATAAATAATATTTGGTACACATATATAATATTAAAAATGTAGATGTGTATCGAATTTGGAACCTAATCCTCTGAGATTTTGATCATCTGTCGGTCTGTATTTTCAAAAAGATCTAAAAATGATTACTCAAAAATAAAGTGAATTTAATACATGAAATTTTGCATATAATTTTGTTATTACAATTGTAGTTCTCTGCCCAGTTTGTATTTTAATCGGCAGCAGAAAAAACGTCCAGAATACTCAATGCTCAAAAATACAGTGCTTTTATCCAACGCTACCAGTGATTAAGACTCGCGGTGGTCTGGTGATAAGCTCTCAACTCGGATAATTCCAGGTTCGAGACCCAGTTCCACCAAAGAAACACCGTGCAGACAGGCCTGGTACACTTTAAATCCATCAAACTGTCCATCTGTTAGCGTGACATAGAAGCTTGGAGAAAGGGTTGCAACTCAGGCGTCGTCCCTGTCATATGACAGCTGTTCAAAATTACGATAATCTCTCAAAATACCCTTTGTATTACTTTAAATGGGATGTTAATATGACTAAACTAACTGAGCAATTATTCGCCGAGTACGGCATTCTAATGGGCTTTATCTTAACTATTATTCGGCAAAGCCATGCGATAAGTAATATACAAGTACATTTATTATTGCCTAGGGAATGAGAATGATTTGAAAACATTTCAAATTAACAAATTTGATTTACTGAATTCCTTTATTTTCCAGCTATCACAGCAAGCATGCCTGGGGTCTACGATACACCATTCACCGGAACCTGTGCATAGCGCTTCTCATTGCCAATCTGCTGTTGGTTGTTGGGCTCGACAGAACTGACAGTCCGGTAATTAATATTTTCTTTTCTCATAAAATTGTCCGTTTAACTCATTCACTGCCATAGACGAGATATTTCGATGCAAATCGCTGCGAAATTAAGATTTTTAAAATTTCGCTGGCTGTGAGCGAATTAAAAGGAGATTGATTCCGTAGCATCTACTTCAGATTACAAATTTTTAGACAGAATTGAATTAAGCTTGTATATTATATTATATTAAACAAGCTTGTGCATTATAGGGTATTGTGCATTGTATTGATTATAGTAAGAACCTCGGTGGCCTGGCGGTAAGGTCTCGGTTATTGAGCTGGAGAGACCCGATTCCACCGAAGAACCGTCGTATAAGCTGGTCTGGTACACATTAAATCATCCGGAGTGAAACATCCTCACGCTGGCATGGTGTGGAAGTTTGGAGATGGGTAGCTAGTTCAGGTGTCCTCCTCGTCGTCTGGCCGGGGTTCAAAATGACTAGGTTCTTCCCAAAATAATCTTAGTCTTTCTTTTAAAAGTTACGTTAATTTAACTAAACTAAACATTTATTATAATGCCTTACATTTAAGAATTCCATCATACGAAACGCTTTTCCACTGTAATATGAATTTGTGGTCTTGTATGGGTGAGACATATTAGCAAATGGCTATTCATATAAATAAAGGTAAAAATCAAATGTATTTATATGATTCTTAAACTGCACATTCTGGGAAACTGATTTATGGAAAAAATACTTACCCAATGCATAAAAGTAAAATTAACATTTTAATTCCAACGTATGATTTATGTAAATAGTAAATTGGAGCATTTTTGGAAAGGAAAAAATTTTAAAGAGCAGTTTCTTATTATGTTTATCTAAATACAAAGGGTGGCTTAAAGATTTCAAACCACTTCTAATAAGGTCAATTCGTAAGAAGTCTCATACGATATTTTGTTTTCCTTCGACTGTTGCAAGTCGACAATAAGGAAAAAGGACGATTTCTATGCCATTTACATTAGTGTTGTATATATTATATATATAAGATTGAAAATTATTTAAAGATAACATTTCTTCCAGAGATTGTGTTCAGTTATTGCTGGTCTACTGCACTACTTTTTCCTGTCTGCGTTCAGTTGGATGCTATTAGAAGGGGTTCACATCTACTTGTTGTTGGTAGTAGTCTTTGCGTCGAGGAGATCACATTGGGAAAAGTATTATCTGTTCGGTTACGGTAAGCATGTTTTTCCTGTAAGAATCATATACGTTTACTTAAGAACACGATACTACAGATGTATTTGATTTCTAAGTCATAAATCGCCAAATTTGGTATTATTTTTAACACAAGATTTAGTTTTGGACACAATAGTGGCAGAGAAAAGTTGCACAACTTGGCGATGGAGAAGTACTGTGAATTTAAATTTTATTTTTAGATCACTTTTGAATGGTTTAAGTGAAAAGTCACTAATTTTGACAATAGAATTAAGATAGTTAAGGCTATCGTAATTGCGATTATTGGCAAAATAATTGTGGTTCTCCACTTCTGAGAGCCGTAAAAATCCGTCAGCTTGTTTATCCGATGTTTAAATTATTTTGGTAAACCTAATACTATTTATTACTACACTTAAGGCACTCTTACCCACTTATATTACTACACTTATGGTAGAAAAAATTTAAGGAATTCGCTGAAATTTTGTTGATTTGATGAAAACAATTTAACTGTCGCGAACGAACCTCAGAAGCGGGATAAACGCTGTTACAGTAAAAGGAACATAATGGGACAAATTGGAACTTGGCTAAATATTGTTGAAAAATTGCTAATGTTTTTGCGGAACTTCCTCCACCGTAAGTTCATAAAGTCAACGGGATCACTCTAAGAGGGTGTATGGACGCACAGTCAATAGGATTCAGCAATAAATGATGACTTTTATTAGCAACAAGATACGAATACGCAGACAACAAATGCGCAGCAACACACTACAATAAACAGAGCCCACGAGTAGTAATTGGAAGTGATAACAACCACAGTACACAAAGCGACCAGACAGAATTCAGCAGAATGAGGGAATCTACATAGCTACCCTCTGCCTTTTCTCCAAACGCCTACAAATCTCCACTGTATCCTCACTTTTGTTGCATCCATCTTCCGACTCATTGTTTTATGATTAACTGCTTCCCACAAGACTCGACGCTGCTTCTACAATAAATTCCAGGACTTGGCACATAGCTTAATTCGCCAATCGCTAGAGTACCATTCAATACCTGCGCTTCGCTGGACTAATACAACAAATTCACTGTTGACTACCTATGCGACTCTAAACCTCTAGATGAACCTATATACGACTGTATTCGACTTGGACTACTGGCCTTTTATAGTTCCCTGAGCAGAGCAAAGAAGTTTATGGAACAATCAAGCATGTCTCAGCTGCTATCGGCTCTACCATCAGAGTTCTTGAAGATCCTACTATTATTTGTTTTGTCACCAAAGTCACTAAATTCATCTCTAATCCCTGCAATCACTTATTCGGCAATCGATTAGCATCTAAGAAAGTTGACTGGAAATCGGTAACAAGATGATTAGAGCTTTTCAACCGAGCTGCCTTCAACTTTCTCGTCCCAGTTATCTTAAGAAACTGCCTACTTGGAAATCCACTATTGATTTCTCTTATTGAATTATTTATGTTTTGGATAATAAATAATAATTTTATCTGAAAAGTACCAGGCGTTTCAGGTTTAAAAACACAAACTTTACAGAAGACTAATTATTACATGAAAAAATAACTATTTTTCAATTTAATTTTCAGCATTCATGCATTTTTGTCATTACTTTTAAAAAGAACCTTTTAGATAGCCAGCACAGGTAGACAACGACGTAGTTAAACGAGATTAATTCCAACCTGACAGAACAAAACGGCACATTTGACTTTTCTAAAAATTCTTAATTAGTCTTACAATTCATGTCTGAATTTTAAAAAAAAGGAAATTGCTATTTTTTTAGCTAATCCCGATTACAAGAGACTTATTATTTGACAGATTTAATTTTATAAAAAGAACATAATTTTTGAAAATGGCATGGTTAATAAATAAAACAGCAGGGAATAATTTATATTCATTAAATAATAAATATAAGTTTTAATATTTTTAAAGTAAGAATTTTAATAAGCAATTGTAATAAATGAACAATGCACTGCACTTTTAAAATGCTAATTGGGCAATAAATACTGTAATTCACATCTAATGCCTTCTCAGTTTAGTTTTAAAAAGTTAGTATTTTTTATTGAATATATTGTGCTATTGGAGAGACTTTTATTCAATTAGTGTCACTGCTTGCAGAAGAAAAAAAGGGTTTATCTACCTAAGAAATCAATCATATTAGCTACTTTGTTCGTTCGCCCAGTTTATCATTTTTTTAGGTTGTCATATGATTAAAAATATCATTCTATCATTATATTGCAAAATAAAATGTGTATTTATATATTACAAAATAATACGATATACAAATAATGTGGAATGCTAAATACAAATATTAAGAAAAAATTATAGTTTAAATTCATTTATAGAATCTAAAAACATTTTTCAGATAATGTTTAAAATGTTATTTATTTTAAAGAAAAATTTGATAACATTAGGAGATAACATTTTGAGATTTAAAATAACACAAAGACCATTTTTTGTAAGATTATTGTTTTAAAAAATATAAATATCTTTCCCCATAGGGAAGTCATAAAAGATACGGCTAGACAAAATTAATATAAGTTGTCAAAAATTCAAATATTTTGCGATGATTTATCAGGATTTTTTTGCAATGTCTGAAAGTTATCTGTTACCATTTCTGGTACCTATCCAGAATAAAAGTCTTTAGGCGAGTTTTTTTGACAACTGACGCAATTTTGAAGTGCTGTGCTTGTCGAGAAACCGTTAACTTATTATCTTTATGACTTATTTTCAGATCATTGGGCCTATTTTTGTGCTCGACTCGTTTGAAGTCTACTTCTTTATTTCGTTTATATCTTCTTTTTTCTAGCAGAATGTGCTTTCCGGCCCGATGAGGAAACATCGCCAGAATATTTCTAATATTTCGTACCTTCCTTAATCAGCTGAGCGAAACGTTGGATTTAATGCACTCTTGGAAATTCAATAAATGAAGTGGTCTCAAATTCATTTCATAGTTTGTTGATATTTGACCATTATTCAACAATAATTCATGCTTGCGCTTTCTATGCCACGTATGGTAACGTTTAATACAGAGAGAGATTTTTAATTTGGCTTTTAAATCAACCAAAGTAAATTCAAAATGTAAACAATATTTGTCATTATAATAACGAGAAAATCAAAGACCAGTGAAAATGTTCAAAATAAAGAGTTCGAGTTGATCAAATTCACTTCATTGTCTTTAATGATTCATTTTTTGATAAGGTTTTAATTTTCCTCAGGTGTTCCTCTGTCTGTAGTAGTTATCACGGCCATTATTCGCCCGAAATATTACGGAACAGACAAAATGTAAGTACCTGCAGTATATCTATTCATATCTTACATTCGATATAAATTGGTACAAGCGAATAAATAATGTCCTTTTGCAGATGTTGGCTTTCGCAAGAAAAAGGTACAATTTGGGCTTTTATGGGACCAGTTGCATGCATTTTAATGGTAAGAAAAATTATTCATTTCTTACATTTTAAAACTGAGGGATGAAATTGAATATTGATTAATTACAGTTTTTTCCCCAGAAATTATCGCCTGTGTTTAAATTAATCAAAGACAACATTTGCATTCTATCATATCTTGTAATTGCAACATTGTCCACATTTGTGGCAAATTCATTTTTTTTATCATGTGAGAACATGATGCTGTTTTCGTTATGGGATTTTAAATAATTGAAGGCAACGCATAACACAAGCACAAAATCGCTTCTTTGAAAGAGATGCGTTTTTAAAAGGTTAACCTGCTTTTGCCAGTATTGTGTTATCATTACGTAGGCTTAACAGCAGATGCGTTTTTAAAAGGCTGACGAAGAAGTATGACATCATAGCTGTTATTTCATCTCAAAACTGGTAAAGCACCAAAATTTTGTTTGCCAACTAAAAGAAATTGAAAATGAATGTTTAAAAATTATCATAATATATATAAAGAGGGTGGAGGAAAGAGACAATTAGAGCAGTCTCGTGATTGTTTCAAACTTATTTAAATTGGTTAATTACTTAAATTAATTAATACAAATAATTACTTAAAAAATAATCGCATGATAACTTGAACTTTACGATCTTACTTTTCATTTATTTTTGTTTTGTTTTTGCATAGAGAAGATAAGGGTGCACATTTTATATTTATGAAATTATATGTACATACACAAATTCGGCAACAAGATGATACTAATATGCCGAATATCATTTATGCATCCCTGTTATGGAAAGAGAGAGCAGTTTGTAAAGAAGAGAAGTATTATAATTGACAAAAATTGCATGCAGATTGCAGATGTATAAATTCGACAACGAGTTCAAATTCAAATGCCGAACATCCTTTATGCATTGTCATTCGATGTTAAGTAATAAGTGTGATTTCTGTGACACATACATTAGCGCTTTATGTACGTTTGCAGATAGTTAAAAGTGTTTTACGGAATTAAAAACTTGAAATTAAAATGAACAAATTTATAATACAAAGTTCTGCTTTCATGATGGATATCATCTTTATTTATTTAT
>JAOUZG010023909.1:201238-226541 GCA_026289955.1 Argiope argentata | reverse complement strand
TCGGTCGTTAAGTGCAGGTGGTCGCCCACTGCGCTGTCCATGATGGGATGGGATGCCTGAAATTTCATACTCTCGGCGCACTCTTGATACTGTGGATCTCGGAATGTTGAATTCACTAACGATATCCGCAATGGAATGACCCATGCGTCTAGCTCCAACTAGCATTCCACGTTCAAAGTCGGTTAATTCTCTTCGTGCCGCCATGAATCACGAAACACCTGTTCACATGAATAACTTGAACACAAATGAAAGCTCTGGAAAACGAACTGCGCATTTATATTTTTTCGCTGCGATACTACTGCCATCTGTATATTTGCATATTGCTATCCCATGACTTTTGTCACTTCAGTGTATATATATATATATATATATATATATATATATATATATATATATATAATATTTAAATCGTTCTGCTGTCAGCTTAAATCTTTGTAACAATAATACAGATGAAGGTATAGTCCTTAAGAGTGCCGTATACACGCCACCTACAATTTTCAAATGTAATGTTATCCTATGGGAAAATATTGTACCCGCGTTTCGTTTGCTATTACGGGGTTTTTATTATGAAGTCATTCTGCTATTGGAAGAGGAAGTAAAAATACAGGTTTCTCCTGAAGGAATTTTTTTTTCGTACATGTGAAAGTATTTTTAAATATTTAATAAATTTGAAAAAATGTCAAGGGCACCATTTAAACAATTTTTTAAAAAAATCTATCATAAATAAAATAAAACTAGCAAGTGAAATACATTCATTTCGGTTTCTTCTTTCCGATACATATAATTTAAAAAAAAAAGAAATTAGGAGAATGAGTACAAACAGCATTTTAGAATTAAGCTTGGCAAAATAATATGAATTCTCCCCGAAAGTTCCTTTAACTCCTCCCTTTCGCGGAGGAATACACACTAAACCCTGCTTTTACCACGTGATGGATCGCTACTTTTATTATCTGGTCTTCACCCCATCTTCAAATTTCCCCCTCAGCATTTTCTTTCTGCTTTTCGTTTTTGTTTTGTTTACCATCACAGCTGTGGTCATCTGCCCCTTCACAATCTGCACTTGTTTCAGCGAATACTACCGCAACCCTGAAAACAAAATTAGTAAACTTTTGTAAAAGAATTTGAATTTTGCATATTTATCTGCATTTCGGGACGGGCTAATTGGTGGTGGTAGAATTTCAGAAGTAAAATGCACAGCAAATATTACTCCGAATAAAGTAATAAAAGATTTAAAAAATTTATTTTGGAAACTAAGCAGAGATGAAAAACAACCATAAATAAAAATCATAAATAGTATTTTCAAGTGCAGGTCCAGTTGCATATAACACACACACACAAAAAAATTATTTTCAAAGTGGACGGCAGAAAACAGAAAAATTTATTCATAATTCCAAAATTTTGGCAATGAAAAAAAAATTCTTTTCATTTGATTGTTTATTGCCAAAATTCGTTTATCTCAGATATCTCGAATGAATGAAAATTCGGATCCTTTTGCGATTATAGAGGATCAAAAGAAAAAAATTAATGGAAAAAAAAGGAGAAAGCACAATGCTTTCATAGCTTTTTTCCCCCTCTGGATATTTTTATAACTGTACTTTATATACAATTCATAAATCAATGCTAATTTGTCTGCATTCTTTTTTTGTAAAAATTTTGTTTATTTGATCTTGTGTTTAGGATATTTTGTACATACATTTATCTTATTCATATATCTTGCAATAAATAATGGTTAATTTTATTATCAATTGAAAAATAAGATTGCTTTTATCAGAAAAAACAATTAGCGGGAATAATTCATTTTGTGGTGGGATGTAGATTATATAGTGTCCGTGCATGGAAGCAACGAGACGAATGTTGTTAGAAACATTTCCTTTAATAATCATACTCACACACTAATATTTACAAACACACAAAGACAACGTGTAACACAAAGACGAGGACAATACTTAAAACAAAGACATTCCAGTGCACAGCTGCCTAGGACGGAGTCACATCTCTCACTGGTACAAGCGCAAAGCATTATGGGATGGCGCGCGTGATGACGTAATCATGCACTGCCATCTAGTAACCAAAAGGGAAGTTAAAGTAATGCAACTAATATCCAAAAGAGAAGGCGAGAATAATGCAACTGCTACATCCTCCCCCTACACCGCCTCAAACCGTCCCGGCGAGGTGGTGTGATATTGGATACTTTGGCACTTGTGTCAGGATTGCTATTAACATTTGAAGGTTGTTTGAGAGGTCGAGTTGGAATTTGTCTGGGAGGTCCAGTTTGAGATTGTTTGGGAGGTCGACCTCTTTTCTTTAAAGGCATCACAGGAGATTGGTTCTGTGTTGCATTTCTAAAAGGTGTAAGAGCTGATGCATGGTATACACCTAAAGGTTCATCAGGTTTGTCGCAACTAGCTATTACGAAGGATGAGGGTGATTTCTGGGATAGAATAATATAAGGTCCATCTTTCCTTGGCATAAACTTGGCAGTTCTACTTTGGTTCGCTTTACTTAACGGGTGAAGCTTTACACAAACTAAATCCTCAGGTTTATAGTTAGGGCTCGGTTTACTTGATTTATCAGCATATGCCTTTCGACGATCTTGACTTTTCTCAATATTTTCTTTAATTTGAGACGTTTCTCTCAAAACGTTTTAAGTAAGGTGTGAACTCTGGAACAAAATTATCATTATGAATGACAGACCGTAGATCAGTTGTAACATCATCCAAAGTTCTTAATTCTCGGGCAAAGTTCAGGTAAGCTGCAGTGCAACCTGTAGATTCACATTTTGCAGTGTTCAATGCAAATCTAATGGATGGTAATTTCTCAGTCCATAAGGTATGGTTATTACCTACCATGATTGCCAAACGAGGTTTCAAGTCTCTGTTTTTACGTTCAACAGGATTTGCCTGTGGATGATAAACAGGGACTAGACTTTGATTAATTTTTAATGTATAACACAACTGTTGCATGATGGCGCTAACAAACTGTGTACCATTGTCACTTATTAAACGACGGGGTAATCCATATCTTAAGAAGACTTCATTAAGTAGTGTTAATGCACACTCTTTAGCAGTAGCTCGCTTTAATGGGAATAACTCTACCCATTTGGATTGTGCAATCTTCAACGATGAAGATCCATTTCATACCTTCACTCGATTCTGGTAAGGGTCCAAAGAGATCGACAGCTATACTTTCAAAACGTTGAGCAGGAACAGGTGTCTGCAAAAGACCAGCAGGTTTTTGGTTCGTTGCCTTATATCTTATGCAATCTTCACAATTCTTGACATAATCAGTAATATATTTCCTCATGCCTGTCCAATAATATCTGGATGATATTCGAGAAAAAGTTCCATCAGCTCCGTAATGAGCAGCTGTAGGAGCATCATGGTGAAGTTTTAAAATGTTCTCTCTTTCATGACATGGGACAACCAATTGAGCTTCTTCCTCTTCTGAATGTGGAGAGTAGCGATAGAGTACTCCTTGATTTAAGACATATCCCCTTTGCGTCCAATTTGCAAAATCAACACTTTTGTCAGTATCCTCAAAACAATCTATGATCTTCTTCAGTTCAGGATCTTTCAGTTGTTCAGTTCTAAGTTCAGCAGCTGTTCTTGATGGGACATCAATAACAATAGTTCGTAATTCACAAGTGTCTTTATCATTACACTCAGGTCGAGAAAGCATGTCAGCGACGACGTTGCATTTGCCTGGAAAATAATCGATTTTCAAGTTATAGGACTGAATTTGAAGTGCCCATCTGGCTAACCTTCCAGTGGGTGACGATAAAGTCATTAACCACTTTAAGGGTTGGTGATCAGAGGCTACAGTAATATCAGCACCTTCAATATATCCTCGAAATTTGTTCAAGGCCCAAACAACAGCCAAAGCTTCTCATTCAGTTGTCGAATAATTCCTTTCAGCAGAACTCAAGAGTCTACTGGCATATTCTATTGGTCTTTCATCTGCAAGATCTTTTCCTTGTAGAAGAACTGCACCTAAGGCGTAAGCACTTGCATCCGTCCGGATGATAAAAGGTTTAGTGGGATCAACTTGCTTCAATACGGGTGGAGTTACCAGACATTGCTTTAAAGTTTGAAAGGCTTGCTGCTCTTGTTTACTCCATTTCCAAACAATATTCTTTTTTGTCAGATTGCTAAGGGGTCTAGCAATATCGGAAAAATTCGGGATGAATTTCCTGTACCATGAGCAGGTCTGCAAAAAGGATTGTAATTGTTTAATATTTCTTGGACAAGAAATGTTCTGAATTGCAGCAACTTTATCTTGGTCTACTTCAATTCCTTTAGAAGTTATCCACAATCCCAAATATTTCACACGAGCACATGAGAATTTACATTTTTCTCTATTTACGCATAATTTAAATTTGCGGAGTCTTTCGAAAACCAGCTTCAAGTCTTGAATATGTTGTTCAAAAGTTTCTGACAATACAAATATATCATCTAAATATACTAGAATGTTAACTGTAGGGAGTCCATTTCGGAACTGGTCCATAAGTCGTTGAAAAGTTGCTGGGGCGTTTCTGAGACCAAAAGGCATTCTTTTGTATCTAAAAGTACCAAAAGGGCATACAAATGCAGTTTTGTCCCTATCAGCAGGATTGACTTCAATTTGATGATATCCAGACTTTAAATCAAGAGTAGACATAAAAGCAGTGGATCTTGCATCATGTAACAATGTATCCATAACCGGAAGTGGATACTTGTCAGGTTTGGTTATAGAATTTAGTTTTCGGTAATCTACGCACAATCTGATTTTTCCATTAGGCTTTGGGACTAAAACTACCGGTGCTGCATAAGGCGATTCGCATTCTTCTATGACATCATTGGCTAAAAGTTCACCAATTTCTTTATTTAAGAGCTCTTTCTGTTTTGACGACAGTCTGTAAGGTGCAGATGCAACTGGTGGTTGGTCACCTGTGTCAATAAAATGCTTAACATAAGGAGTTGGCTCTCCCCCCAGTCGGAAAATATCTTCATTTTCATTAAGCAAGGCAGTTCAGCGATTTCTCGATTTCGCATCAAGATTCTGACCTTCTTCTTGGCGTAAACAAGGATAATTAGTCTCAGGTGCAACAGAATTGTTTTGCACTGAACTATCACTAGTTACCGAATTCGTCGGACAAGAACTATTATTGATTTCGACAGGGCTATTATTTGTTGGTATGGGGAGATCTTTAGCAAAAGGTATTTTGCAGTTCGGTTTATCCCCAAAATACCAGGAATTTTTTTTAATATCCATTACAATTCCTGATTTCCTCAAAAAGTCAACTCCGAGGAGAGTGCGATTCCCTTTAGCATGTGGGAGAAAATGTAATTCAGTGAGGAAAGTTCGGCCAAGCACTGTGATCGGCACTGTAGTTTTCAAAACAACTGATGTTGATTGTTGACCATCAGCCAGACAGATAGCAAGGTCAATCTCTGTGAACTGCTGTCCACGCTTCTTTAAAAAATTAAACATCAATTCTCCTCCAACTGATTGATTGGCTCCGGTGTCAGCACAAACTGTTCCTGAAGCTTCATATACTTCTATGGAAATTAAGGCTACGGGAGAGGTAAAACAGGTAAACATTTGTATAGCATTAACCGGTGAATGGTCTTTCCTTGAAGAACAATTTGGACACTTAGATTTGATAAAGCCAGGATTGCCTCAGTCATATCAATAAACAGAATTCTCCACATGTCGGGATGGCATGTTTGAATTAGAACCAGTAATGTTCTGAGAACTCGAAGGAATTGATTTCTCATATTTAGCAAATTGGGTTTTCTTGAAGTTCTGCTCACTAGCATTTTTAGAGAGTTTCGGTTTAAAGAGTTCTTGCGACTTTGGAGTTTTTACTAATTTTTGATGAGGCGACTTTATGTTTTCATAGAAATCCAGCTTTTCAGCTAACAAGACAGGATCATTTAGTGTTTCCCAAATATCTAAAAAATGATTTTTATAGTCCGGAGGACATCTTTTCTTTATTTGATCAGAAAGCATAAGTTCTTTTAATTTCTCAAATGAATCGATTTCCAATTCATTAATCCAACCTTCAAAGTAGGTTCGAAGCTCAAAGAAGAAATCTTTCCATGTGGAATCATCTCGTTTTTGATGTCGACTGAAAAGAATTCGAAAACGATCAGCTGTCAGCTTAAACCGTTGTAATAATATACCACGGATATGGGTATAGTCCTTAAATATTTCCTCAGGCTCTCTTGCTATTAAATTACTTACCTCACTTGGGAGTACACCCATTAAATAAGATACCCAATAATCATTAGAAACATTTAAAAGTTTCATTTGTCTTTCGAACATAGTTAAAAATAATGAAATATCATCTGTTTCAGGGCGAAACGTTGGTAAGACTGTTTGTAAATCAAATCGCTTTGGAATAGAATCAGTTTGATTAGGATTTGATAAATTTAAATTTTGGAGCTTAAGCTTCTCAAGCTCAAATGCTCTTTCCTTAGCCAATTTTTCTGTTTTCAAAGTTTCTTCTTCTAGCTTTTTCCTGTTTTCTTCTAACTTTTTCCGTTCATCTATAATGTTATTGAACGTATCAGTCACGAACTGTTTATTTTCCGCATAGAATGCAGATTTCGTTATTTTGTCATGTAAAACAATTATATTATCTTCGGGTGTTGCATCTAAACCTAATTCCAATGCTAAATTGTAGAGGTCAATTTTTTTACCTTTAGCTAGAAAAGCCATTTTCCCTACGAATTATTCGATTAAATAGGAAGTTAAATTAGAAACTTGATTACGAAGTAACAGTTGCACACCTACCTTCTCCCCTGAACATACAACAACAACAAAAAAATCATTAAATAAGTAGAACACAAATTAAAATCTCCGTTAGTTTTTTGAATGCAATAATAATAATAATAAATCTATCAAAAAAAATGTTACACTGAAAAAGAAATAATAAATCTATCAAAAAATCGTTACACTGAAAAAGAAATAATAAATCTATCTGAATAGCTTTTTACAATACCAAAGATCTGAAAAGAAAACAAAAAAAGTATTCAGTGCTTGTTTAGATGGGTCACTGCAGGGGGGTAACTCAGCGTACGAGATTTGGTGTCTCCACTTCAAGGACACAGTAACAGAGAGATAAGAGTTTTGGTACGTTAACTTACGGACAAAGAAATATCAACTACAATAAATTAGTTAGCTCTTAAATTAAATACAAAAATACAGCAAATACATAATGATATAGAATACCTTACTATTTAAAAGATATATTCTTACGCACTTTCAATGAAATAATAAAAAAAATCAAATCAATGAGATTAAATAAAAATAACACAGATACTTCAAAATATAATTTGCAACGATAGATATGCTTAGAAAATATAGCTTAACTAATTAATTTAAGTAACTTAGAAATAATATAATATCTATATAATTGTGTCATATATCTATATAATTGTGTCATATTCTTATGTAGGCCTTAAACAGTTCTGTTCATTATATTACTTATCTCTTACTAAATTTCTGTCAGAGTGCCTAAAATTTACACGATAAATTAGAGTGGAGATGTTAAATTGTAATTTATATAAACGTTTTTTCTTGAAACCAAGTACATCTTTTTTTCTTTAAATATGAAAATTGAAAGCAAAGTCGTTCAGTATTGAGGTTGTATGTACATTGCAGAATAATTATTATCATGTCAGAACATATTTTGGGAATGAGGTTTTCTGGTGTCAACAAAAATCCGTAGGTGAAAAATAAACATTTTAAATTTTATTATCCGCACGAGCATCTCGAAAAATCCGCTTTGAATAATGCGTTGCAGTAGCATTTACAAAAGCTCTGATTTTAAAAAATAAATTAATGACTACAGCCAATAAAACCTAGAATAACGTTATTTTGAGCACATGATTATATGAAATGTAATGAATAGGAAATGTGATATTTTTTTAAACAATAAAAGCGAAAAAAAGTTTTTTTGGATCGTTTGCAATACTAAAGGAACTCATTCAATGAAACCATTAAAATGAATAAAAATATAATTTAAATTGCACTTGCACGCGGTGCTTGGCCGTTCAAGAAATTATGTTCTGACACGATATATTGAAATATGCATAGCAGATTTCATTTAAATCTTTTGTAATTTTCATAACATCTTAAAGAATTATTCAACAGAAATTCCACTGATTTTTCGTAAAATTCAATTTTTAATTTTACTTTCAAAACATTTAAATGATGCAAATATAAATATTTTTAATGTGTAAGCATTTGTGTAACAATATAATTTACAATTATTTGTTTATCAATTCCTGGTGACATAGGAGTAATAATTTTTATTTCGTACGAAGCAATATTCCTCCCAAATTATTTAATTGAATCTCGCACAACTTTTTAAAAAAACTTTAGTTACAAATACAAATAAACAAAATTGCTGACAAGCTTTCAGAAATGCGGAACAGTCTTGACTCATAATGAATGTTAGAGAGAGAAAGCTTTGCAGTTATTTACTCTTTTTTTCTTTTTCTTTGTGTTTAATGTTAGTGACCATAACCAAATTATATTGAAACAAATTCTTTAGAAATTAGATTCATTTATTAAAAAATGCCTAACTTATTTTTATTGTTTCCATATTATTTTTTTATTTATAAGTAAAAAAATATTAGACGAATTTTCATTCTCAAATATTTCCAGATTCTGATACAAAATATATCAACAAATCCTGGCTAAGCAGATGAATGATTGTACTTTCAAAATCCAATAAATAATTAAAACAAAATAAATTTAGAAATAATCACACAATTAATGGTTTAAAAATTTTCAAAACTAGGAGGCATTCAATCCAATATGTGCATTTTACAATTTAATTCATTATTTTTCCTTCCAATTTATGTAAATTGTATTTAGTTGGTTATATCCCACGTTTAGGAAAATTAAGGAATAGAATTCATCTTAACGTTATTTCCAAATCAAATATATTAATCTTTTCTTTTTAATGTGCTACAAATGAGCCATTTAATTAAAATTTAGGATATTCTCTTTTTTGCAAAAATCAGGCAGAAATCTGGAGCATCCCAGCTACACAGGAAATGTTTCTCAAGTTGAAAAATTCAACTTAATTTTTTTTCATTTCCTTTCTCATTTAAGACAAGTCAATATATATTTTAAATAAATAATTTATTTAAAAAATTGAAAAAGGGACATTTTATTAAAATTCACTGTTAGTAATAAAACTATTGAGATAAAGGATTGAACCCATTCTTCGGTAATGAATCCGAAGTCTTATATTTTCATAGCCAAGTAGATCTTGCCCATCCTCCTGGATTGAAAAATTAATAAACGTAATTATTGTTAAAAATAAAGTCGTGTCAAATAAAATACTATAAATATTAAATTATTTAATTACTCCTTCTGAATTACAGGATTCTATAATATTAACAGAATTATGAAAAGTAATTAAATGCCCCAAACTCGAAGTGCTTTAATAATTAATCAGTGATGAATTCTATGTTCTAAGAGTCCTTCTAACATTCCCGCTGCCCTCAGTACGATTTTCTGTGCAAGCAGAGAAAATCTAAAATATCTAGCTCAAAAAGTATCTTTTCCAAACAAGTTTGGAGTGTGTGTGGGGGGGGGGGGCGAGGTGATGTCCCCCAAAACGGCGTCGGTTTCCAGGGATAGTGTCCCTTGCGCTCAGTCTCATTAACGCTAACTCATTAGAGGGTGTCATTTGCGCTCACATTGTAGGTTTACTGCAATGTAATCACCTTTGGCAGGAAAACTTGGCGTGCATCTAGAGGGGCTAAAGAGAATGCACGCTTCTCGCATTGATAAGATTAAGTGACATAATTAAGGGTCCTTATCTTCGAAATATTCGATTTTTTTTCTCACGGTAAAACTGTAAAATTTTCTTTAAGAATGCTAGATACATTTTTAATAGTTTATTTTAGATTAGGGGTTAGATTAAATTTAGATGAAAAAGGGAGAGCGAAAAAATATATAAATCTAGCTCAGGGATGTACAACCTTTTCAGGATGAGGGGCCAAAATATGAAAAGAGATCATGGCGAGGGCCAAAAAAGCACATGAATGTTAAAAAATATTAAAAACGCGAAAACATTGGAGTTTTTTTTATGGCAATACGCATGAATTACAATTATTACTTTACTTATTTTATTCATGCACACATTATGCAATAAATAAATGAATAAAACACAAACATTATAGCTACGATTACCTAAACCTAAAAAAAAAGAGATTCCTGCTAAAAAGGGTGCAAACTTGAAATAGAATAACAGAGGAAAACTTTTTGGTAATTATACAGAGAACGCAATTTAAATTTTGAGAAAAAAATTAATAATCGAAATTAGTAAAAATAATTAATTTATTTAAAGTTATTGATTTTATGTTGGGCTTAATATTAGTTGTAGCAATGCGTAGAACAGTAGAAAAGTTCTCATTCTTAATTTTCATTTGTTTAAATTTATTATTGAGAAAATTTGCTCACAAATGTAAGTGCTTTAAAGAAAGTTGCACATGCATTTTTCTTTAAGCATAAAAAATTCATATAGCAAATCTTTATAACATTTTAATATCGGTTTACCTTTGAACTGATTTTTGAAAAAAATTAGACTTCTGTAAATCAATTTTTGGCTGACTGCATACTCTCATCCACTAGATTAACATCAACAGAAAATGGAGAAGAAAATTCATCAAATTTCGTTTGGCACTTTTCAAAATCTGAAAACCGATCATCAAATACTTTATGAAAGATTTAAATTGGATCCTCATACAGCATTTTCATCTGTGGAAATTTTTCACGTTCGCGAGCTTCTGCTATACGAAAATCGTACTCGCTGTTACCATGAAGGGAACAAACTGAAAAGCTTCGTAATAAAAAGTAAATAAACTTAATTAACAACTGTTAATTATTTATTCTGATGTAGAATCGTTTTCTTTTCAGATTTTTATCCTTTTTCATTTGAAAAAAGTCTCATTTCATTTTAAATTAGAAATATTTTATTAACATTCGCGGGCCAACTTCGAAGGCTATGCGGGCCAATTTTGGCCCGCGGTGCATAGGTTGTGCATCCCTGATCTAGATGATAGAATAAACCGAACAGTAGAAAAATATTCTTTTGACAAGGACTTAAAGAGCTGCCTTGTAACTCTTTCTAATATAACAAAATTGTTTAAAATTATTTTAAAGCCATGATTAATAAAATTTTATTTGAAATCTTTTTAAATAATACTAATAATAATTGAAAAATAATTCAATAATAATTGAAAAATAATTTTTAGTAATAAAATAGAATTGAAAAAACTAAGCAAGTGTAAACTTGAAGAAATAAAATGCTTTTAGGTAATATGAATATTTTTTCATGCATTGGTTACTCTTTCTTACTTTTTTTGCATATTATTAATCTTTCTACTTACCATCAATGGTTAAAATTGTATTTAAGTTGCAGTGTGAAAGAGAATATTTTGTGTATTTTAAAAACTGTTGAATTGAAATAATTTATTTGATTTGTGTTATATATTTGAATAATAGCATTTTCTTAATAAGCTATTTATATATATTTACAAGTGTTTTTTTATTGATACATTGAATAACCACTTTCCAATGTTGAAGTATTTCAAAGAAATTTTTAAAACGCACATGTCTACTGCTAAATAATTTTATCTAATTATCTTAAAGATGATGATGAGACTAAAAGCAAACGCATTTCCTTGATACTTATTACTAACACTTATTTGCTATCACATTTGATAAGATATTATGCTTCAAAGATTCTAAATTATTCAGCATAAAATTATAATATTTATTTCCTTGTAAATTATAAATTTAAACAGCAGTTATGCTTTTAAAAAATCCTTCTTAAAATAGTCGAATCCTTCTTAAATAGTCGAAATAGTTGGGGAAAAGACTCCTTATATAGAGAACATCAAATAAATGGAATAATTATATAACAATTTATGTAATTTGAATAAAATTGTCTTCAACGGAAAATGAAGCAAAGTTTGTTTTCCCTCATATAAATGTAAGGCAAGCAAATGTCCAATTACCATCAATATTTGAAATTTTTAAAAATGAAAATAAAATAATTATTGCATTTTTAGCCTTTCCTTAGAACTACTTAATTTGTTTGAATATGCCAAACTATAATTTATACTAAATATGGAAAAATCTTAATATCCACCCTGATTGTAATATAGTCAAAAATAATTAAATAATCTTTTAAAAATTGTCACTGAAAACTTTAATATTAAATTTTAGAATAGCAAACCTATAAAATAATTGTTAATTTGTCAAATATTTGCAATATAGCTGGAAGGAAATTGAAATAATGTTTGAAAACTGGTCGTTTAAAACTGTAGGTGTATAAAATTTTTATTATAATAATTGTAGATATAAAAGTGTGAATTTTTTTTTAAAATCTCCATAGCTTTCATGTCGTTTTATGTTTTTAAACTCGCTAGTACTCAAGTTTTATGTCATTTTAGTAGATATAAAATTACATTATTTATTTAAATCAGATTCATTAAATCAGTTCAATAGTACAAAATGGGTTTTGATTTTCTAGTTCCTATCAACATATAAAATCTGAACTCAAGTTTGATATTTTATGAACTGTAGCATTTCTTTTTTTATTCGTTTATTCCTCAAGATATAAAAGCACACATATTGTTTGGTGTCTTTTTTATATTAATTATAATTTTTTCTTTAGTTTTTTTCCAACTCAAATTAATGATAATGATTACAAATGCTTTCTGAGAGTATGGATAGACCTCTTGATCTGAACATCAAATTCAGAAAATAATTTAAATTTTAATTTAAGCCCCTTTGGGGGACCCTCCTTCCACCCCTCAAAAAAGAATAACCTAACATTATTAATTTCAAGCTGTTTAAATTCTATTTCTGCTTCGCTAAAGCCTATAACATATTTATAACCTTTTCAACAAATTATTTTTAAAAATATCTTAGAATTGTATTAATTAAAGGACATAAAAATTTGTTCCAATTTATCTCCTTCGACACCTATTCAGAATTGCATTATAACACCTATTAATAACACTTGGGCATATGTGATAGGGTTCATGTGATATAAGGACTGACTTTTTGAATTAATCAGCAAAGATTTATCAAATATCCACTGATAAAGTTAATTCATTTCTTAATTTAGATATAAGTCTTGGTAATTAAGACCAGGGATAATGATTTCCCGCCCTCTTTAGTACACTTAGCTTTCGTGAATTCCGTTGTGTCGTTCTGTGTTGTGCACGTCGCCTTCGCTTGTAAATAATGCCTGCTCCCGTGATGGAATAAAAAGAACTAAAAATTCAACCTGTATTCTCCATGATTTCGGCCATGACTCTGCTATTTATTCTCAGCAAATCATTTAAATGTGTTTTTTCATTATATATATATATATAAATTTTGGTCAATTGCCTACCTTTTTTTAAATGAAATTTTGTAATTGGAAGTATTTCTGGAAGCAGGATTTAAAAAAGAAAAACTTATTCCTAAGTGCAACGATGTAATGCTTTTTAGAAAAAAAAAGTGACTTCAGAAAGCTTTCTGTCATAGCTAAGAAATTAGTCTTATCTTACGCCTTAATATTCAAACATTTGCTATTGCAATTTCACTTTCGGTTACAATAAAGGTTAAATTTACATGAATCTATACTTTTGGCAAGAAATTCAGAGATGAAAAAAGAAGGGAAAAAAAGGAAGGAATAAAATATAAAGTAACATATTTAATTTCTATCTTTCTTTCATGCTTTGATCTAGGATAGATTTAAAATTGGTATTAAATCCCTGCTGCTACCACTTTTAAGAAAATTAGACAGAAATTTACTACCTTATTACCTGCGAATAGAACTTTAGCACATGATGCTGTATCTGAGAATCAAGCGCTTTAATGTAGTACGTGTAGATGTTGCATTTAGATATCGTTTGTGGTACATTAGATTATGTATAGTTAAATCTGATAGTAAATGAGCTAGGAAATGAAGTAATGCATTTCAGATTTGAAGGAATTTCAGTAATCATGAACACTTTCGATTTGAAAATATGTTTTTCTCCCCTTGAGAATTAACCAACAGCTGTTTTTTTTAAAAAAAAATTTAAATATGATTCTTATAATTTATTATAGCCAAAGCGCTTATTATTTTGCAAAAAAATATAACTCATTTGAATAACTTTAACATAAAAAAGTACATTAGCTCATTTCAAGTATCCGTTTGTAGAATATATATACATAAAAGCATACATACATATTGAAAGAACTAAACATTATTGATATCCATTTTGAATAAAAAACACTTTTTATGTTTTTTTTTTCATTTTGTTAAATAAAATTAAACTTTAAGACATAAAAAGATAAAATCCCCTAAAACTAAAAAATATAGTTCACTTTGATAGATAAATTTGTATTACATGCACCAAAATTATAATTTTTATAAATGTCTTCAGTGTAGGAAAATTATGAACATGTTCCTTTATAGTAAATTTTTAAAGCAAATTTCGCTCACTCTACTTATTACTTTTATCAATCATTTGAAACGCGGTAACGGTCATTAGCATTTTTCCCACGGCAGCCTTTTAACGTTATCAGAGATATGGAGTGTCATTCTCACTGTGACGATGATTGATTACCATATGGCGCACATTGTAAAATCGCCAAATTTTACATACAAAAATAAAAGTTATAATGTGGTACTCTTTTTAAGGCTTGAGCGCAAATGACACCCTCTAATGATTAGCTCTAATGGGATTGAGCGCAAATGACACAGAACAGGTTTCCAAGAAGCCTCTACAATGATAAGGGGCAAGTTTTATTAGGGGCGGGTCAAATGACCTTCTGAATGCAACACTTCCACACAGCAGTATCTCCTGGGGACCATGAATTCTTTTCTGGTTGGGTGTTATTCGGCTTGTCAATCAAACCCTTTAAGTTTCTTCTTTCCTTAGTTTAGTCACCACCCTATCCTCCCACCGATAGGAGGCGCTTTCGTCGACATCGAGGTTTTTTTTCTGCATATGGCACTCTTAAACATTTCTTCAGGTTCTATGGCAATGAATTTACCAAATCACTTGGAAGTACTCCAATTAAATAAGATATCCAATAGTCATTAGATACATTTAAAAGCTTCATCTGTCTTTTAATCATAGTTAAAAATAACGACATGCCATCTGTTTCATGGTGAAACGTAGGTAAGACCGTTTATAAATCCAATCGTTTTGGAGTCGAGTCAATTTGATAGGTTTGAATTTCGGAGCTTAATCTTTTCTAGCTCTTTCCTCAGCTAGTTTTTCTGTTTCCAATTTCTTTACTTCAACTTCTTCAAACTTTTTCCATTCATCAATAATGTTATCGAACGTATCAGTCACAAATTGTTTGTTATCTGTAACGAATGAAGATTTCGTCTTTTTATCATGTGCTTCAATTATTTTATCGTGGGTGTTATAGCTAGGCCTAATTCCAATGTCAAGTTGTAGAGGTCGATTCACCCCTAGATAGAAAAGCCATGATTTCCTCCGCAGTAATTGAAAAGAAATACGAAGAAAACTTAAATATGAAGGAATAGTAACACCCCTACCTTCTCTTGAGCATACAAAAAAAATCATTATAGTAGGCAGAATACAAATTTGCAGAATATCCATTTGAAGAATGCAAAATAATAATAATAATAAGGTAGGAAATAAATACATTTTCAGCAATGAAAAAAATATGTTTATGTTCACTATAGCTTTATGCTTTTATACTTAAAATGAGAGCAACGTATAAAGACAGAAATGAAGTTCAAAGCAGTTAATATTAACTGCAAATTGCATTTAATAAAAAAAAGCAAGTGTAAAAGGTGTTATTAAATTTGAGTAAATACTAGAAAAGAATTAACTTAAGAATTCTTAAACATAAAATAACACACAGAGAAAAAACATTTTATACTGAAAGCTACAGGAAGAGACCCACTGCAACTATATACTACAATTGTGCTGCTTTTCACCAATCAGCGAGAAATTGCAGGCTCTTGCCAAAATGCATTAAATGTGGAGGTGCTCATTACACAAGAGATTGCAAAATTAAAGAAAAAAACCCAGGACCCTGTTTATGTTAATTGTCAAGAAAGTGGGAAAACAGCAGCATGGAAAGGATGCAAAAAAATCCCTAAAGTAATAAATAGAACTGAAAGACCCAAATACACCAAAATTGCTAAAAAAAACAAGAAATGAACCCATCTGGCCTACCCCGCAGTGCAAGAAACCTGAAGTTTCTCCTACTTTGGCTAATTTTGAAGATCGACCTAACATCATTGAAACCCTTTACATTCTAAGAGAACTCAGGGAAGTCCTCAAGGAATTTCGGAAATTGAAGCTGCAAGACTTGTTAAGAAAACCGAAAATAAAGAGAGGGGAAAAAACTCATCATCCTCAATGCCCTTTTCGACTAAGTTTAATCCAAGTTCCCTTTTTTGGTCACGTCCACCTCACCTATACAGTCTTCTTATTGGTCCGTCCTGCTCTACACATTTTACTATTTAATAAGCTCCTTCCTACGTCGCTCATTTTCTACGAAGATGATCACACAAGCTACTGAAAGTCATGCCCTTAGTTAAAATCCTCCATTTACTGGAGATTAATGCCCCTTAACTGAAGATACGGACTTGATTAACAGAGCGCCTAACACATTTTATATGATTGAAATGATTAGTGAATCATTACTAAAAAAAAGCAATAAATCAATCAGAATATTTTTTCATATTACCACAATATCATTCAGTTGCAAAAAAGGAAACACATCGAATACTTGTTTATATAACTTTTGGTGCGACTGAGATTCTGAATACTTAATGAGGCTTGGCGCGTTGGTCAAGGGCGCTTAAATGGTATCAATAATCTTTGATTTTTTAATAAAGTTCCAAGCTCTTTCAGAAAATACTACTCCATGTAAAATAATTCATTTCTTTGATTACAAAGGAGAAGTACTAAACAAAATCCATGGAAAAAAAAACACGTTTAAAAATTCAATTTTTAACTTATCTTAGTTAAAACAATAACTTGTTTGAAGATAATATACTTCTTTCAAATTAAAATCATGATGATTGGGAAAAAAGGGAAATTATCTGTTATTTTTTTTAATTATTAGTAATTTTTGATAAAACAGCTAATAAGGTAACTTCATAAGTTTTATTATTATTATATTCTGATTTTACCTTCAATCAAACAAAAAAATAATAGCAAAAAATGCAACATTATTATTTAAATAATTTGTTAATTTTTATTTCAAGTAGTTTAAATGTAACAAACAAACAAACAAAAAATTGCGAAGAACTGAAACTAAAAACGTTTGATACCAAGAAAGGCAGAGGGAGAAACTTGAATAAGATAGAGTATGAAAAGGGGTTTAAACAAAATAGTTCTTACTTTTTGAATGAAAAATAGTACAAAAGCATTAGTCATAAAATCGTTTATGATTCAAAGAAAAACCGTAAATATTTTGAGCAAATTTGCTATTTAATGTTTTTGTGATAATGTGTGGCAGTTGCAATGAAAATACATTCCATGCACCTGGAATAGCCGAGAAGAGAGAAAAACTAAGACATGGTTGCTTTTTACTTATGTTGTTTTAAAACAACATAACTTATTTTATAATTTTAATCATCTAAGATAGATTTCAACACATTAAAAACGCAAAATTAATTTTTAAAAACTCAAAACCAATTTGAAGCATTTAGAAAAAAAGTACATTCTACAAAATAATTTAAAAAACTAAAACATTTTTACTCACAGATAAAAACATTCTTCTCTGTGGGTTTTACCGAAGTTCATTCTTAATTCCCTCATTTATATCTCTTAAACAGATCTGCAATTGCTTTGCTAGAAAGTAATGGTTCTGAATTCCATTCTATAGATGAATCTACTTTTACAACAGCTAAATGCTTAACATTAGGTTTACCATGAGTTGACCTATACCTATTTCTACTAAAGCTACCCTTTCAATATTTAATTAGAAAAAGTATAATTTGTCAAATCTATTATGAAGTTAGTTTGTTGAGGTGTTGGTTAGTGAAAAGGCAGATCCTCTGTGTTTATTTACTAAAAAAAGTGGTTGTTTTTTAAAATCTAGATCTTCAAGCCCACCTATTTTTTCTACCAAAACATTGGCTTGCACTTCTTATTAACAACCAATAATAGCTTCTATTTGACTGACTTTCAACTTTTTGCTTCTTATATACACAAATTTTACTAACACATATTTTTCTCCAGTATCTATGTGCATCTGAATCAAGTTGTTATATATAAACATATAACAACTTGATTTGTAATATAAACATATGCATTCTCAATAATAGTTATTTAAATAGTCAAAATTACCCCTTTGGTAAAAAGAGGTACAATATATACATTTCTCCAAAACTAAAAAAAGTAAAAAATGTTTTATAAGTGTAAGTAAAAATTAATTAAAATATTCTCATAAAATAAGTCAATAATTTTCTTTTAAAAAATTAACGAAAAGTTTCCTCAGAGGGGTTAAAATGACCCCTTGGTAAACCTAGTGTTAAAATCTTTAAAAGTCAAACATCATAAATACACCTTTCAAAGCATATTTTATATTTTAATTAAAAGCAGTGAAAATTCTCACAACAAATAACTGAAAAATTACATTACTGTAGGATGAAAAGATGCAAGAAAGTAAAGAAAATGAAATATGTATTTTGTAAAAGCCTGTCTTATTCAGATATATAATTTTATCTATCTAGCATATTGGATTTAAAAGCTTTGGTGTTTGATCCTAGAAAATTAGAAAGTTTCTTGCAGATAAGTATGATAGAGAACAACCAATTTAATAATAAGATGTGTCCAAATTCAAGCATCTAACCAGCTCTATTTCTAGATCATCACAATTATATCAGATATATTATATTCAGTCACATTCAAATATTTGGTCTTTAGAACTACACTATTTTTTCTGTAGCTAAAAATTTAAAAATGTCTTTATTCCAATAAGGGGGGGGGGAGGAATAATGATCAGTTTTAAAAGGAAATTCACTATTACAATTTGAAAATTTTTATTCTGGAAATAGAAGAGGAAAGATAATAAAAAATTCGATGGAATGCATTTATGAGGCACACTTCAGAAAGTCAGTGATATTCAAAATTTATTTGCCAAATTTGCATATCAAAAATATTTAAAAAAGCTCACTAAAATTATTTTTCAAATATAAAAGTTGCCTTAAAAATCCATCACAGTAAAATCTTTCATTAACTAACAAGCAAATTAAACAGAATATATTAAAAAAGTTCTAAAATGAATTCAGAACTCAAAACAAGATTTCAATCATAAATATTGCCATTGATTTCATCAAACTTGATCAATTTCAACTTAGTTCTTCTTAGGTTTAGAAACTATCTGTAAAAGAAAAAAAAATTAAATTATGTTCTACTTAGAAGATTTCAAGGATTTTTAAAAGGGGGGAAAAAAAGGCAAAGCATACTAGGCAAAATAAGATAAACGAGAATACATACACTTGGAAGAAAATTTAGACATCAAAGATTTTTTACACAGAATTTCATTTTACATTTCTTGTTTCATGCATTATGTTTTGCTTCTATTCCTCCATAAGCTGGTAATTATAAAATTTAATACAGTTTTTGAGTAAGAAACGTGAGAGTCAAAAATATAAATACAAGATCTGAACTCCAGCCTCAAATATAATTTCAGGCTTGATTTGTAAATCAAGTTTTTATTATTTTGACACCTTCAGCTATAGATGCAGATTTCACTAAAAGTTTTTAAAATGTAATGTAGTTAGTTAGGAAATCTAGGGAACCATTTCCATAGCTACTACTATTGGCTATTTCAATTTTTTAAATATATACATATATATGTGAACTGATGAAGATTGTTTTTCCATAAAATCGAACTTTATACATGCATTTTCATTTATAGAAAATCTCTATTTATAATAAAGCTGAGTGTGTGCATTAGCTCTCTGTTATTAGATAGCTTGACTTAGAGTAACTAAACTTGGCCCAGATATACTTTGTAGGGTGGAAATAAGCCCCTTGGTGTTACATTAAAAAAAAGTTTTAGTGGGATTTCAATTAAATGAGTTACAATATAAAAAATAAGATTGTGACATGCTTTTGCCATAATTTCTGAAAATTTTCACCTGCAGAAATTAACCTTACACTATTTTAAAGTACAATGCATTATTTTTCCAAAGACAGCAAATTAGTTGCTGCAAAAATGATTAGTCTGCACTTAATTAGTTTTTAAATCTGTATCTTCATTGCTATTCATTCTTCAGTATCTTCATTGCTATTTCATTAAAATATCACTCAATTTAGAAGACAAATGAAACGAACAACAGTGCTATGCCATGGAACTGGTCTAAATTATAAAAGTTCATATATATAGTAAACAGAATAAATAAAAGACTTAAAATAACACAGCTTTAAAGATTGAGAATTTGACAACATGCACTTGAAGTTTTATTATATAGTTGATATTAAATATAACCAATATCTTCAGAGAATTGCAGTGGCCAAGTCAAATATTTACTAGAGTACACAGCCAAAGTCTGTATGTTATAGTAAGAATTTGATAGCATACAGACAATCTATTCTGTAAGGTGCTCATTATTTATTAAACCGAAATAATTAAATGGACATTTGAAAAAAGACACTGAAAAAAATTTAAACTGTTTAATGAAAAAAAAAAAAGTAATTCTTTTCTGCATCTTATGATTTCAATACTTTAACCAAAAATTTAATGACATATCCTCCTATCTAAGAAGTTATTTCATTAGACACGATTTTTTACATCATACATTCAGTTAATTGAATGTATCTTCTTTGAGAATACATGAATTTTTTCCTAATAAATTGTTTATAAATTAAACAAATATAATATAACACCATAAGTAAATTTATCATAGTAAATTCAATAAAATTTTAATGATTAGGAATATAATTCAAAATTCTAATATAATTTACAAAAATAAAATTTAATATTTCATTGATATATTTGTTCTATAGAATTATGTCATTTTGTTACTAAATAATGAAAATGCTCATTAAATGTGGATAATGATTTTTGAAAAAGTATTATTGCTTAAGAAACATTTTTGTTTCAATGGTGCAAAGAATTTCTATATCTGAGAATAGATAGAATAGAGCATGTTCAACTAATAAAAGCAATTCAGAAATTTAAACATATTACAATTTTTAGTTTTGATATATCAAATTAATCCAAAAAAAAAACGTGAATAATATATAATATTTTAACAATTGATAGGAAAAATCTAGGGACAAAAAAAAAAGACATTCTAAGAAAACTATTCTATCTTATTTACAAGCAACAGAAATCAAGATTAAGTGTTTGTCATTTTATTACACCTTTTTTTCACCTTTGAATATGATTTCATCTTCAAACGATTCTGTATCATTTGTTCTTTTCTATCTTCTAATAATTTCTTAGTCCGAACTTCTTCAAGATTATTCCATAACCTAAATTAATAAACATTAATAGTGGAATATAAAATAAAATTTCTCATTAAAGCATTTCTATTTTTGGTTTTGTGCAATATATATGTATTCACAATATCTGTAAAGTGCTGAATAATATAACCTACCTCTTGGTACGTTTCTTATATTCATTTTGAGGAGTCTTTTTAGATAATTTTTTTTCTAAAAAAATTGAGAACAAAAATGGTTACAAAAGTTTATTAAAAAAAAACAATTATTAAAAATATTTAATATGAACAGCTACACAATATTTTTATTTTTTTTATTGATTAGACTTTTTTAAATTCAGATAATAGTTGTTTGATTCTTGTATTGAAACTATAAATGGATTCATGTGCAACAACCCAAGGGTTCTGGTTATTTCCTCCAAGTTCGATGTTTGTGAAATTTTTTAAAAAAAGAATTATATCTACACTAAAAACATTTCATTATAAAACTCAATAATTAATTATATAAAAAAATCTAAAAGTTGTATGTTTGATATTAAAGAAATGATAATGATTTTAATGACTTACATTTTGAAACTCTACTGTTATTGCATTTTGTTTCATTTTTACTCATTTATTACAATTATTTACAACAAATTTGAAAAAAAAAATGTCATTGTTCCCTAGAAACATCTTGATTCTTTTCTTAAAGTGTTGGATATTTTAAAATGCACTGTCATTGGTCAAAAATTATTAATAAAATTAAATTTTTACACTAATTCAGATTATAAACTTTAAATAAATTTATCTACTTTGCATTCAAAAATGTAAAATCAAAACATTTTCTAAGATCAATTTCAGCAGGAATTTCAAAAAGTCAGCAAAATTAATTCTACCACAATAACATTCAAAATGAATGCCAGGAAATACCAGTTTTTATTTTGGCATTTAGGAACTTTTGAGTGTGAAAATAAAACAAAGCATCCGTAATAATTAGCCATGGAATGGCATTTACATTTTTTTAATACTGGATAGTTATAAACATTAAAGAACAAAGATTACTGATTCCTAATATCAATTTGGATGGCTGGACAGATAATTTTTTTATTTCTTAAGCACACTGCTGATATGCAAGATTTCACACAGCAACCTGCTTTATTTAATTTGTGACAATTATATCAGGGATGCAGTTAACAGGATAACAGTACGTCAAAATGGACACATTAATATATTATTGAAGGCACATTTGATATTGATCATTATACAATTTCATACTCCTTAATAGATTTAAATGAAAGTTAGTGTAATGTTCTTCATTACATCTAGAAGATTTAAAACTGATTTACTAAAAAGTTTTTATGCCTCCCCAAAGGGTAATAGAATGAGAGTTAAATATTTTAGATTTTTCCGCTGTAATTCTTAATTAAGTTACTGCACAAACATTTTTATACTATTTTAAAGATTTATAAAGAGAAGAAAGTATTTTAAACTTTTTATTAGTTAAAAATCTCCATTTTTACAATAATAAGTATTTTTAAGGCATTTAAAATTATTAGCCATGATTTTAATTTGAATGCATTCATTTTTGGTGTTATCTACCTTTTTTTTTTTATTGAAATAGGTAATCTTACATTTAATAATTCTACACCTAGTGATTTCAATGATCATGTTGGATAATTTTCAGGGTTTTAATTCATTTAAAGATTTTATTCAGTTTGCTCCGCAATATATTCAATCAAAACCATAATAAGTATTTTTAACTTTAAACATATTAAGAGCAGAGTATTTAATTATTTTACAGTACAATCCTTGAACTAAAAAAATTCTTATAATGGTTTTATTTTTTATATTATGTTTTAAATCTCTAAAAATCATTTTTTTATTTAAATAATTATGCACTATTCATTAAAATTACTAAATATTTCAAATAAATTATCTTATCTTTAATTTAAAAATTGTTCTTATATTTCATACCTTATTAGTCAACTTTTCATTATCTGAATTTTTGGATCAATTACCTTTTTTTATCTGTTCTTTTTATCAGCTGCAAGTCAACCTTCACAATACATATATTCAATAGGATGAATAAATAACAAATGAAACTAATTTATTGTTTGTCCAATAAATGGGTGTTATTAATAGAGATTCATCCAAGTAAAAATTTAACAGTTTATATTTTTTACATGTTCAAGAATAATGTCACTTAAGAAACAATACCTTCAATATTATCAGAATTTATGCAGCTCTGCTCATGCTTCAAGAAAGATAATAATGATGGAGAATCACAGTAATATGGACTAGATGCAGTATCACTGGGTGTATTTAAAATATTTAGGGTGGAAGAAACACTTTGAAGACTGGAAGGTGTTTTTAAATCATCACAATACAAACTACAGGCTTCTGAGAATAATCTTGACTTTTGTGAAGAATCGGTTCTGATGGTGAGTTCTGTGTCCATCAAAGTTAAACTGGGTTCTTCTAATATTCCAGTTTCCTAAGAATGTCAAAAATAACAAATATTAATAAATTTATTTATAGAAAAAAAATGCAAGCTCATAAAACTGCAGTAAACATTTGAATTAAAACAGACAATACAAAACTGTTCACAAAAAGAGACAACACATAATTCAGGCCTGTGCAAATAAATACCTTCATAAAGAAGAAAATGTGCTAGAATTCCACACATCAAAAAACTTAGCTAGCACTACCAAATATGGAGCAGAAATAGCTTGAAAAATAAAAATGTGAATCTTAGAGGGATTTTTTTTTAAGTTTTAATTAATAGATGTAGCACTCTCTTTTTCCCCTACCGTAGGATTCACTCAGTACACGCCGCCCTCTGGTGTGTGCTTAGAGAGACAATCAGTGAAGCCTCTGTATTCGTGTTGTGTTGACGTGTTTTGTTCACTCTCTGTTTTGTGTTTGTGTGTAACGTAACCGTATATGTTTTAAAATAATAAATCAATGTTACACAAAAAGGCCTATCTTAATTAGAACCCACCAACCACCGGTCACATTGGCGCCCAACGAGTTTTAATTGCGTTTACATTGACGCCTAGCATTGAATTGCGCCCTCCGCATTGTCGCGCAAGCGTGCTTTAAATTTCGGCCTTCAAAAAAACAGAGTAAAAGTTCCGAAAACAGAGGTTTGGCTCAAATTTTTTTTCAGGTAAAACCAATTCGAATGCACACCCTGTGCAAGATCATTGGATTATGTTAATTCCCCGCCCTGGAGGAAAAAGGCTTTCTATTGCTAAACGGATGGGATAGATCCCATCGTTGCTTCATTAAATGATAAGTACTTCTTTTGTTTCAATTTTTGAGTACTTTATTTCTTTAGCCATCCTGGTAAAGAATGAAATGCTAATTCATAAGTGTAGAACAAAAAAAAAATTTGTTTTAACTTAATTTGCCACACCCCTGGCATATGTACACTAATGTTGTATAAAACTCATGATGTAAGAGTCAATTTAAAGTCTTGTAAAAGCAGTTCTTTAGAAGCTTTCCTCATATTTCTGTATGTATATTTTCTATTAGTGTTATATTTGTTTGAAAAATGTTTCTTTCAACCTAATAATATATAGTTTAAGTTTCATTCGGCAGTTTCGGTTTCGGAACGAAACGCAAATGTTGCTCTTTTGCGTAGCCATAATACGACCCGCCAAATGTCTGCTTCCCCCCCCCTTCTATCGTTTCGCTTTTTGGAATATTAATGTGATACACCGGATGCAGAAAAATAAGCTGAATGATTCATTTATGATATATTAAATGAGTAGTATAACTGGCGTAAATAAATAAAATAGAAAGGAAAGATCTTTTCCGATTGTGGTTTCAAAGATTTAATGTGTGTATATATATAAAAAAAAAAAAAAAAAAAAAAAA
>JAOUZG010023909.1:155541-201138 GCA_026289955.1 Argiope argentata | reverse complement strand
TTTTTCCTTTTTATGAGTATTCGTACAACTTTTCATTATTATTCTTGATTTGATTATTCTTTAAGAAATGACATGTTCTTTTAATAAATTTTGGTAAATATTATTTTATTGAAGAATTAAATATAATCAATGGAAATTTTAAAATGTTATGATAACTTTCTAGAAAATTCATAAGGTTTAACCGATTACAATAATTTAAAACTTTATATTGTTATGAAATTAATATTATCTTTGATGAATCTTGTGCATTTGTGTTAAATTTTGTAAATTATTTAGTGATTGCAAGTTTTCTTTTATACTCTTAAATTTCTTTTAAATACAATGTAAAAGACGTGATTTTGTGAACAACGGAAAGTAGTGCCTAAACCTAACAACAGGGATGAGTTTCTTGGGTAAGGGTCTTAAAGCCGATCTCATCTTTGTGGCTGAAGAAATGGGTATTGAAGTCCCGAAAGATGCGCGTCTCCCCGACATTAAAGACTTGATAATACACAGTAAAAACTACGATGAAGACTTTGTTCGAGAATTCCTAAATTCGGTGATCGGTGAAAGGATTGCCGCAAAAGAGGAAGAAAAAGTTTCTCGTGAAAACGCGTTTAAATTGGAAAAACTTCGTTTGGAATTAGAAGTCCAAAAACTTGGACAGCTGTCGCCTTCAAGTTCAGTCGTTGCATCACCAAATCAACTAAATTTACAACTTAAGAGTCTAATTCCTGAGTTTGACCCTCAACAAGATGACATGTCACTGTTTATCAATGTCTTTCAAAGACAAATGAAATTTTTAAAAATAGATAAGAAAAATTGGGTAGCATATTTACTTGGCGTCCTGCCAAATGAAGTTGTAAAAATTATTTCTAGAGAATCTGAGGAAAAAGCTCAAGATTTCGAACATATAAAAGCTATGCTTTTAAAAAGATATAAATTAAACGCAGAGAAATTGCGACATCTTTTCGCAACTCATAGAAAAAACCCAGAAAAATCTTGGAAGGATTTCCATTTTGAGTTAAGAAATTACTTTGAAGGATGGTTGGAGGAACTGAATATCCAGGACTTTGATAAGCTGAAGGACTTGATGATCCTCGATCAAATGAAAAAACGTGTCCCTCCTGAAATAAAGGACCATTTCTTGGATGTATGGTGTGAATGGGTCACTCCCGATGACCTAATAGAGAAACTGGACACCTACGACAGTCTGCGCCCAAACAGTAAAGAAACACAAGCTTACAAGTCGGAAAACTTCAAGAAACCAGCTGATTATGGAAAATCAAATAGATATAGGACTTTTAACGCTAAAGGCCCAAAGTTTCGAAATGAACACAATCCTGATCGACTGGCTCTGTCTGGGATTCCCAGTCAAAGTAGGCGGTATCCCGGGGTTCCCAGTCAAAGTAGGAGGGACTCCATTAACAAAGACAGAGCACACGAACGAAATAATGAAAGACTTGAAGATGACAGAAGACCCCTGAACTGTTATGGTTGTGGAGCTCCTGGAATAATCAAAGCAAAATGTCTTACATGCAACCCAGCATTGAAAGTAAACCCTGATGTATCGTCAAGTCTCAATCATATGAACTTTTACAGTTTTTTAATGGAGGATAAACAAATAAGCATCATTGATATCACTGTCTGTGACACTCATGCAGCTGTTTGTGCCGACACAGGTGCAACACATTCAGTAGCTGGAGAAAAGCTATTTGAACTTCTTAAGAAGAACGGCTTGAAATTCAAAAGCCAAGTTATAGATATGACACTAGCTGATGGCCAAATTCAGAAAACGGAAATACTCACTACAATTGTCGACATTACGGTTAAAGGTAAAAGTATTCCGACAGAACTCATGGTATTGAAAAACGCTCGAGGAAACAGAACTCTTCTAGGTGTTGACTTTTTGAGTAAAGCAGGAATCGTCCTAGATCTCTGCAACAGGCATTGGTATTTCTCGGAATCTCCGCGAATCAAATATGATTTTATTAAAACACCACCTGACATTAACGCTCTGCTGGCAGTCCCTACTACTCCAAATCCCTGTGATCTTCGTGAAAATGAAGGAACAAATCTTTCGCATGAACAAAAACGTCGCCTCAACTCCCTTCTCGTAGAATACGAGACATGCTTTCAACCAGGGGGAGAGCCTACACCTTTCATCGAACACAAAATTGATACTGGAGATAAGCTTCCTGTTGCAGTACCTCCTTACAGGTTGTCTCCTGCCAGACAAGAGATTTTGAAGAAGGAAATTGATTCACTTCTCGCCTCTGGAGTAATCGAAGAATGCGATTCTCCCTATGCCGCTCCAGTAGTGCTAGTTCCAAAACCCAACGGTGATTTTCGTCTTTGCGTTGATTACCGGAAGCTCAATGCGGTTACAAAGCCTGATCCCTATCCTCTTCCGCGGATGGATGACCTATTGCAAACTGCAAAACAAACAGCTTACATGTCTACCATTGATTTAAAAAGTGGATACCATCAAGTTCCAATGTATCCCCCTGACAAAGACAAAACTGCATTTGTTTGTCAATTTGGAATTTACAGATTTACAAGGATGCCGTTTGGATTAAAAACAGCACCCGCGACTTTCCAAAGACTCATGGACATTTTCCGAAATGGCCTTAAAGTCAAGACTTTAGCATATTTAGATGATTTGATTGTCATATCTTCTACATTTGAAGAACATCTTGAAGATTTACGTCAAGTATTTGATCGCCTGAAATACTTTAAATTGCATGCCAATAGAAACAAATGTAATTTCGCTTGCCCCAAAGTAAAATATTTAGGTCACTATATCACCAAGGCTGGTATTGAAGTTGATCCTGCAAAAGTTGAAGCAATAGCAAAAATTCCTCCTCCCAAAAACACAAAACAAGTCCAAAGTTTTTTGCAAACCTGCAGTTGGTATCGTCGTTTTATACATCAGTTTGCAGAAATTTCTCGCCCACTAAGCAATCTTACTAAGAAGAAAACCACATGGAAATGGGGCGAAGAAGAGCAGGGTGCATTTGATCTACTAAAAGAAAAACTAATCTCTCCACCGGTTCTAAAACAGGTCGATGACACTAAACCATTTGTTATCCGAACAGATGCCTCAAATTATGCTCTAGGAGCTATCCTTATCCAAGGAAAAGGTGAAGAAGAACATCCCATAGAGTATGCGAGTCGTTTACTTACTTCATCTGAAAGAAATTATTCTACAACCGAGAGAGAAGCATTAGCAGTCGTATGGGCTCTCGAAAAGTTCCGAGGTTACATAGAAGGTGCCCAAATTACAGTTGTGACTGACCATCAACCCTTAAAATGGCTGTTGAGTCTGAAATCCCCAACAGGCCGATTGGCAAGATGGGCTTTACAGTTGCAATCATTTGACCTGACAGTAGAATACATTCCTGGTAAAGCTAATGTTATAGCTGATATGCTTTCGCGACCTGTATGTGTTCACAACAATTCTAATTGTGAATTATGCACTATATCTATCGATTTGCCATCAAGAAAGGCCAGTGATATGCGTGAAGAACAGTTAAAAGATGACGATTTGAAGAAAATAATAGACTGTTTCGAAAACAATGATAAAGATGAAAATTTTGCGAACTGGTCAAACCGAGGTTACCTCATGAGTAATGGTTTACTCTATCGCTACTCTCCAGATTCTGAATCTGAAGAAGCACAATTGGTTGTCCCAAAGAAAGAAAGGGAAAGAGTTCTTCGAGAACACCATGATGCCCCTACAGCTGGACATTACGGCATTGAAGGTACTTATAATAAAATAGCCTCACGATACTATTTTCCTGGAATGAAATCCTACATTTCAGAATGGATAAAGCATTGTCCAGAATGCAACCGTTACAAGGCTAACAACCAAAAGCCTGCTGGATTGTTAAGAACTCCAGTATATTCTCAAAGATTCGAGATAATTTCGATTGACTTATTTGGTCCTCTACCACTGACGGCTACAGGAAAACAATGGATTTTTATTGTGGAAGACTGTGCTACAAGATGGGTTGAATTATTCCCTCTTGCTCATGCCACCGCGCATGAATGTGCTACAACATTAATCGAAGAAGTGTTTATGCGGTATGGCATACCTAGAAGAATCATCAGTGATAACGGATCACAATTCATTAGTTCCGTACTCCAACAAATCTGTTGTACTCTTAATATAGACCAATGTTTAATTCCAGTCTATTTTCCCCAAGCAAACCCTGTCGAAAGGAAAAACAGAGACCTTAAACCTCGTCTAGCAATACTTGTGGGAGATGAACATGATACCTGGCATTCGAAACTCCCTGTAATTCGATTTGCCATGAATACAACTAATTGTGATACTACCGGACATACTCCTGCCTTCCTACAATTTGGAAGAGAACTGCGCACTGTTGACGATGTTGTGCAAAATTTCAAAGCCGTGGTTGAAAATGATAACTTTGTTCCAGAGATAACCCCATATCTCAAAAGATTTGCACATATCACTAATGATATACGAGACCGAATAGAAAAGAAGCAAGATCAACGGAAGAAATACTATGATAAAAATCGAAGAACTGTTTATTTTTCTCCTGGTGATAAAGTTTTGGTAAATTTGCATCCTATTAGCAAAGCCAAAAACAAGAAGACCTTAAAGTTTATGCCTAAACGTGATGGTCCATATCTTATACTAACTCAGAAGTCGCCAACATCATATGTTATTTCTAGTCTTGACAAGCCGTCAGAACCTATTGCAACCTATCATGTTTCTGCACTTTCGCCTTTTAAAGATGTGGCTTCAAAGCCAATTGCTCCACTCAGAAAGCGAGGTCGACCACCAAAAATCAATGTGGCACCCCATGCCACAAATCAAGACGTTTCATCTGCACCAAAAATCAATGTGGCACCCCATGCCACAAATCAAGACGTTTCATCTGCACCAAAAGTCACTGTGGCGCCCCATGCCACAAATCACGACGCTTCATCTGAACCAAAAATTACTGTGACACCCCATGCCACAAATCAAGGAACTTTGTTTATGCCAAAATCTTCTCGGCTTAAACCCTTTACCCAGAGACACCAAAGGCCAAGAACACAGACTGCTACAAGAGCTCCTACTTCTAGTACTGGCTACTTGCCGGGACGTCGGCGCAGCCAGAGGGGGAGACTGTAGCACTCTCTTTTTCCCCTACCGTAGGATTCACTCAGTACACGCCGCCCTCTGGTGTGTGCTTAGAGAGACAATCAGTGAAGCCTCTGTATTCGTGTTGTGTTGACGTGTTTTGTTCACTCTCTGTTTTGTGTTTGTGTGTAACGTAACCGTATATGTTTTAAAATAATAAATCAATGTTACACAAAAAGGCCTATCTTAATTAGAACCCACCAACCACCGGTCACATAGATAATTAAGTCAGATTTTGATGCTTTAGACAATAACTTCCATAAATTAATTTTTATTCCGTCCTTATAAATGATTCTAAAGTAACCAATTTATTTATCAAGTACTTTTTTTCTAAATTTTGAGTTTACATAAATGTTTTTTTTTTTTTTGGTACAACTTCAACATATTTATTGTTGTGGAAGAATTCCAATTGTTTTGATTCTTACATCAGGTATTCAGTATTGTAGTTTTTCTTTTTTTTTTGTAAGCATAGAAGAAAAGATTATATTCAACATTTCTACAATATATATGATTATTATAGCACTGCAAAAGTTTTAAAACAATTGCATTTTTTAAAGCATTATGGCCATCACAAGATTTGATTTCATTAGGAAAGGTCAAGGCTTCTAATACAAAACATAATTTATACTTAAAAATAAATTTTTGTTTGGTAGCTGTGAGTATTAAAATTAAGTATAAGATTCCACGGAAATTAAACACAACCAATATTCAAAGCAAATAAGCTGGTTGCCAAAGGTAGATAGCTCATTAACAATATTTAGAACACATTTAAACAATATATTGCTTTTAAAGAGAAATACCCAAATTATCCATGCAGAAATTACTCAAAAAACCACTAAATAGCAATAAAAGTCAGAACAGAATGAACAGGAAGTATGATTTCATTTGCTGAGAAGTTTTATTCAGTTTCATATAAATCTGCACTAGAGGTGAAAAGGTAATTTTTGACTTTGAAAGCAACATTTAGCACTTGCTTGGTTTTCTTCTAGAATATACAATATTAGCAATGAAATTTATTGCATGATACATTTAGTATTTCGACATTCATGAGCATATTCATAAATATTGTCTTTTAATTAATTTAATCTTTCTTTTTAAAAAATGGAATAAAAATAAAAATGGTATGGTGGAACATGCTGGCACCAGGCCAGACTGAACACATTTGTACCAGTGGGGCAAGTTGACTTTGTGCTTTCAATAAAGTCAACAACTAATATAATTTTTCTTCTCCAGAGTTATGGTCAGAAATAGAAAAAGTACGACAAATCAAGCTTCAAATCTCAGGAGGCCATTTTCAAAGACTGGTAAAATTATGGAATACCTTTTCTTTCCCTGAAATGCTACTGCCAAAGAGCTACAAAAGTCAAAAGTGCCAACCAACTTCCTACCAGCATGAAAATTTTTAGCTGTCAGCTCAGGGGAAAGCATATTTTGCGAAATATATAACCCAAACCTCAGATGTTTATATTAGTGTCAGTCTGAAAAAAGTACACAAATTTACTCGCCAGTTTGCTCTTTTATAAAAACGGTAAGTGTCTGATCCATGGATGTTTGTTTATATTAATGTCCTGTTTGAAAGCAACTTTAGAGCTATTTAGGTACGAACCACATAATTTTGAATTGCAGTCAGATGAGGAGGATGATATCTGAGCTGTTACCTTTTCTCCAAACTACCACACCACACCAGAAGAAAGATGTTTGGCTCCGACAGATTTAATGTACACCAGAACCACTTACACAAAGGTTTGTCAGTGAAATTGGGTATCAAACATGAAACCATTAGGTTCTGAAGCCGTGACATTACCAGCAGGCCTCACAGCCATTAAGACTCAGAATAAAAAAAGGATAAAGGAAGAGGAACCTGCTATTCTAATAGAAATCCCTGTCAAAGATGCACGTTAAAAAAATCAAGTGATTAGAATAAAAGGATTGAAAACAACTGAAAGTCAAGATTAAAGTCATACACAATGAAAAAAAAATTAAAGAAGGTAAGCTAAAAAATAGGAAATTTGCAAAAGATGAAATGCAGAGAAAGAAAATGAAATTCAGGAGGCTAATTTTTCATTCTGAATATGAAAAATGGAAGATGAATGTATGTCTCCCAATGAAGACGACTTTGATATTGACTGTAATTGTGATTTGATTAAGGGCTCAAATTATTCGAATTTAGAAAAATGTTCCAGCAATAAATGATATTATATTAGTGAAACTTTTAATTAAATACAAAAAATTTTCAAATTTTTTTGGGAAAAGCTTTATTAAAAGAGCCCCCAATAACGCTGAAAGAACAGTTGTATCAAAGGATGATTTTAAAATGTTTCTGTCAACACTTTTGAGCATTGAGACAACAATGATATAAACATATTTTTGCAATTCGATGTCAGTCTAGGTTTGTTCTATCCTGATTTAATGTTCCTAAATTCAAAAAGGCAAGTGCAATTTTTGGTTAAATTCAATTATTTAAACTTTAGCTTAATAAAAGTTTCTAGTCAAAACATTTTTAAAAAAAATCCTTTTTAGATAGATACCTACAGTATTAACAAAAGTGCAAACATATAATGCCTACCTGCCCTGTACATGGTACCAACATATCCTGGCCACGATGACACAGATAGAGTTAGCTAATTGAACTCGATATTTCTCACTTAATTTTGAACCAAATTGTTACATTCTGTTGGAATACATATCAGCTACTTAATCATTACCAAAAATAATAAAAATTTGTAATCAAAATTGCCCTGGTCTCCTCTATGTATACAATTTGATAGACATTCAGCCTGTTGTTTATAACTGAAGATACTTAAAAATTATTATATTTGTTATACCGAAGACAACAATCCCATCAAACTGTAAGAAAAAAACTTGTTTTGATATATTTTAAGGTTTAGTAAGAATTTAATTAAAAATATTGACTACTAGAGCTTGAAATAAAGCTTTGGTTAAAAAAATATATATCAGACACCTATATTATATTTTAGAAACTTATTTATGAATATTTAACTTGAAATAATACTTCAGTAAATATAAACACAATTTGCTTTCTACAAATAAAAGAGAGTGGAACAAAACTAAAAATTGAGCACTGAAGACAGCTAAAAATAAACAAAATACATTTTACCTGAATTATTTCTTCTATGCTTTTGACAGGAGTTGACTTATATGTTAATTTGGATTCGGCAAACTTCTCTGAAAGATTTCTTTTAGAACTGCCACTAAAAAATAAAGTGCTTGAGTTCATGAATATTAAAAAGTAAACTATTAAAAGGCAAGGTAAAAAAAAAACCCAAAGATCTAAATATTACACGGAAAATATTTTAACTAAAAAATGTGATTTGCCAATATTAACATCATTTATAAAAACTACATCACATAGAATTAAAGAAATCCCTACCTTAATCAAAGGTAAATAATAATCAATATTTTTAATTAATTTGTTAGAAGTAATTATTGTTAGAAGTAACTATCAATTCATCGGACTACTTTGACTGAATATAAGAAAAGATTCAAACAATATTAAATGAAGTGCTTACTTTTATTCTTCTTTCTTATGAAACCTCCTCCATACATACAAAAAAAAGAGGCAACAAAAAGCGGTCAGCTTACAGAAACAAAAACTTTTCAAGCTTTTCTGAATATATCAACAGGCTTCAGTGTTAACAAAATAGAGATGCAATCAATGGTACAAGAGGAAATGTTTATTTTTTGATAAGTACAATATATAATTTCATTGCAAATGCTTTAAAAATTAAACCAAATTGGTATGATTAAAAAGGAGGAAAAAATTTATTTATACAGGATAACTGGAATAAAAATTTATCTAAGAAAGATTTTTTTAAAAAAGTTTTTTTACTCATTGTGTATTAACTTTTAAAGGAGTAATATACAAAAGTAACAGATATAGACTTTTGAAATGAGTTACATTTTTCGTTCATACCATTTTATGTTAATGTTGCATTATGCAGTTATTTCCCTTTGCCTTTTGTAACAGGTATATTGGCTAATTTTGAAGCTCTTTCATACTGGTCAAATACAAGTATACATACTATTTCTATAATGATGTCTTACTCAAAATAGTTTTTTATTCAAGCATTTTGCCTCTAATGTATAATCAATAAAATGCTCAAAAACACCTAATTTATCTTATGTGTTTTGTAAAAAAGAAAATTTAAATATTATGGGAGGCTTTCAAAATCTTGATACACAGTTGAATTTTATAAAAACAAAAACATGTGAGTACTTTTTAACAAATATAACACAAAAAACAAATCGACATACTTGATAGGTGTTGTATAAGGTGTATGCAATTCAGCTGTTGAGGATTTGAATTGCTGTAAAAATAACATATATTAAAATTTTATGTTTAATAGCATATCATATATTAAATACATAATGCAGTATATGTAAATGTGTCAGTTATATGCATATACATGTAACTGTCTGGTACACAAAAAGTAAAATCTTCGAATGTAAATTTCAAGTCATCAAGCAAGAACATTATTTGTCTTAATTAAAGTCATTAAACAATTTAAATCAGTTTGAAACAATCACAAGACTTCTATAATTGTCTCTATCCCTCTTCCACCTCTCTTTATATATATTATGATAATTTTTTTAAACATTCATTTTCAATTTCTTTTAGCTGGCAAACAAAGTTTTCGAGCTAAACCAATTTTGAGATGAAATAACAGCTATGATGTCATACTTCTTTGTCAGCCTTTTAAAAATGCATCTGCTGTCAAAGAAGCAAGCATAATGATAAAATTTTTTGCCCATAAATTTCGAGGGAAATTAAAATCTCCTCACCAAAATAACATCATTTTCTCATATGATTAAAAATATATATATATCAGCCTCCAACCATATACAATAATATTCTTAACAGCAAGATATGTTAAAGATGCTGGTTTCAAAACATTTCTTACATTTTTAAAAAATATTATTGAATATTAAAATAAGGAAATAACTACACTAAATTTGAAATTCTAAACAGTTAAAAAAAACACAATACTAGTTTTATTTCAAAGTAGTGAAGTAGTAAATATATGAAATAGCATTGACTAAATTATAATTTTAATTTGATTAATTTAAGAGAGTATTGTACATATATTTGGTCCATGAGATCATCTTTAAAATTTTTGTAAATCCAACGAACCTTTTTCATGTAATAACTTGATATCCTTTTCTACAGATTTTAAGTAATATACAGCTAAAGCCCCAAATGTTTTTCATACAATCTGACAAAAATCGTAGCACAGACATGTAAAGATCTTACTTCTACTATTGTTTTGGATTTGAAATAAAATCAGAAATTGTGGATAGGATTGAAAGGAAATGAACAAAAGTTTAAATTCAATTTTAAAAATCCTTCATAAAAATATTTAAAACTAGGCATTTTGTTAAAAAGTTTTTATTTTTTCTCTCTTTAAAATTCATAATCATAAGATATTTTAAAGATTCTCTAACAAAAGAATTGGTGACTATAAATTGAGTGATAAACTTTAAAAAAAAAATGCTACTTTCATTATTAGTAACTTACAAAAATAAATTTTGTGTAATTAGTGTATTACCATAATTGTCATATTTGGGTTAAGAATTTTAATAAATAGGTAATCAGCAAATATATTGTTAAGTTCATCAAAAAAGTAATCATGTTCATTACTTCCAAATGCTCATAATTCTAAAACTAATCAACAATAAGTAAAACTGCAAATTCTTTAAAAGCATAAGAAATATTTTGAGTGTAAGAGCTTTCTTCATATTCAAATTTACAAAAAAACTCAATTTTTTTAAATAGAATACCCAATTTTGAAT
Organism: Argiope argentata; assembly: GCA_026289955.1. Classification (NCBI taxonomy): domain Eukaryota; kingdom Metazoa; phylum Arthropoda; class Arachnida; order Araneae; family Araneidae; genus Argiope; species Argiope argentata. The sequence goes on along the minus strand of JAOUZG010023909.1, from coordinate 190,190 downwards.
TTATCCAAATTCTCCAGGTTTAAATTGTAAAGACGTGAAGGGTCGTATTCCTGGGAACCAAGGAAGGCTGTAAAGACGTGAAAGATTGTATTGCCAGGGAACCAAGGAAAACTGTAATGACATTAAGGATCGTGTTGCCTGGGAACCGAGAGAGACTCAAAAGACCAGAGGGATTGTGTTGCCGGTGACCGCCAGTTGGCGTAGTGACTGGGGGAGGCTAAAAAACAAGTTTGGAAAAAGAGAGGGAAGTCGGTGATAGAGGAGTCTGTTCGAGTCGTCGAGATGTGCTGATCGTTTTTTCTTCTTCTATTTTTAATTGTTGTGCTGTGTATGTGCGTTGTGACATCCTAGCAGAAAATAAAAAGATGTCTAAAAGTTCTGCTTCATCTTTTCGTCTCCAGTACAAAATAGCCAAAAGATTATAACATTTAGTAACTTTGAATAGCTGGCTAAGTTTTAAAAATTTAAACTCCTAATATCAAAAATGCATTCAGGTCCCCTCCCTAATATATATCAAGAAATAAATATTTGACAATGATTTTTATTTTGAATAAAAGTAATCCAGTAAAAGAAGTAATACTAATTTAAAAACAAAACGGTATTTTATATTTTTATTGATTTTTAAATTAATAGGTAAGAAATTTTTAAAACGAAATTCAAAAACTGAATTTTTACATTTCTATTCAAAAATTGTTTTGATTGACATAAAAAATTCAATATTAATTAGACAAGTAAAACTCAAAATATTGTCATTCAAAGTTTTATGCAATTCTGTTAAATGGTATTTCGATAATTGTTAAATAATATGATAATATTTAATAATTGTTAATAGTAAAAGAAATAATCATAAATTTGTTGTCAAATAGATTTAAGGAATATAAATAAGAAAGGGAACAGAAAATCATTTCAGAGAATGGCCAACAGATTAAACTATGTTGCTCTTTTTGCATACATGGCAGTTAAGTAAATGCCACTTTCAATATTTCCAACAACAAAGAGATAAACAGGTAATATCGTGAACATGACAATGGGATTTATCAGTATTAGGCAAATATATTGTTTGCAGATAAAAGAAGATTTTTTTTTCATTTATCGATTTAAAGGGCTAATATATTTGCCATGAAATCAGAATTGTATGTTATTAACTAACATTTGAGGAGTTGATCATTATTGAAATGCTGGTCCTTTGATTTGGACAGATATAAAGTTGAATTGATGCAAGTAGTTTTATTTTCTGGAAAAAAGTTTTTAAGGATTTACTGTTAGTTATGACATTAAATGATATTCATTTTGTCTATACATATATTTAAATCATCCAAATTGACTCCATAGTTAAAAAACGACAAAACATCTTTATTTGAAAAATATAAAAACAATACAATAAAAAAATTGTTGCCTTACAAATAAAAATAAATACAAAAGTTAAAACTTATTAAATGACTAAACAGTAGCGGTAGCTGCACTTGACATACTCCCACTTTTTAATAACAGGAATTTTATCAAAACTAATATTTAATTAAACCAGAATGTACTCTTTAAGTCCCTTTTAATGTTCAAAGTCTTTAAATCTCGACCACTTCTAGAAACGCTCTATAATATCTCTTGAAGATTTCCAGAGGTATTTCCTTGTTTCTTCAGATAGTATTTTAAAGGGGATACATGAGCTGAACCAGTTGCAGAAATTCTCCATTCGAAGTTTTTACTTTAACTAGTCTAATATTATCATGTTTACCGGAATATAACTTGACTACTCATCTCAAAGGCCAAAATGAAGTGAACATTTTTTTTTCACTTCTTTTCTTCATTTTCGATAAAAGCTATGTCCCCAACTTTCAATTCATAGGACCTTTCATTCATGTGTTTGAGCAGGATATTACTATGATATTCTGCTCTAAATCGTTTTCTCAACTCATCTCGAAGCTTTTGCTGATATCGTAATCTTTTTGTTAAGTTTATTTTGTCAATATGGTCTAGAATGCCATTTTCTGTCATTTCTTGTAGAAACATTGCAGGGGTAATTGGTATGAACTCATCTGGATTTTCCGCTATATAAGTTAAAAGTCTTGAATTTATTATATCTTCAGATTCACAAAGCAAACTGAGTGTTTCTTCATAGGTTAGGGATGCATTCTTCAAAACTCTTCCTAATGTTTTCTTAATATTTTGGATTAAACATTCCCAGAAACCTTCCCACCAGCAAGCTGAGGGATGATCGAACTTCCACCTAATTCTTTTCTTCAAATGCTTCCACAGTCAACACACATTTTCTGATTTTGGTCAATCTCATTCATTGTCCTTTAACCATAATCCTCCCTCCCACCAATGAGATCCAACTAATTGCTTGGCATTACAACCCCTAGATGGCAAACTTTATGGCATTCTTTATTCCTGATACATGTTTCCAGTCATTATAATTTGTAAGATTTCATATCTCTTTAACTCAATTTTTTACAAACACTGTCCATGCATCGTCATGTTTTATCCAATATAACGCCGAAGACGAGTCTGTCCAATAATATTCCTTAATATTTTGGAAACTTAATGCCCCTTTTACCAGGTTAGAAAGACGTGTGCCTATTGTACATGCCATTAATTCCAACCTGGGAATTGACATTCTTTTTAGTGGCACGATTCTTGATTTAGCAAGCACAAGTTGCATTGAAATTTGATTCTCATTTTCACTCCACAAGAAAATAGCTGTTGCATAAGACAATTTAGATGTTCTTCACTTGCAGAAGAAATTCTTAAAGAAAATCTCAAAATATCCTCTGGAATACATGATTCCACAAGGGGGAAATGCATAGCTGCATATTTGTCAGACATCATGCCGATCGACTCCAAAGATCTTAGATGCGACTCCAATTTATCGTATAATTGAGTTATATTTACTTTAGATTTGGTCGTATTTTTAACCACTAAAGTTAAAAGCTAACGTATATAATATTCAACTAATAGTTCATCATGTCCAAATCTAGTCCTGAGGCTTTCAATTGCTTTTATATAATTTTCTGCCGTTGGAGGATAACTATCAATAATTTCTTTTGCTCTTGTTCCTGGCAACATGCATTATATGTATTGAAATTTATCCTCTAATTCCATTTGTTTATCCTCATGTATTCGTTTAAACTGACTCCAGAAACATAACCAGTCTTTATCTTATGCACCAAATTTCATTAACTCAATTTTTGGAAGTTTCAGTTTCGATTTCTCACTACACAAAATATTTACATTTGGTTGTAATTTACTTTCAATGAAGGAATTGGCGCACACTAGAGATTCATCAAATTTCATTTTATATTCCTCCACAGCTTCAAATTCATCTGAATAACTTTTTCTGCTATCATCTGTACTTAATGAAAGTTCTCATATTTCATTATCAAAAGTTATTAAATCAGCACTTATTCTTTTTAAAGAAGCTAATTTAATCTTAACATCATTTATTTTTGTATTTGCATCATCAATCATAGACATTAAACTTTTATATGTCTTAATAAAGGATGCTCTCAACAAAGCTCGCTTCTTAACAAGATGATCCATTATGAAACCGAAACTTAGAATTCAATAAAATATTATTGAGATTAACTACTGACCTTTTTGTCTTAATCACATTCGGAGGTCACTAAATGTTAGTTATGGCATTAAATGATACTCATTTTGTCTATACATTTACTTAAATCACCCAAACTGACTCCATAGTTAAAAATGGCATAACAACTTTATTCGAAAATTATAAAAACTAAATAATCAAAACTGTTGCCATACAAATAAAACTAAATACAAAAGTTAAAATTAATTAAATGGCTAAACAGTAGTGGTAGCTGCACTTGACACATATTGCTTCATGACAGAATTTTAATTGTGCTATTAAATACTGTTCCATCAAAGATGACAAAAATCACTATCATATGCTGAATGTGTTGATTTTACTGATGTGAAAAATTATATTGAATTTGATTTTAGTCCTTAAAAAAAAATCTGCATATCTTGAACATGTTAGTGGGATTAGCCAATCCAAAATAAACAAGTTTCTTGATCAAATTAGTAAAAATAATGAAAAAAAGACATTTAGATATAAAATAACTTAAAATTTGCCCCCTTTTCCAGAATATAGTTCATTAATAAAGCTTTTGTCAAATTTGAATATCCTCTTCCTTTTTAAAACCAACAATTTCATGGAGGAAATCATTTTTTTTTGAAATTTTAATAAAGAGCCATTAAAAGCTTATTTTATATAAATTATATTGGCTGTACCTATTCATTATATAAACAGTTTATGTTACCTACAGGCAAAAAATGTCATTTTAAATTAGAATAGCAGTAATAAAAATGCATACAATTATGCTGAAATACAGAATCTTGCATTGTAAAGTTGGCAAAAACTAACACATTCAATGGTACAAGGACTTCCATGGATGCATCATTCTTTAAAATGATATTTTGAGTGCTTTCAAACTAAAAGGGAATTATTAAAATAACTTTCAAAAATAACTTTAAAAGAGAACTATAAAATAAACTTAAATAAAATTAAAAAAAGAGAATTATTAAAATAACTTTCAATAATAATTTTAAAAAACAATTATAAGACAAACAGCAATTTCATAAACAGCTTACCTGTGCTAATGCTTGCATAATGGGGTTTGGTGATGTTGAAAGTGGGCGTGTTTCACCATGACTAGATGAAAAACAGCCACGTTCCTTCTCAACCGAATTGATACTGTTCAGCAATTTTTCTTGAGAATACTTTAAATCATTATTAATAGTTAAAGCAGAATTCTTTTGTGAGTTAGTCAAGTTTACAAATGCAACATTATTATTTGTTGAATGCAAAAATTTATCTGGAGATTTGGAAGAGGAATTTGTTGTAGAGCTTTCACCATTTTTTGTTGATGTTAACATTTGTGCAATAGATATATCATTCTTACTTTTATCTATTTCCTTTTTTTCAAACAGTGTAAAATCCTCCAGACTGAGTTGAGGAGTAAATCCTGCACTAGGTACTTTGACTGCTTTTTCATCTTCTTTGGTATATTGGACATCAGAACTTCCAGAATCAGCATAATTTTTAAGTGGAGATTTACTGAACAGCATTTGTTTGGCAGAAAGATCTCCTTTTAATAAATTATCTTTAGATGAGCCTTGCTGAATATTAGATTCAGCTATGATGTTGCTTTCAGTATCTGCAGACGAATTTGTGAGATCTTTAACATCTAACATGAGTTGTAATGGATATATAAAACCTGGACTATTAGATACACCTTTATCTTCATAAGCTTGAATAGCAGTTTTATTCATAAAAGGATGAGGAATCTTTAGTCTTAAATTCAAAGATCCTTTTTTCAATCCTTCCTCAGTTGAAAATTCATTCAACCTATTACCACTTGAAGCTTGAATATTGCTTGGATTAGAAAAATATGAACGTGGAGTCATTGGTTGAAAATTAGAATCTGTAGTATACTCATTCTGATAATCTTTCTTAATTTCATCCAAATTTTGAGCTTCCTTTTGATTTGAAAAAATATCTGCTTGTTTTGTAGAAATGTTTTTTGGAGTTGAAACATTAGATAACAAAGATAATGGATTGAAAGTACCCAAACAGCTGCCATCAGCAACCTTTTGAGAAGAAACACCAAAGTGAGATGAATAATTGATATCTTTTCTAGGAGAGAAAGATTTTGTGCTTAAAGATTGATGTTCGAGAGTAGTTTTGTAAACACTAGAGAAATTGGAATGAGGTGTCATTGGTTTGAAACTATTTGTAGTACTTGCAGGTGTTTTAAAAGCTTCTAAAACATTTTCATTTTTTAGAGAAGATAGATGATTTCTTTCCAAAATATTATAATCTTTCTGTTTTCCAGAGATCTCACTTGGAGTAGACAAATAAGTTTGTGGCGTCATTGGCAAGAAAGCATCTGATGATCTTTCATCAAACTGAGTTTGCTTTTTAATATCCATCTGAACTGAACTTTTCAAGAGTGATTCACTATCATGCCCGATACTACTTATATCATGAAAGTATTTGGATAGGGCAGACATGCTGGTTAGAGGAGACTGAGTGGTTTTTGAATCTCGTAAACTGGATGAATATGGAAGTGCCTGAGATTTTGCACCCGATTCAGATTTAGGAATTGACACTGTTGAAGGTGTAAGAAGGTCAAATGACCTACATCCACCATCAGAAGTTTTGGCATCTAAAATAGAAGAAAAGTCTGAATCCTGATCCTCAGAAAGAAATTGAATATTTGGAATTTGATGCTTAGGTATCTGTATTTTGTTCACAATAGTAGATGGGGTTTGTAAGTCAGAAAGAGTACCTGAAATAAGCGGTGCTTGGTCATCAGTTGAACCATCCATTTCTATGGGTTCTAGAGACAGTTTTCGAATAAATTGAATACTCCTGGCTATTTCTGCTACTTCAGACAATGGAGCATCAACCAAACTGGCAGAAGTAGTATCAACTTCTTCAGATGAAATGTCTTCCAAGTCAGCTTTCTTGAGTAATGATTCATTCCCAAGATACCCTTGCGCTACATTGAGAGATGATTCTTTTGTATCATTAGTAAGAACCGAGTCCATTTCAGGGATTGTACTTAAATCATGATATACATATCCAGTCAGACTTTCTTCTTTGGAAGGCTGTTCAATTGCAACATCAGAGCTGAGAGATAGATCAGGAGAGTGAGAAACTCCTGCTGCTGATACAGTTTTAAGTCTGCTATCTATAGAAAATGCATGTGAAATATTTGTAGCAATGACATCATGACAATTTTGCAGTAATTCCTCTTCACTAGAGCTATTAGTATTATTTAGCAAGGCATATTCTAAGCTCTTTTGTTCAAGTTTTTTATATTCACACTGCTCAATTTTGTCATCACTATGGGATGAAATTTCTTCTATTTTATTCTGTACTCTGAAGAAATGCCCAGGAGAAACTGGTGAAATTTGAGAACGATCAGTATCAAAATTTCTTCCATCAGAGATTTCAACATATTCAGAATATGCAGTCAGGCTTTTCGGATCAATCACAGCAGGTATGCGATTAGCAACTGCTGGTGCTTTTTCTGAATTAACTTCTGATGAAGTTGCTTTTTTTAAATACTTATCAGCTACTAACTGGATGTATGACGTCAGTTTAGATTTTATTGAATTTGAATGCAATTCGATGCTTGAGGAGTTTTTTCCTTTCACCACTTTATCAAGAGAGACATTTTCCACTAGAAAAGATTTTGCAAAGTCATCAGATTGTTTACTTAAACTCTTTGCTAATGGAATACAGTCTTTATGAAATTTTTTATCTTCAACCAATGGAATGGTGCATCCAGGTGAATCACAAAACTTACAAACTTTTGGCAAACCAAGTTTTGAAGGCAAAGACAAATAACTAGAAGATGACCAAGATTCCAAGGGACTTTTAGGATCCTTCATCTCTGAAGCAGTATCTGACTGACATGTAAATGATTCTGGTAGATACCTACCAGAATTATCTGCATGTGACTTGTACATGTTTCCAGGATGTCTAAAAAAAAAAAAAAAAAAAAAAAAGGAAATCAGAATTTTAAAAATGTATTAAATATTTTGTTTTATATTCTTTGCAAAGTAACTACGTTAAGTTACAATTAATAAAGAGGATCGATATGAGGTTTGTTTGCTGTAGTTCGATGACAAGTCACTTTCGCCTGACAACTTAGAGAAGAAAAGGCTCAACTACACTACAAAATTTGTAGCCATGAATATGTATGAGAAATATGAAAATATTTTTCTAAATTGGTTAGATAAAGACATAATAGGGGAAGTTCCGACAAACGAACTGAACTTTTCTGGTAATTATCATAAAGGGATAAAACTAAGTATCAGCAGTACTTCAATTTGTCCAGTTTTTGATGTTTCTGCTAGTTTAGCAAATTATCAATCTATGAATCAGTGCTTGGAATGTGGCCCTAATCTTAGTGAGTTTATACCAGGTACTTTTTTTTAAATTCAGAGAGAGAAAGTTTCGCTTAATAACTGACATTTGGAAAGTTTTTCTGCAAATAAATATTCGTAATGATCGAGATTTCATATGGTTCCTGTAAAGGGAAAATAGGAAAGAAAGGAAATTAAGTTTTTTGCCACATAAGGGTTGCTTTTGTAGTAAAATGTAGCTCTTTCCTTTTAGCTTCAATTATTGAGTTCCATATTCAAAAATGTGAAGAATTTGAAAAAATTTTCAAGGAAAGACTTTTGAAAAGTTTCTACATTGACAGTGACATTACTAGTGTAATAACGGTCAAATAGAACAGTTCATCAACAGTTCTAAAAGCTTTGTGGCAAAAGGTGGTTTTGATCTTAGAGAATGTGAATGGTTTTTCTTTCTGATGCAGAAAGTGAAAGAAAATGGTGTTTTCTTAGGCAACTTCAAATCTTAAATTTTTGCATCTGATAATTATTAATTTCCGGGATTAGAATAGAATTTTTTTTAAAAAAAATTTCTAGGGACTATTTTCTTTTTTAGTTTCCATTCAAGACATTTCTATGTAAAAGGAAAGAGCATGCCTTTGCAATAAACAGAGTTATCTACAAATGTATCTTGAAAACTACAGTAACACACATTAGATATTGAGAGAGGTCAGCATTCTGAGGTAAGAAATTTCCAAATCAAAACAACAGAGTAAATTCCACAATCTAACAGAGATGTATGCATTTTCTTGTATTATATTAATTTATTTCAACAGAACCCAAAATTATAATTATATACTTAAGGATCAGAAGACTTCATCCTTGCATACAGAGGTTGTACATAATACACACTCCCATCTTTGAAAAACAGTTTAGATATCTTATATTAGAGCATTTATCAATTTCACATAGGAAGAATCTCTTTAAAAGAATTTACACTCACTTTGAAAATGCTTATGTTATACACATGCACATGTCAAAATAAGGATTTTATTTTCAAAATTGATGTTTGTTTTTCAAATGTAAGACAGTTAAAAAAATGACTAAAGCAATTATATTAAGCTATTTAGGTTTATTACTAATATAATAACTGTTCAACTAATTGCATGTTAATACATAATTTAATCATAATATATAATCATACTTTTAAAATAAAAATATTCTAAATATAAAAAATTATACTTATCCTGCTTCAATCAGTATCTGGAAAATTACAAAGCTTAAATTTTTACACAGTGTCTAATTGTATTATTCATAACATTTCCAGAAATTCCATACTTCTGTAACTAAAACTGACAAAGTTATAAAATTTTGAATGTCCATTTCCCCCCAATCAGGTATAGATGCTTACTCTAATCGTTTAGAAACCAAATTGTTTAGAAGATCATGATTAAAGAGAGTGTCTTTCATGTATTTATAAGTATTAAACAAAAACATTTACCTTCGTTGAAAACTCATGACACCTCCTTGCAACAAATCAACTTGAGTACTTTTTGAAAATAATGGTGCTTCTGTTTTAATAGGCATCCTCTCAACTTCAATTGCTTTATCTTCAGTGGGTAACTTCAATATATCAACTTCAACTGATTTGTCAAATGCCAAAATTTTAGGTCCAGCTATAAAATGAGGAAAAGAATGATTATTATAAATCAAATTCTAAAAGTAATGCAATAGTGTAAACATTATTTGGAATAAAAGTTAATATCTTTTTTTTCTTCAAACAATGGCAATTTCTATTTGAATGTTTAAATGACAGGTGAATTTGGTGGCTTAAGAGATTAGACTACAGTCAAAAATATAATATTGTTTTGAGTTTTTTTAAAAAAAATTGTTTCTTAGAGCGTTGAATATGCCAAATGTTGTGTTAATTAAACATTTTTGGGGTTTTTAGTTTTCTGCTTTAATTGGTAGCTGAAATGCCTCCAATGCTAATGGAAGTTTATGGTGACAAAACACCAACTCATAAATTTTGTAAGGGATATTTTTGATGTTTTAAGCATGGCAATAACAGCAATGAGGACAAATCTTAGTCTAAATCAAGGGGGAAAAATGGGGACAAAGATTTGAAGGTATAATTCAATGAAAAAGCGAGTCAAATTCAACAAGAAGTCAAATTTTTGGTAGCAACTAAACAAGCAGTTTCTATACAAAAATCTATGAAAATGAATCAAGAAGGTTATTTGGAGAAGATGAAAGGCAATTTTCATTTGTAAATAGACGATTAAAAAAAATTGTTTTATGTAGATTGTGGCTGGGAGTGAAAAATAGATATTCTATGACAAAACAAAAAAATACTATGCTATACTTAGTCAATTGTTGTCATTGGGCTCAATACCAAAGCCGATTTTTATGGTTCAAAGATCATGTTGTGCATCTGGAGGACACAAACAGTAATGCATATTATGAGCTGCTACAACATGAGAATTCTGTTACAGGCAATCAGTATAGGATGCAACTGATTCATTTGAACAATGCATTATGGACAATACTTTGTATTTTTGACCAGTCTGCATTCCTGATTAATGCATTTTTGACCACAGAAAGCAGATCAAACTAATTTGTATACCCAATAAATTTTAAGACATTCAAAAAAGCTACAAGTTTTTAAACAACCATTTCCATTCCTTCTTTCTTTCTTTTTTTTACTAAATACAAATTATTGATTACCATTTTCAATAAATCTACAAAATTTATGAAAATTAATCCTTAAACAAAAAAATTATTTCATGATCACTAAATGACTGCTTGAAATTGGCTACATTCACCAGTCAACAAATGATTAAAATATTATTATAGTTTGTCACAAACTCCTTCCATTCCACTTAAGGAATCCGATAGCAGTGCCACCTTTTATTCTAGTTAGTTGAGACCGAGACCTCAAACTGAAAGCATGGATACCGGGTCTGCGGGAGGAATATGTCAATTCCATTCAATCTTAAGTGTTATTGTGTGTGCTGTGAATAAAGATTGCTTCAAAAAGAATATGGATTTCTAGAGGAAGTGTTTATTACTCATCTATGGTGGCAGTTCTGGACAATAAGCTAAGCCCAATTACCTTAATAAGAATTGCATTTCATCATATTTTGCTGATAAAATGACAACTGGCGCCCGAACAGAGACCACCACTCAAGAGTAATAAGTATTTATAAACATTTTGATTCGTATGTGAAAAAAAGGGTAAACTTAAGGTATTTTGTATGTTTGAAAACAAAAGTAAACACTGATTTTCAGACATACAGATAAATTGAAAAATTAATGGTTGAATCTATATGATACCTTTATTTTATTAGAAATAAATTCATAACTGAAAATGTCTGAAGAAGATTTGAATAAATTAAGATGTAAATGTGGTTGTTTACCAGGTGCAGTGACGAAGCAATTAACCAAAATCGAAAATGACATTTTAAATCCAGATGTAATAGTCGAATAACTAGAAGAATGTTTGGAACTTTTAAAAGATAAAGAAGATGAACTAAGAGCAATTAATTCACAAATTGAAAGTTTGATAAAAATTGATGAAATAGAAGAATTCCTAAGTGTAAAAGAGTATAAAGAAAAAATAACAAAAATGCAGTTTAAAACACTTAGATTAATTTGGAAAATAAATAACGAATTTAAATCTAATAATCCTTTGCAAGATTCTAATATTACTCTGAATAATTCGAGCCAAAACAAAACACAAAGAAATGAAAATGAATGCATAAAATTACCAAAATTAACTATCCCAAAATTCTTTGGTGCAATTAGTGAATGGTTAAATTTTTGGAATTCGTTTAAATCTATCATTCACGAGAATGAAAATTTGAGTAAAATTGATAAATTTAACTATTTAAGGTCATTTCTGGGAGGTTCTGCTCTTAGTTTAATCGATGGATTAGAATTCGCAGCAGAACATTATGATCACTCAATTGATATTTTGAAACAAAGATTTGGAGATAAAATTATTTTAATTAATGTACACATTGAAAAATTACTTCAGACAAATTCATTAAAAAACTCTAATGATGCAAAAAGTTTCCAAATCTTTAATCATGTACAAAAAAAATATTAGATGTTTAGAAAGTTTATCTGTGGAAAAAGGATAGCTATTCAAGTATTTTAATTCCCATATTAACAAAATTATTGCCGTGTGACCTACTTTTAGAACACATGAAAGTGAAAAGAGATACTTCTGATTGTGAAGTAGATGAGTTATTAGATTTTTTGTCCTCACAACTCATGGCTAGAGAGCGAACTCTCTTAACCATGAACACTTCAGTTGCGGAACCGAAACCACATGCGAAAATGAATCGACCAGACTACAGGCGCCCATCAATGGCCTCTGCTTTGATCAGGATGAATATGACCAGATGTGTTTATTTTGTAAATCCAATAGACATAGTGCGGTTTCTTGTGTAAATAACCAATTAAGTCTAGAAGAGAAGATAGAAATTTGTAAGCGATCTAGCTCTTGTTTTAGATGCTTAAATGATAAAATTTAAAAAATGCATCTTGCTTCGGATTGCAAGGCTAATGTTAAGTGTAATTTACGTTCGGGCAGACACATAACTATAATGTGTAGGAGTAAAGAAAAACTTCAGGGAAGGATTCCTCGAAAACAGAAAATGCTGATAGTGCTTTAAGCAATACTTCTAACAGAGAAAGGGTTATGTTACAAACACTTATTGTAAATATTTCGGGAACTACACAGAAACATTAGATTAGAATAATAATTGATACTGGTAGTTCTTGTAGTTATATTTCAAAATTTGCTGCGTGTAAGTTAAAATTAAAAGATATAGGTCAGGAAATTGTTGTTCATGGATTATTGGGGGGTTTACAGAAAAAAGAAAAACATAAAAAATATGTTCTTAGTCTGAGTAATGTAGAAAATAATTTCGATTGCATGTTTAATTTAATGGAACAAAAAACTATTTGTGCACTGATTCCAAAATTGGAAATTAGGAAACTTATAGAAGAAATTAAGAGTCGTGGAATTATTCCAAGTGATTTAACAGTAAAAGAAAACCTCTGTTTGTAGGATAGCAACGTTAATGAAATCCACGAATAGATAGGTGCAGATTACGCAGGGAAACTGTTTACAAATCTGTCGAGTGGACTCGCTGCGATGAATACTTATTTAGGATGGACAATAATGGGAAGAACGGGGGAAAGCTGTAATACTAATGGAGTACTTTTATCCCTTCATGTTAGTGATTTCAAAATTTGTGATCTATGGTCACTTGACTCGCTGGGAATTAAGGAACCGAGTATTTCACAGACGAGGTCGGAAATTGAAGAAGAGGCGAAAGATCATTTTATTCATTCGTTAAAAAGAGATGAAGAGGGTAGATATCAGGTGTCACTCCCGTGGTTAGAGGTTCATCTTGAATTGTCAGATAATAGAAACCTTGCTGAAAGGTGGTCTAAGTCTTGCATAAAGGCGCTTCAAAAACGAAACTGTCTCCAAGAGTATAAAAATATATTCAAGGAGTGGGTATCCGAAAAAATTATTGAACCTGTTGAACCAGAGGAATTGATAATTGACAAAGGTCATTTTTTGCGCATCCACCCGTTTTTAAGGAAAACTCCACCACTAGAATCTGCTTGGTATTTGATGTGTCAGCCAAAGAAAGAAATTCAGTGTCTATTAATGATTGTATTGAAAAGGGTCCAAATTATTTGGAGTTGATTCCTAAGTTTCTAAATAGATTTCGGCAGGGAAAATATGAAGTGATTTCGGATATCAGAAAAGCTTTCTTGCAAATAAAACTTTCCCCTTCAGATAAAAAATTTATCTGGTTTTATGGTGGGAGGAAGGTGATGCAAGAAAATGTATTGTATATTCACACTATCGTGTTGTTTTCGTAGTAAATGCGAGCCCCTTTTTACTAGCCGCTACAATCAATGACCATTTAGAGAATGTAGCTGAGTCCCAAAGAGAAATAGCTTTAAAACTAAAGGATTCTATGTACGTAGATAATTGTGTTGCAAGTGTGAATACCATCGACGAGTTAAACTCTTTTATTGCGGTATCTAAAGAATTGATGGCTTCTGCTCAGTTTGATTTAAGGGGGTGGAAACATAATCGACCATTTAATAAAGAGGAAAATTCAATATTGAACTTATCTGAAGTTGAATATAAAGAAATCGTTTCAGTATTGGGACTTAAATGGAACTTATACAATGATAGCCTATCCTGTGTGATAAAAGAGCAAACCCAATGCATTCTTAGTAAACGAAACGCACTGTCAATGTTGAGCCAAATTTTTGACCCAATTGGTTTTACGTGCCCAGTCACCCTTGTTCCAAAATTGATCTTGCAGAATTGTTAGCGGCAAAAAATTAATTGGGACAAAGAGCTTCCTGATATTTTAGGAAGAAAATTTCTAAAATGGGCTAGCGAATTAAAATACTTAAAGGATATCGAAATCCCTAGGAAACTAACAGAACTAAATGAGAGTGCTACTCTACATATCTTTGTAGATGCTAGTAAGTCTGCTTATGCAGCTTCAATTTATATTAGAAACATTTGTGAGGATATTGTTAACTGTCAATTACTGCAGGCTCAGTCAAAGGTAGCTCCTATAAATTCAATTGCAATTCCTAGATTAGAGATCCTTGCACGTACCATTGGAGCCAGACTCGCTTACACTGTGAAAGAAGTTCTTAACATAAAAAACGTGCCCACTTTCTTTTATACAGATTCAATGAACGCCCTACACTGGATTAAAAAACAAGACAACTGGGATACGTTTATAGCAAACAGAGTCAATGAAATTCGAAAATTGACGGATCCAGAAGCTTGGAATCATATTCAAGGAAAATTTAATCCAGCGGATTTACCCTCATGAGGATGCAATCCTAATGATTTGTTGAAATCCCATTGGTGGCAGGGACCCGACTGGTTAAACTCACCACTTGAAGAATGACCAACCAGTGAAATTAAACCAGATATGGAGGTGGTCTTGTCAGAAAGAAGGACTATTCTTTCAGCTACTACTTTGAACCTTAACAGATTTGAATTCTTTCATAAAATATCTTCTTTTAACAAGATCGTTAGAATTATGGCTTATGTAATTCGATTTTGTAAGAATTTGAAAGAAAACCCTAGTTACAGGAAAAAAGGAAAATTGGATATAGAAGAAATAAAATCATCAGAGAAGTTAATATTGAAGGAAATACAAAGAGAAGCTTTTTCTGAAGAAGAGAAGTTGAACTTGAGAACTGTAAAAGACAGTGAAGGTCAGTTACGAATAGAAACTAAAATTGCATCTAGAAAAGATTTAGAGACATTTAGATTTCCAATATTGCTGCCACACAAGCATCAGATGGTTGAAAAATTAATAATGAGTAAACACATTCAGTTAGAGCATGCTGGTGTTCAGACACTGATGTCCTGCCTTAGCGAATCTTTTTGTATTATTAAGAGCAGAAAGACAGTGAGAGGAGTTATAAGAAAATGTACAAAGTGCAGAAAATTTTCAGCTCGACCATTGGAAGTCGTAAGCATTCCTCTACCAGAAGATAGAGTCAGAGATGCTGTTTGTTTTTTAATTTACCGGCATCGATTTATGTGGACCATTATTTCTAAAGAATGAAAAGAAATGCTGGATCGTACTTGCCACCTGTGCTATTTACCGAGCTGTACGTTTAGAGCTGGTATCATCTTTATCTACTGACTCCTTTATCTTGGTGTTTTGACGGTTTATTGCGAGACGAGGACGCCCATCCACTGTCTATTCAGATAATGGAAAGAATCTAGTTGGAACAGCCAATTTTCTAAAAGATATTGGTTGGGAAAAGATTTCAACCTTTGCTTTAGAAAAAAAGATTTCCTGGAAATTCACTCCCCTGGCTGCTCCTTGGTGAGGAGGCTTCTGGGAAAGAGCATTCTGGGCTATTGAAGAGCATTCTGAGGAAAGTTCTGGGGAGAGCTAGTTTGAGTGAAGAAGAATTAGCCACTGCGTTATGTGATGCAAAAAGCTTAATTCTTGCCCCTTAACATACCTCTCAGAAGATCCTGATGAACTTCCATCGCTTTCGCCCTCAATGTTTCTTCAAGAAATTAGAGAAATTGGTGTTCCAGATCTGGATATGGTCGAATCTAAAAGACTGAACAACAGGTATCCATACAGACTGAAACTGAGAAATATTTGCGAAAACGTTTTAGGAATGAATATCTAGGACTATTAAAAGATTATTCTAAAGATAAATGACAGTCCTCAATTAAAGAAGGTGATTTAGTGCTAATTGGAGATACTAATAATAAAAGAAAGCAAAAGCTTTCTTTTATTATTTAGCAAAAGTGACCAAGTTGTACAAAGGGAATGACAGAAGAGTTCGTGTTGTGGAGTTAAAAAATCAATTTGGTAATATCATCAGACATATACGAAAGATCTATTCCCAAGAAGGGAGCATGGAAGACTCTTCATCATCAACTGCAAGAGAAAAGGAAGATGGTTCTTTCCTATACAAAGATAGACTTTCTGCCCAAAGAGACATTCACCATTCTCGTTATGGAAGACTCTTAAAACAATCTAAGAGACTTGGAAAATGAAAACTATTGTGAACTCTTTTAATTTATTATTGGACTAGAACTTTGGACTCTTTTATGTGAACATACATTTTTATTGCTCTTTATGATTGTTATTTTAATGTGTAACTTAATGTAAATGTTATATATTAGCTTTTTCCAGAAGGGTGTACCTTCTCACCTTGGTGACTGCTGTTTGGATTCTTGTACAACTTTGAATCCAAAGGTGGGAGAGTGCCACAAACTCCTTCCATTCCACTTAAGGAATCCGATAGCAGCGCCACCTTTTATTCTAGTTAGTTGAGACCGAGACCTCGGACTGAAAGCATGGTTACCGAGTCTGCGGAAGGAATGTGTAAATTCCGTTTAATCTTAAGTGTTATTGTGTGTGCCGTGAAAAAAAATTGCTTCAAAAAGAATATGGATTTCTAGAGAAAGTGTTTATTACTCATCTATGGTGATGGTCCTGGACAATAAGGTAAGCACAATTACCTTAATTAGAATTGCATTTCATCATTTTTTGCTGATAAAATGACATAGTTCATTCATATTTTTCTACTATAGATTTCTTTCCAATAAATATATTAACCATCTGGTTAATCATTGACAACCAATCGGCTAGTTAAGACAAAATGTTGTCAAATATTTCCCTTAAATATTTTGTATAACTTATTTTTAATTGCTTCTTCTGATTATAATAATCAAATTTTAATGGACATACAACTTGTACTATTTTAGAAAATTCACACAGTTGATTTCATTGTTTTTGAGTTTAAGAGCAACAGATTATGCATTAATAAATATGTTTTCAGAAAACAATGTCTTCTGAGAGTCGTGCATTTCTATACTTTTGTTGAACTAGATAGCAAAATGGAAATTTATTAATTGTTATGCAAATTTTTATATTTGGCAATGATTATCCATAGTAAAATATAAAACTATTATAGTGTTAAAATCAGACTTTTGCTATAGGCAACAATTCTATTGCAATGTCAGTTTGTCTAATGTGTACCTTTTCTTATTAATGCAACCCTCCACGCACAAAATGAAATAATTCTTCAAAAATTAAGGCAACCTTTTAAGATAATATTTTTATTTTGAAAGTGCATATAAGTGTATTCCACGTCCTAAAGTGTAAGTGAAGCATCGCATTTTAAAAGTACAAATGCAAATGACAATTATAGAAAAAACAAATAAAGAGACACACAATAGTCAAGTTCTAGAAAAAAGAAATAAAATCCAAAATCAAGCAGACTATACACAATAAAAAATAATCAAATATTAGCAATGAAAAAATTAAAAAGCCAAGAACATATCAGAAATGGGTAGATTTATAATAGGAAACATCATATATGTATACCTTCCTTGAGAACACAAAGGAGAAACATGCAGGGAGGTGGCACCAAGAGGAATGATCAAGAGAAGAAAGCAACTTCTATAAGTAGTGATTTTGGTAATGTTATGTGGGCCAATTAGAAGTTTTGACGTTTCACGATGGAGGGTCTGTGGTTTTTCGAAAAGAGCATCAAAGTTGATTTCAAGCTTTTTTAAGTCTAATTATTTACAGTTTTTCAGCATTTAAAAATTTTAAGGATAGTAAGAAAAAAATAGGGAGAAGATTTTTAATTTCATAAAGTTTATTTATGGTTTCTTTCAATTTTTGGAGGTATCGTAGAGGCCTACTGAAATTAGATGAAGGTGTAGTTTTAGAGTGGTATACAGTAAAGCAGAGGCTAGTGCATGGCAAGTGCTGGGGGACAGATACTATCTTAAAAAAAATATTGTAAAATTTAAGTGCCGACTAATGGGTTATTATAAGTGCCAATTGTTTAGAAGAAAACACACCCTTCTTTAATTAAAATTTCAATATTGCAATAGTTTTTAGCGAATTCATTATTATTTAAATTTTTATAAGATAAATTGTTGCTTTGATATAGGAACTTTTATTATTACAAATATTTTTTATCCTGTTAAAAAAATATTAGATTGCAAAAATATTAGATTTTTAAATTTTTTTGAGTTCAAATTAGAGTTATAATTGCTAAATTTAATTATTTTAAAATTAAAATTGTCTTTTTTATCATAGATATCCACTAGTATTTTATAATTTGCAATTTTAATTTTTAAATCCAGATAGTTAGCTTTCCATAGTTTTTCATTTGTTTGATTTAGAATTAACTCTTTTGAGTAGCAATTAGTTATTATATTGGTATTATCTACTTTAATTAGAATTAGGTCATGTATGTACCTCCAGCTGTTAATTAAGTTATGTTTAATAATTATTTTCTCGTAGTGATGTAAAAAAATGTTTGCTAAAGCACTTAAAAAAGCTGTTCCCATTGATATTCCTTTTTTGTTTATAAAAATTAATCCCAATAAAAATGTAATTTTCTGTAATATTAAATTTACATAATTCCTACCAGTTATTTTTAATTAAATATCCAGCAAATATAGACAAACAGACCTTTATTAATTTTTCATAAAAAAGATTAATGTACAAGTTTTCAAAATCATAAGTATTAACAGTAAAATTGTTTTTATATTTTAGAAAGTCCAAACTTTCTTTGTTACTATTAATTATAAAATTATTTTCCTCTTTAATTTTATTAAGGATGATTTCCAAGAATTTAAAGAAATGTTAGTAATTGTAACTGCCTGTGCTACAGGTTACAAATCTGAATTTCAAAGGTTTTTAATGAAATTTAACTGCTGGGAACAGATAAGGGTAGTTTAGTGAACATGTTTTAATTTTAATTTTGTTAATGAACGCTAGCATTTTTTAAAATCTAATTCCTTTTCCCACTGATTTATCAAAATATAAGTTGCATTAGAGTTACATTAATTAAATAAAAGTTCTTTATAGAAATATTTGCATATTAGGTAGAAATTATTTGCTGATTTATCTATTACTGTAATTAATTTTTAAAAATTTTATTTTTTAATGTTTTGCTAAAATAAAACCATCTTTCTTTAGCTCCCTTTTTATTTTCTTTCATGTTCATTTGAATTTACTCTAGAATTCTCACTTTCCATTCCCTGAAACCCTCACCTGGCCAATGGTATTTCCTAGATAGTTTAGCAATAAAAATATCCAAATCTCTTGAAATATGTTTAAGATTTTATATTGTTTATTTTTTTTTTCTTCTCTTAGTCCAGATTTTGTTCCTCTTTCCATTAAGTCTCTTAATGTGCTGGATTCTACTATTTTTAAATAATCCATTATGCTATGGCCTTTATTGACATCTAAGTAATCTTTATATATTTCTTTGTTGCAATCTAATGACTAATAACTAAATGCTACAGAAACATTAGTTTGATGCTTCAATGGAAAAAATACATTATTGTTGTGAATAATTTTTGGTAATTTAAGATTTTCAAAGTTAATATCCAAAAATTTTATAACACTGAATTCTTTATTTAATTTATCTTTGTCCTTAAATAATAATTCGTTTTTCCCAACACTAAGTTTAAATTTAATTACTTAATATCCCCAAATCTATTTTTCAAAAACATTTTAATTTTCTTTTTTCTTATTTTAAAAAGATATTTCCCAGTTTTTTTTAATGTTTTCATAATTGAAATCAAAATTGCAATAATTTTGAACTTCTTCTAATATAATATTATGACCAACTTTTTTACTTTTATCTCTTGTAAATCTTTTATAACATTTTTTGTTAACTAGAAATTTTTTAAAAAATATTACATTTTTGGCACATGCAGACCTTATTTAAATTTTCGAAACCCTCTCTATTTAGTTTACTATTAAGCCCAAAAGGAAAAAAGGTTTTTATGTTACAAATATAATTGTTTTCTAGATCTAGTCTTTTGTTTAGATCATTAATATTATCCTCAAGAATATAAATATTTATGTTATCAAAATTATGGAATGGAAAATGTTCTAATTCATGATCGGAAGTTTTATTTTTTTACCAAAGTTTTTAATATTTGATCTATAGTTCTTAATTCTCAAATTAAGTTCTGTACTCATTTGACCTCTATAGTTTAAATCACATTCTAGACAATTTATATGATGAATTAGGATTTCGCATTTACAAAAAAAAAAAAAAAAAAAAAGTATGAATTATCATTTTCAATTTGATCATTACCAGCTAATGGACATGTCTTACGTTTTTTATTTCCGCATAGTTGATATTTTTGGGGGATTTTAATCTTTCTTTAAACATAACAGTTGAGTCAGTAATTTTTAAAATGTGGATGCTCCAGACACAAAGCTATCCATAGTGCCATTGGTAGATGGTTATTTCTTTATTAGGACTCAGCATATCTTTGTTAGTGTAGATGCATCTCCCCAACCTGAAGACCCGGAAATCCTCCGCACAATTCTGAATAGTTAGTTAAGCAATATGAATTTCTAATAAAATGCTAATTCTAGTGTGTTTTAGGAATAGCAGCATAGGTGTCTCTAAATACATATGTGTATCTTTTTAATATAATTAAAAATTACAATTCATAATGTGTCTTTTATAATTTGGTTTAGACATATAAAATTGTTTTATCTTTGTTTATCTCTCTCTCTCTATATATATATATATATATATATCAAAATGAATAAATATAAATCAACATGTTTTCAAGAAAGAATACCTTCAGCTTGCAAGAGCGGCTTGATTTCTTTTTCATATGCTTCATTTAGTTCAATCCGCATTTTATCAAGTTGGCTTATAACAGCATCCATTTCCTTACCTAAAAATAAATAAATAATTAAAATAACTAATTATACTTGGTTCTCAATTGACAAGGCATATAATTTTGAAAACAAGGCATAAAATAAAATTACTAAAACTTATTCATAAAAAAACTGTGAATCATAAACAATTCAGTTTAAGTAAAAAACTAAGAATGCATCCACAAGTAATTATTAAACAATGCAAGTGTGATCTGCTCTAATTTGCTCTTGTTAATTATGATGCTTTCAAAATTTTTTGTACTTTAAACTATTAAAAACTAATAATTTAGATATCTTTAAAATTTACTAAACAATCAATAATATCTTTGTAATAAGGTTTATTTTGTTTATATATTTTTAAAAAACTATAATATAGCAAAGTTTGCACTGGAAGAAATGAGAAATTTAAAACAAAACTTTATCTACTAGGTTTACAGATGGATGTCTTATTATTATAGCTTATAAAAATAGAGATAACTTGATACACTAATTTTTATTAGAAAGTTGATATCACTCTAAAGGACAAACAGTTGGAGCCTGAATACATCATCCATACATTATACATTGAGCCCACTTACTTGACTGTAATTTATATTTATCACAAACAGAATAAGTGGAAAGAATACTGTTCAATTCAATGTTAAAATATTTCAATTTGTTATCACTTTTAATAGAAAAGATTGTAACAAATATTTAAAGCAAAGTAGATATTCAACTAACAGGGTTGTCACACAAATCTGGGGGGAAAATTCCTTGTTTTTTCCTATATGTATATTCAAGATGAGAAAAAGCACCAATGGAACCCACATGCTAGTTATAATGATGTATGATTTTAAAGAGTGGAAAAAGGAATAAAATTAAACAACTTAATAGCATTCTAAATAACATCACATTAAAAGAAGGTTTATATTTATATACAGAAAAAATTTCTTTATTAATTATTCTGGAATTTAGTTAGATAAAATTTATATATTATTGGAGAAGGGGGATATATTATCTCCCATACTCTTACACAAAATTAAAGACTCGGGTGAAATAAAATAAAACATTTTTGTTATCATGATATAAACTATTTAACAATTAACAAAAAACATTACAAAGCAAGAGTTTTTTATTTATTCATTTTTGCCACTTCAAGTATTTAGGCATCAATTTCTGCAAATTTTCCAGCTTCTGTAGATTTTTGATCCATGTAGGTAATGGACCAAATGGATTTTTTAACTATTTCACTTTCAGCAAACATATGTGAAATATTTCCTACATGTCATTGAATGAATTGAAGAAGGAATGCGATACAAGTGTTAATATCCATAAAATTCAGCTTTAAACTATTGTTCTTGAACTAAAAAGTTCAAAATTGATTTACTTTCAGACAGATGTTTTTGGATTTGTTGTGTCATTTATTTCAGCTACAAGACCAGCATCAATGATAATTCTTTTGAATTAGCATACAGCCTTGTATGTTTCCTCTTTTAGCATGTCAAATAAGTACCTATTATCTCATGTTATTTAGGTCTATTATCGTCTTAAGAGATCAGCACACAACAAATTGATTTTGCAGAATTTTTTGATTGATTTTTAAATATATATATTCAACTCATATTACATACATATTTTTTTAAAAATAATTGGTTTAAAAATGTTTTCCAATCTATATAGAATAAACTCACAATTTCTCAAATAATAACAAAAAAAATTCAATAAACTCAAGCATGGTAGACTAAGCACCCCTGCAATGCTTCTACATACTGAATTGTGGTTAATCTCACCAGTGAAATGTATTCTATTCTTTTGCAATGTTATAAAAGTAATGTGCAAACCCAGTAGCTCAAATTTGGGAATCTCTTGGATAAAGTATGCCTGCCTCACAGATTGCTCTATAAGGAATGAAATAGACAGGGAAAAAATGGAGAGAGAAAATGGTATTGGTTTATTTTTGGAAGCTACGACTATAATCTTTTGTTCTCGCAATTTTTCAAGACCAGCGCTTTTTAGATAAGAAAATAATAATAATTGTGAAATTAAAATTCCTAATTTTTATGAAATTTTCCTCCATTTTCCAGTTCTTATTAGACAATTTTTTAATTTTGTGTTTTTTGGTGGCACAGCAATCTTGACTACGTTTTAAAAAATGTAATTATTTATATTCCTTCCACCTTTTTAAAATCCTATTCTATAATCAATTTATCACTATAAAATAGAAGTTTCTTCTCACTGCCAAAAATTCATCATTTTCATAACACCTTATATTTTTCATACCAGTATTTTTTATATAAATGTTTAATGAAAACTGTCACATAATAGTTTAATACAACTGTTTAATGAATAGACTAAACTAAAAATTGTAAATAGCTTTTAATTCTTTCTTATCATTAAATAAATTTGTAAATTGTGTTATCAATGGTTATAAAACAATTTTTCAAGACCCAACAATCATTTAAGAATTTTACAGTTATACATTGAATTAAATAAAACCAATAAACAATTCTCAGCATTTTAAAAACTTTAAACTCATTTGGCAAGTTGTACTGGTTTAATCAAAGCTTTATTACTAAATTTTCTTGTTAAAATGTTGCATATTATTTTTTCATAAGTGTTATTCACTTATATAGTGATATTATTTTTAATTTGTTAAATTTTTAATCTTACTTATTTTTTATCAAAATTATTATTTAATAATTATACATAACTTATTAAAACAGTAAAATGCGGAATGTTAATTTTAACTGTCATTTCTAACTTAAAAATTGCTGCTAGTTCCATTGCACTCATTTGATGAATTCAGTTTTTCCTAAATTCTAAAATTCAAATGTATTATTATAAAACACTTAATAGAATAGAATTTTCATCATGGTTATACCAAATTCAAATTACATTATATATGCATTTTTTTGATTGTGCAAATTTTTTAAAAATAAAAAAGGAGGGAAAACTTTCATGTTTAAGGCTTTCTTTAAACACATTAGAATTAAATAAAACAGATAAATTATTTAATTGAGAGTTTATTTACTGTTGTTCAATATGTCAGCAGGTGGTGATTCAATGTAGGCTGTGTTTAAATCATCGAAACTGTCATCGAGTCCTGAAAAATGTTTTCCACACTGCAGAACACTTTCCTCTTGCAGTAAGTAAAAATAGTTTTCCTTTAAAAAACTGGGCACACAGTCAACCATTTTAGACTCTGTAGCTGAATCAATCTGCTTATATTTGGCTTCCCACTTATCTTCATAGCCTTCTAAATCTTCAACTACATGTTCTACACAAAACCATCATAACATGTTAAAAACAATATTAATTTTACAACTAATTATAAAATAAGATAATGTGCAATATAGCCTTACAAAAATACTAACTAAGCATGAATAGACAAGAAAAAAAATTATAATAGTGTTCCTTCATAATTTATGAAGAATTTCCAGCCCCAAACTCCTCCATCTTTTTATGAAAGATTTGCTTTTTCTACAAATTTCAAAAGTATCTATTTAAAATACTTTTTTAACAATCCATTCAAAGCAACAAAAACCTTTAAAAAATTTTCAAACAAATACATATTCTATAAAGAAAATAGTTACAATAAAATAAAGAAAAATTGAAATCTATGCATATTTCAATGTGCCGTGTCAGAGCATAATTTTTTGAACAGCTAATCATTGAAAATGCTTTTATTAAACAATATAATTTAATTTTTAAAAGATATTTATTAATGTTTGAAGAAAACATCTCAACAAAAAGTGGCAGATTTTTGCAAACATATGGATTAATCAAACAATTAAAACTATTTTTTAAAATGATTTTTATTCATTTTTGAAGAAAACTTTCATAAAGTTAAAAAAGCTGAAAAAATCCTTTCAACAAAAAGTAACAAATTGTAGATTAAAAAGGTCTTTATTATCATATCAGAGCATAATGTTTTTTGGGGATGAGGTTTGTGGTGTCAACAAAAATCTGTAGGAGAAAAATAAAAATATTATCTGCAGGGGCATCTCAAAAAACCAGCTTTTAATAAAATGTTGATATTTCATCTACAAAAGCTCTGATTTAAAAAAAAAGTTAATTAGTACAACAAATAAAACCTAAAAAAATAGTTTTCAGCATGCAATTATATGAAATGAAATAAATAGGAAATGTGTTATTTTTTTTAAACAATAAATGCAAGACAAAGTTTTTTTTATTTTTTATTCTTTGCAATACTTAAGCAATTTCTTTGCAATACTTCAATGAAATAATTAAAATGAATAAAATATAATTTAACTTGCATGAACACATGGTGATTGGTCGTTCAAGAAATTATGCTCCGACATGATACATTGAAATATGCATAGCAATTTTCATTTTAATCTTTTTTTCAAAATTGCATCCATTTACCAATACTTTTGAGACTTCTAAGGCCTATTTTTAAGAAAATTGAAATTTAAAATTTCAATTCCTTGCCCACACTTTTAGCTGAGGCCATAAACCTCATCCCACTGAACCCTCATTGAAGCACTGCATGTTTGTGCAAATTAGATTATATTTTTATTTATTTTAATTGTTACACTGAATGAGTAATTTTAGTATATCAAACAATCAAAAAACTTTGTCTTGCATTTATTGTTTAAAAAATATCACATTTCTTATTTATTTTATTTCATATAATCATGTGCTCAAAATAACGTTATTCTAGGTTTTATTTCCTGTAGTCATTAACTTTTTTTTTAATAAGAGTTTTTGTAAATGCAAAGGCAACACGTTATTAAAAGCTGATTTTTTTGAGATGCTCGTACAGATAATAAAATTTCAATTCATTGCCTATGCATTTTTGTTGACGCCAAAAACCACATTCTAAAAACAGCCTGTTCTGACATAATAAAAATTATCAGACATTTTTTTTTTTCATAAGAAACTTTAAATGCAACATATTTAAGTAGTTATTATTTTTAGCAATAGAATAATGCATTTAAAACTAATAAAAGCATGAATAATAATTCAAATATCTTTAGATATTCACATTTGATTTGTTTAAGGAATTTTGGAAAAAAATGATTAAATAAGTTAAGTCAAATACTTTTTTTTGTTTGTTTTTAGAAATTACTATATAAAAACTATTTGAGATTTATTATTAAATTACTATTAATCCATTAAATAACATACCTTTAGGATTTTTCTTTTTGAAAATATCCTGAACAACATTTTCCATGGCTACTTGCTTCTCAGTGTGATGCAATTTGTCTGGCAAATAACAAGGCACTTTTCCCTTTATTAGATAAGTGGTGGGAAAAAACAGAAATAATCAGAACTGCCTTATAATTCTCTGAAGGAGTAATATAAAGTTACATAAGAATTATCTTCTATTACACTAAAGGAGAACGCATAACAAAGAAGAGGATATGAATGGCATAATGACCACAATTTGTCTGGCAAGTAATCTCCAGAGTAAAAAAAGACAAAGATTAAAACACTGCATAGCTAAGATCAATAACTTTACAGAAAAGTTCATATACATATATATATTTTTATGCTGCTTACGAAAACAAACATTCAGTTCTTGATAGAAAAGTATTAGATATTTTTGATATTCAATTTTGGTTTCTTTTATCTCAAATTTTATATTTAAAATAACTGATGAAGTTTTAAAACCAGTCCTTAATAAGAACCACTGTATGAATTTTTATTTCCCAGAAAAGAGAACGATATTTGGATATATTCAGGGTGTATACTGAGAAATGATTGCAAAAATTAAGTGCTTCTTAATTACCTCAGCAAATAAATAAATAAATAAAAATAAAATAAATCCAATTTTAACATATACATACATACATAAGCTTGTTCATTTTCTAAGAATAATATATATTCTTTTTTATAATAATGAATAGAATTTATTGAAAAAAATTAATTTTAAATGAATAGGTTTCAAATTATAATATTTATTCTGCATTTGAGCAATGTTTTCTATTGGAAAATAGACTGTACCTTTTTGGTTCTGATAAAACTAAAAAACAAAAATAAATCATTACAAAAAATTAAGTCAATGTTTACAAGATTAATGATGTTAAGAGCCAGAACAATTTAGGATGGCAAAACCACCATGAAATCAACAGTAGTTCAATGCCATTCTAATTGAGCTTTTTAAAATCACATTTTTTTAACAGAAAAGAAAAACCGAATTCAAAAAAATGGCCAGACTAAAAATTATCTTATACTTCTTACTTTTGAAGTTAAATAAAGGGTTCTTTGAAACATTTCACAATTCAAAAATTTAATAAAAACCTGAGTTTAATGTATTCAAAATGCATTAAATATTCTTTAGCTGTAACAAAAATCAAAAAGGTCATTTTTAAAATTCAATATTCATAATATTTGATGTTTTCTTACTTTCATTTTTTGGAGAAATTGCACATATTTTTATATTTACTCATACATATTTTAATTCTATTTCTTCAAATTCTAATCTTTAGCAAAGTTTTCTTGCAAACCAACTCATAAATTAAAAAATCTAATGCATATTTTTCTTCAAATTTGTTACAATATTTCCCAATATGTTCTGCAGATTTTGAATTAGTGAATAAGTAATCATTCATTTAGAAACATTTTATAGTTATTTTAATGCTTCCCAAAGTGAGTCACCAAATATTAAAAAATTCATGTTTTTTATCAATTGAACCCTAATATTAAAAGAGAGGAAAGAAACAGAATTCACATTATAGTTCAGGAGCTATTTATTTTAGGAGCTAAGTAATAACTGTATGCAAAATTTTAAATAAATCATCTGATAAATCTCTAAGCTAAAGGATTTTTGTTATACTTCGTTTAGTTAAAAAGACCCCCCCCTTTTTTCTTTTAATTTTAGTCAAATAATTGGCATATCTTGCTATTTTTATTTCATGTGATACCTAGATATTTAATCAAGTGCTGATTGAATCCCCATTCTTCCATTTTCAAGAGATGTGGCAAGATAAAACAAACCACATAATATCAATAGAATCAATATCATCAATTTTTTTGACAATAAATTTGGCACTTAGCAAGAAAGTTCTATAATTATGTCATAATCAATACAAAATATCTTGTTTATAAAATATTATTTTATGTTATAATAAAAATAATAAATTAAAATTGTATGTTGTTAGAATTACAAATTTCTAACATTTGTAATCAAAATGTGTAAGTAAAATTATAAATGTTTGCATACCATAGGTTCAGATACATTTCTTGCCATTTCTCGCCTATTAATCTTTTCTGCATTTTCAATTTCTTTCAAAATTGCATCATGTTCCTTAAAGAGAAGAAAGTTTGCAATATTATTTCAGAGTAACAACTAATGTAAGAAAAACTACTGCTAATAATATTTATAACATAGTAAAAACATTCTGTGCTTTGCTTTAATATTGCATCTTAAATAATATATTTATAAATATATATGTATACATATATACGCATGCACACACACACACACATATAAGGATCAAGAAGGCTATAATTAAAAATAAAACTTATCTTGCATCTATATGAAGTACTTTTACAGTTTAATCAGTTTCTATCATTTATTATAATGAAATCAAATATTTTTAAAAAACGAAAATAACATAGAACATACACTTTACAATTTTTACTAATAAATAATGATTGATGAAATATGTAAAACTTTTTCAGTCCAAAGGCTGAAATATGTTTACATTTATATGAAATCTAGAAAACATAAGATTAAACTAAATTTAAAATAATTTTCTAACATTAGTAATATATAACTCTACATTAGTTATAACATGTAAGAAAAACTACTGCTAATAATATTTATAATATAGTAAAAACATTCTGTGCTTTGCTTTAATATTGCATCTTAAATATTATATATATACATATATATATATTGTTACCTTTTTAGCGTAGCGGGTTCGGATTGAATGGACTTTATTTGAGGACAGCGCAAACAAATTTATTTACAGCTATTTACAGGTATATACAGGATGACTTGGAAAAGTAAAACTTCAGGAAACACAATTCAGCAATAATCAGTCACTTACAGCATAAATGCAAGTCTTACGCACAATAAACACGGTTTGCAAAACAGCTATAGTATAGCACAGCAACAGTCAATCACAGCGAGCTCAATAACACAGCGTTAACAGCAAACGCAAACACCGCTCACTAATAACAAGCGAAAACCCGTTCCAGCAAACCGCTTCTCTTCTCAAAGAGCGATCGAATGCCAGGAAGAGGCAACCCGCCTCTTATATAGTCGGGCGAAAGCGTGGCCGTGCTACGGCGGAAGCTCCGAGAGGCATCGGCGATGAGGGAGAAAAGCCTCGGCGCAGCCAGACTTCTCTCGGGGTTACCAGAATATTCCTCCCGCCAAGTCAATTCGGCTGGCGCGGAGCGCCTTCTGACGCGCCGCCAATGTTTTCACCTTTGGCGTGCGTTCCGCTCGCTTGTAACAATATACACACACATACACATATAAAGATAAAAAAAGCTATAATTAAAAATAAAACTTATCTTGCATCTATATGAAGTACTTTTACAGTTTAATCAGTTTCTATCATTTATTATAATGAAATCAAATATATTAAAAAAATGAAAATAACATAGAATACACACTTTACAGTTTTTACTAATAAATAATAATTGATGAAATATGCAACATTTTTTCAGTCCAAAGGCTGAAATATGTTTACATTTATATGAAATCTAGAAAACAAGGTTAAACTAAATTAAAAATAATTTTCTGTTGAATAAGTAAACACAATAACTTTTGAAAGATTCAATCCATTTTAATGGAATTTTGAGGGTGAATAAAATCGATATTTTAAATCTGATCCATTCATAAAGAGAGATTTAATCCTTTTTGAAAAAATAAACATTTAAAATAACACAATTGTAATAAATCAAATCATTGGTTGCAAAATAATAATAATAGTCTCATTTTAGAAACAACAAAGATGGCACAGGACTTTTAAAACGTATTATCATGTCATATATGCATTTATTTCAGTTTCACACATTAACTTTATCTGTTTATGCCTTAATGATGCTTAATTATATGTTTGTTTGTTTTTAATGACATAGAAAGATGTGTTTTCACATAATTAATAAATATTGTCAAAATTTACCTGTTTTTGACGATTTCTTTTTAAAGCTTCATTAAATCGTTTCTTTGCTTTCTTATCCCATTCTTCTTGCATTTTTCGTTTCTCTGCTAGATATTCTTTGTCAATATTTTCTTTATCTTCCGAGTTTTCAATATTCTCCTGCATTAAATATACTATTTTTTAAAAAAAATTTCAATTTTTAAGGTGTTTAATTTTTAAAAATAAGATAAAGTGTGAAAATGAAATTTTGAAATATAAAAAAATAAACATAATACAATAAAATGTTTCTTAACAGTCATCAGCCCTAGAATTTAGATATAACTTTTATCACATATTTTTTCCATACTGTATCTATTTATGTTTCATAATCTATAGAGTACAGATGATGCCCAGGTATATATGTTAACCATAATTTAAATAAATAAAAAATCTTCTTTTAGCTTTTAATGCTATTAATATATATATATATATATATATATATATATATATAAAATTCTTCTGTGCGTGTGTATGTGACTGAACTCCTCCTAAACCACTGGTCCGATTTTAATGAAATTTTTTGTGTGTGTTCAAGCGGATTCGAGAATGGTTTAGATTCACAATTCAGTCCACTACAAATTGTAGAATTTTAATTATTAAATAAAGACTAACTTTCCCGCCAAAATAACTTCCTTCCCCCATCGCGAAATGAGTAAGGTTTTAGGTTTTTTTTTTCTAACAGCGATGAGGTTAGGCTTAACATGTTTCCGATCGATTATTTCAAACGATTTTTTTATTTTCATCGCATGTATTGCATTTAAAATTAAGCATCGTTAATTAATCGACCTTTAAAATTCATTCTGATGTACTTTTGAATTAAAATAAAGCAGAATAAAGAAAATTAAAAATTTCTAATCTGTCCAACTTATGTAGGGAAAAAAATGCATTTTCTGTTGGTGAAGTTTAACGCATGCGCATTTTGTTGAGCACTTTATTTAAACGGAGACAAAACTATTGGTTTGCTGTTTTGTTTTACTTCGGATACACGCTGTTAAAAGGTTAGTTATGTTGCTTTTGTAATTAAACAGTATTTCTGTTAGTTATATATTTTTAAGTACATCTTTTTTTTAAAGTTATTTTAAGTCGTAGTAATAAGTAATTGCCAAATGAATAAGGCTTCGGGTTTTTATCCCATGCTAACAATGTTCCGCTTAACATGCTTTTGAGATTCTGTTTATATTCTATTAAAATTTTTGCTGCAAATTAAATCCATAAAAATGTAATTTTCAGCAAAAGATTCTTTGAAATGAAATAAATAAATATATTTTTCTAAAAAAGTAAACGCAGGTGCAATCGCAGTTTAATAGGAAAACCATAAAGTTGCCATCTTTGGCAAATTATCGCCAACTTGGCGAAGAAGGGGGTTAAACTACTAATCACCCTAAACGCAAAATATAGTTTTCTATTTCACAGTATCTATATTATTAATTTTATAAATCAACTCCATGAACGCAAAATTGTTTAATTCACGCAGAGTATTCATTCAAATCCAGACCCAATGGTCAATTTGTAAATCTTTATTAGTAGACACAAATATTGTTTTGAAATTTTCATAATATTTTGCATGCTTGAATTTATTCAAAATGTGATTTTCCTTTTCTCCCCAATTTGGCGGATTCCGTATACGGGAGCTGAGCCTTGAGGGGAGCGGTCTTCAATAAAAAAAATATAAATACATAAAGTTTCAGAGTTGTAACTAAAAGTAGAATGCATAGAGTATTTGAAATTTTGTAGAGCATCACAAAATTTCATTTTGAGGAAAAGCTAAAAATACATTTAAATGTACATTTACAGATCAAAAACATAATTGAAATAAATTAAATTTGTTAAATATTCATATTTATTAAAATAATTGTTTATTTTATGAAATATATACATCTATAAATTTAAAATATTTTTGTAAGAGTTTTCAAAGAATATAAAGGAAATACTATTGGTGAAACCAAACCAACTCCTTTTTTTCATCAAAAAAATGTTCAAATAAAAATTAGACTTCCTTAATAGCATTTCATTAGCCACAAATATTAATTTATATTCATATAATATTTTTAAACTATATATGCAGCCATAAACAAATATAATAAAAAATTTGAAGCAAATCAAAATTCACCTGTTTCATAAATTATGAGCTCATGTTTTTCTTCTAATTTGACATGTACTGATTTTTTTGAATTTTTTTTCATATTCATTGTTTTTATATGATAACAATATGATACATGCTTAAAGGATACAATTTATTTTATATAATATACTTTTTTTTCTGAGTTATAATAAAACAGCAATCAAATTTTGATATATTTTCTTCGTGGAGACAAGAAGGTCTCTATAACTTTGTTGTTCACTTCAAAGGTGTTTTTTTTATGTAAGTGCCCTTTCACCAGTAAATACAGAACAAAATTCTTTACCATATTTACCACATAATAGACAGATTTTTGATGAAAAAAAAAAAAAAACCTTGCTTGAAGGATTTGAAGAAATTTTTCCTGACATTCATGACAAAGAATATTCTTCAAAAAAGAATACTAAAGTGATTGCACAAAACAATGTAACTATTATATACAATTTTTTCATGATGCATTCACTATTTCAGGTTTATTGCAGTTGGTAGAAGCTTCCAAAATGTCATTAGAATTGTTTGGTTATGAATCAAAGGATTTCTTGGTCCATCAGATCTTAACATTTTCAGACTTTGTCTGCTTTTATTTGGACGTCCTTTAGGCTTTCGGTAATGAAAACTGATAAAAAAAATGTTTAAAACAAAATTAAGAAAAAAAAGCTAATTAAAAGTAATTTTCAATTTTAACCCTGAATAGAACGGTTTTTGTATCTAATTTCAAAGGAACTGAAACGAGCCATTCGAATATGAAATGTATGACAAATGAATGAACAAACCAAAACAAACAACAAAAGAAAGAAAAGGTAGAAGTTTTTAACATCTGCCAAAGCAAAAACAACACCTTAAAATCAGAATTACACATAATGCTCACTAGCAGTGTTTGGAGGAAAACGAAACTGTTTTTACTGCATCTGTCCGAATGGAAACAAGTGGGTGTGGCATCCTAATAACAATAAAAAAAATGCTGATATTGAGCAAACGCATTAATATATCATAATAATTTTTTCCCAAACAATAGCTTACAGTTTAAATATACATCAAATATCAAAATAAAGACATTGCAAATTTCATCGATTTTTTTATACCTGAAAGGATATGTTTTATTTATGTTCAATTTTTATTATATGTTCAATTTTATGTTTTTTTTTCTAGTGTTTGATGCATTTAAAACTAAACATTGTTAATTAATCGATTTTTTTCGGATTCCTTTTGAAGCACTTTTGAATTAAAATAAAACAAATAAAGGAATTAAAAATTCATAACCAATTTTTGTTACCCAAACTGGTGTAGAAAATTCACGCATTTGCTTAAAAATTTAAAGCAAACTCCCTCTAACTGTTAAACATTTGACATCAATCAAAGTATAAGAAAGGAGTATTAGGATTATCCTTGCCAAAGCCTTCAAGTTGATTTCTTCCGACCCTGCTATTTCATGATAACATGCATTTATAACGAATACATTATTAACCCAATTAATAAGCTTTAAAACAAACATGTTTTAATTTATATTTTTTCAATGCAGAGCTAATTTGTAAAACTTTACCACATAACTTGAGATTGAAGATTGGCTCACCTATCATTTTGATTCAAAATTTGAATGCACCAAAATTAGTCATTAAAAAATCATGAGAAATATTCTTGAGGCTACTATTTTGAACAGCAAATTTCAAGATGAAGTTGTACTTTTACCACGGATCCCAATGATTCCTTCAGACTCACCTATCCCATTCAAACGTTTGCAATTTCCAATTCGCTTGGCATTTGCTATGACTATTAATAAGTCAAAAGGTCAAACGATGGCAATTTGTGGCTTAGATTTAGAAAATCCTTGCTTTTCGCACGGCCAATTATATGTTGCGTGTTCGAAGGTTGGAAAAATCATCGAATTTGTTTATACCCCACAAGGATTAACCAAAAATATCGTGCATGAAATGGCCTTACGATAAATTTATTTTTTGTACGTTAAAAAAATATACATTTAAGAACAATAGGTCGAATTTCATCTTTTTTTACCCTTTAATTAAATCAAGTTTAAGTTTCTATTCAACAAAGTAAAATAGAAACAGTAAAGTTTTAGTTTCAGTTCAGTTTAAGTTTCTTTATTCAACTTAGCTCATAGTATACGCATACTCACAAGCAATCGATAGGTTTAATTGTGGGAACAGTACACCTGATGACGTCAGGTATTATAATGACATTTTTATACAATTTTTCATCAAAACGAACACCAGATTGTTATAACTTATTCAAATAATTTTGAAATTTTCGGACAACCTCTGTCGGGTCCGCTAGTAT
>JAOUZG010023909.1:0-155441 GCA_026289955.1 Argiope argentata | reverse complement strand
CTATATATATATATATATATATATATATATATATATATATATATATATATATATATATATATATATATATATAAAATTTCAAATCTCTCATGTGTGTTGCTATATAAAGTTGTTGTAAATATTTCAGTACTTAAAAAAACTTAAAATCTACTATATATACATGCATATGTAGTAGGGTTTGTCAATTATCTCTATTTCATGTACTTGTATAATGGTGTATAAACTAACCCCTATTTTATGTGCAAAAGATATTTTAAAAAGTACTCTTCTTCCCCCCTTCAAATTACAAGTCTCTATAAATTACCTAAAATGAAATTAAACTAAATCATATAATTACCTCTAAAATCTCTTCCAATGGGGATATGTTTGAAGTTAAATTTTCACTCACTAATTCAGAATCTGTTTTTGCTAAAATCAAACATTCAAAGCTTTAAAAAAAATCTTTTTGATGTTAATTAAAAGAGAAACAATGCAACAAACATCCTAAAAATTGTTGAAATTAAGACCTAGTGAGATTCATGTAAAAACTATTCATTCTCAAGAGCATGCTATATTTATCAGTTTGCAATCTATTTAAAGAATCAATAATTCTTAAGTTCAAGATGATTTATAATAAGTAATTAATTTTTTATATCTTTTTTAAAACTTTATAGTCATTAAAAGTTTCAAATGCATTTTATTATTAATATTTTACAGAGGATAACTACAACAGCCATCCAATGTCTCACATCCATTATTCAACTGAGATATGTAGTCTCAATTTATCAATCCAATGACATTTACATGATACACGATAATAGTAATTACCAAGCTCATCTACTAAAAATTGAAAATATTTTTGTGTTGCATTTACATTTGTTAATAGGGAATCATTTATTTTTGAGTATTTCCTGTACAACAAAAATACAGAACTATACAGTGCTTAATAGCTCAATTTTAGTGTTTTTAAATTCTTTTATAACTAATGGTAGCTACAGTCACCCACTGTTTCAAATTTAATATCCATAATTAACTGTGGTAACTGGAAGTCAAAAGTGACAGTAGCATGAATACCGATTTCAAAAAGAAATACTGACTGCTCAGTCATTGTATAACAGGATGACACTACAGTCATTAGCTATAACAGAAAAAGGACAAAAACTGCTAAAAACTGAGTATTCACAGTACACTAAGGATGAAATAAATGCATGCCCTCTAATATAGACTATGCAATCATCATTCATAGATATATTACATGTAATGAGCATAAATTTTAAAAAAAAAGATATTTTCAAAGAATTTCAATTAATTAAATTAAAGGCTTCAACAGTTATTAAATTTCACTGTTTCTTTCACAACTATCTCACTGACAAGGCATGGGAAATAACATATTCAATGTTTCTTTCAATAAATATGTTTCACTTTCTAAGCATTGAATTCAAAAATAGTAATTAGAATTCAATGTACATAGGAAGGATGACCACAGTCATTGATTGTTAATAAAAATAGTGCATCCATAATATATAGATTGATACAAAAGTAAAAGCAATTTAAAAATTATTTCTGTTCTAAAAGTAACTTGTTGAAATTGAGAATAGTTATGTTGCTTCTAAAAATACACATAGGTAAACATGAAGGAGGAAAAATCAGGGATTGATAAATTAAAGTGGTCAAAGTAAATGAAGTAGATCCAGTGATTGCATTAGCCCTTTTTTCCTTGGGAATACAAATTTTCTCATACTAAAATTTAATACTAAATTTTTAAAACTCAACAAATATAGCAAACCAATTTTTAAATCTCAAAACATTAAAATAAGTCCTCATAATCAATTATTATTATGAACATTGTCACTCTTTTTTGCAGCCTATATTTGAAAGAATATTCAAGTACCTTGTTCCTTCAACAGTAATTTCACTGAATGAGGCAATGGAGGTGGGCGATTTGCAATCCTTTTTGATCTCTCTTTTTCAATTTCAAGTGCCTTTACTCTTGCTCCCAATGCTTCTGCTCTAGTTAGTTGTCTTTTCCTAATCTCAGTTATTTCATTTTGAAGAGCTTGTTTTCCTCGCTCATCTGCTTGGAGCTTTTGGAGCTGTTTCTTAATAATAGCTTCATACTCAGCAGCAATCTGGAATAACAAACACTCCTTTAATAAGCATTTAAAAGATAAATTACAAAATTCAAAAGAGAAAAAAAAATTTGGATTTCTTTTATTTTAATTATTTTTCCAT
Source organism: Argiope argentata (assembly GCA_026289955.1). Classification (NCBI taxonomy): domain Eukaryota; kingdom Metazoa; phylum Arthropoda; class Arachnida; order Araneae; family Araneidae; genus Argiope; species Argiope argentata. The sequence goes on along the minus strand of JAOUZG010023909.1, from coordinate 153,230 downwards.
TTTTTAATCTAAAGATCTAATATATCTCAAAGCCAATGCCAGATGATGCTCCTAAATCAGAATCAAGATTTAATAAGTACACAATAATTTCTGAAAACATCTTTGCTAATAATTATAATATCATATACTAACTTATATGTATATGTACATAAAATTGTAATTTCAAACTCTTTTCAGACCTAGCAGTTGAAAATTAATCGCAAAATTTCTCACAAGCATGAAATGCATCCAGTTAAATAAAGATATCTAAAAAAAAAAAATTAATGTTAAAAAAATTTATTTCAAAAATATTCTTTTAGAAATAATTAATACTTCCAACTGTTTATTATTTAATTCTAATGAGAAATGGGCAAAAACGATTTTAATTGCAACAAATAGTTTAAAAATCATAAAACCAATGCAATAAAAAAAATTAGAAATGTTTGTAATATTGTAGTGTGGATATTATTTGATTAGCATACAATGCCAATTTTGGAAAGAAATCTTAAGCTATTGTTAAGGATAGAAGCTAGATTTAAGTATTTCAAATTAGTCACTGATATAAATTTAAAAAAACACAACATGAATTAGAAAATGCTTCCAAATACAATAATGTTTCATAATGGCAACAAGCAATATAAAGACTGCAATATACACTAAATGAGACATACTAGAATACACACTAAATAATTATTATAATGAACTATTTATAAATGTATAATTGTGTCAAAACTTTTCTTGATATTGCCAGTTTCTATAATAAATACAGAGCATACTTTCAACAAATTAAAATATAGAATTACCTATGGTTAAGGATCTGTGCATAATGCTTAAATACATTTGTAATATTAAACATCAAAAAAGAATTTTCAAAAAATTGTAATTTTCCTGAAGTAATTTATAGCAAAAACAAAATCACACTTTAAATAAACATGCATTCATATTAGATTTTTTTTACTTGCAAATAATTTAGAATATATATATATATATATACCAGCCACCTTTGGCAACCAGTCGGTTTGCCAGTATTAATGCTCGCTAAAATTTTCATGTAATATTTTATATAGCTGAGTCTCATAACAGGTTTTTCACCAAAATATTTTTAAACCAAACAAATTTTGATAATCATATAATTCATTTATAGTATTATTTTCTTTAGATGTTTTGTTCATTGTACTACTCATCGTTCTCTTTCTATCCGAACAATGATTGCCCCCGAATTGATATTTTACTTAAATGGTGGATGGAAAGGTCTAAAATTCTATGTTTTTATAGAATAATGAGATTCAAGTGTTCATAAATGTAAACACACTAACAAATTAAGACGCAATTGGTTTTCAAGAGATGCGAAAGTTTAATAACAGCTTGGAAAATGCCGCTCACAGAGGAAATAATGGTGACACACACTTCTTTTCTTTTTTTCTATCCTTTTTTTTTCTTTACTACTTTTCTTTCTACAAACCCTTTTTTCCCTTTGTTATTCTTTTCTTTTTCTTCCCTGTCCAGACTTTATTTTGAGCAAGCATAGATTAAATATCCATACAGACTAATAATAAAAGCAACTATTTTCTTTCTTTTCTAAATATCTCATTATCTAGAAATGAAAATCAACTGACTTTGCATATTTCTTTCTAAACAAATCATAATTTATTACTTCCTGCTATCTTACTCAGTTGTGGGGGAAGGAAATGAAGATTTTTGGTGGGAAAATAAGAAATGTGTCATTTTAACTATTTTCCTCGCAGTTTTTTCATTTTTTCTCTCCATAAGAACCATCCTCGTGTCTTAACGAAAATATTTTTAAAAAATTAGCCGAATTGGTTGAGCCGTTCTCTAGTTTTGCACTTAGCAACGCATTTCGAGATCCATTTTTATTAATATAGATATGATGCTTTTTTGCATCTGAGCTCCTTCATAAAAAAGGCCGGCTCTGTGTATATGTCGGATACAAAATATTCATCAAAACATAAAGCTAAAAAAGAAAGAAAGAAATCAGCTATGATAAATTGTTGCTGTATGCAAGTTCTAGTTTATTATATGATAAATTTTCTTGGTGTCCATAACATAAGCAATCAATTAATCTTCATCAAAATTAGAACATTAAAACATGAGTTTAATAGGAAAATCTAGTTTCAATATTCATTTATAACTTTCCTTAAGAATGATATCAAGATATTTTGGGGAGAAAATAGCTAGCTTTAAAGCATTTTGCAAGAACTGGGGAAATTTTAAGGGATGGGATAGACAAAACTTCAACAAAAGTCCTTGGGGGAGGAGAGAAGAAACTAGCAAAACTATTTTAGCAAACAACCATCATATCAAACTTTTTTAAAAATATTTTTTAAATAATAAATAAAATAAGTAAAGTAATCAACAACATTTAAAAAACAGTTTTCAACATTAGCTGAATTAGCTTCTTTTTTTTTAATCCTAAATTGTGAAGCTCTAATTTAAGTGATATCCTTCAACTACATTTGAATATGTTACTTCAAATTATTTAACTATAAAAGTATAACGTTATAAAAGAAGAAACTTTCAAAATTATGTCTGGAATAAATTTAATAAAGCAAGGTATTTTTAAAAAAATTTGTGCATTTATTTTTAATTTTATTACCTGCTCTTTTTCTAAATTTCCATCTTGTATCAATACTTCTTCAATTTTTTCAAAAGTATTTGAATCTCTTTCTCTTATTTTACTCACCTAATAAAATAAAATTCTTACATTAAAATTAACAATATAATATGGAAATATACATTTAATTTCAACTATGACATTGTTACACATACATTACAGTAATTAATGCTATCAAGCCTGACAAATCAATACAAAATAATAAATATTCAATACTTTGAAAAATCCAACAGTAAAAGTTACATTTAGTGTGCCCCTTGCTGCATCAAGGATGCCAAGTTGCCAATAAAGATGGTGGCTAAAGTAAACAAAAACTTCTATGGGATAATTACAGTTACCACTTTTCGCAATACAATTATGATTGTTTTTACCGATAAGCATTCTTTTTTTTTCTTTTTTTTTCAGACCCAGTGCCTTCAACAGACGCCTCCGGCAATCTGTTGAAGGCGCCGGGTAGAATTTTTTAATTTAAAAAACATCCTATGGATTTGCTAACGGGAGCAGGATACTAGTAGCTTGAATTGAACATAAGGACTGTGTGGATAACATGAACAGTAAATAATAAATAATTGAGAAAGACAAAGATACAAAAAGAATGGATTTAATAGGAAATTTTATTTATAGGAAATTTATTAAAAACAGTTGAAGCTCCAGTACAACTCAACCATTGTAATAAGAAGTAAACAAAACATCATTAGGGTTACTACAAGAGCTTTGTGTCGGGATGCCATATTAGCGGCAAACCCGGGGGCACACTAATGACCACTTTAACCAAGAAAATATGATGTTCCAGAGAGAGAAAGGAGGCTTTATTTCCGGCTTATGCTCCTGAATAAATTCTTAGCTTGTGCCGGGTATGATGTTCCATAAATTAAAAACTATAACAATCAAAATATTTACTTTTTTTCTTTTGTACTATGAAATTACAGTCCTATACATAACTTCAATATTTCTCTAAAAGTTTACAATTTCATTTACAGGACCAAAATATCATTTGTATGTTCATATAAAATCCAGTCTCCGTCTTTTGAAAAAAATAAAAATGTTTTAATATCTTAATTCTTTCTCCAACCTTAATATGGGAAAATAAATTTATTATCAATTTAGCCAAGAACAAAAGCCAAAATACAAAGGTGCAAACTTTAAAATTTTTCTGTAAGTCTTACTTATATTATTTTAGAATATTTCTTCAGTTTAAAAATGAAAAGGTGCTAACTCAGTCTGACCTACACACACAAACTCCAAAAATTAAGCCAAACTGAATTCTGAATAAAGGTTTGGTACTTTACATTTTTGAAACAGTTTTTTGCTGTTCCAGGTCTCTATATAATATAACAAGTTACTATAAGTTTTGACAATTATATTTATACAGAAAAAAACTGCCAGCGAATGTTTTCTTTCATAAATACTTAATATGCATTGTAAAGTAAAGCAAAAAAAAAAAAAAATTTTCAATTTCAATAAATAAATAAATAAAAAGGAAAAATATTTTTTAAAAAGATGAAACACTCACGATAATAGTATCTCTAATAATATCATCCATTCTTTTGCTTTCTGGTCCTCTTTGACATGTCTTTCCCTGAAATAAGCAAAATATTTCTTATCCATTGTGCTATTTGTTATTTTTTAATAAATACTATAAAAGAGAATTCTCTTAGGATCTCTGACAAAAAAAAAAAACCTGTCAATTATCAATAATTCTTATTACCAAATAATAATAATGAATGTTGGTGCAAATGGAAGATCTTTTTGATGATTCAGGCTCCATTAACCAAATGTCTATCAAAATTGATAATGAAATAGTTTGATACAAATTAAACATAATCAAAGACAGTAAAATTTATTATGGTAATACTATAATCATTGGCATTTTTATAAAAATAAGAAAACTACACGAAAATCAAGTAAGGAAAAAAGAAAGATCAAAGACTAAACATTTATTTTACAAAAAATTGGTAATTCTTTGTTTCAGCAATATACTAATAACAGCTAAAAAAATTTCGGGTTAGGCCATGATATCATCTTCATGCCAAAGGGTAGAAAAATGAAGAAGAGGATATCTATATTAATAAAAATACAGCTCGAAATGCGTTGCTAAGCGCAAAACTGGAGAACGGCTTGACCGATTCGGCTAATTTTTAAAAAATATTTTCATTAAGACACGAGGATGGTTCTTATGGAGAGAAAAAATTAAAAAACTGCGTGGAAAATAGTTAAAACGACACTTTTCTTACTTTCCCACCAAAAATCTTCATTTCCTTCCCCCACACAAACTGAGTGAGATAGCAGGAAGTAATAAATTATGATTTGTTTTCAAAGAAATATGCAAAGTCAGTTGGTTTTCATTCATAGATAACGGGATGTTTAAAAAAGAAAGAAAATAGTTGCTTTTATTAATAGTCAGTATGAATATTTAATCTATGCCAGCTCAAAACAAAGTCTGGACATCGAAGGAAGAAAAAAATAACAAAGGGAAAAAAAGGTTTGTAAAAAGAAAAGTAGTGAAGAAAAAAAGAATACAAAAGAAAAGAAGTGTGAGTGTGTCACCATTATTTCGTCTGTGTGAGGCATTTTCCAAGCTATTTTTAAGCTTTTGCATCTCTTGAAAACCAATTATGTCTTTATATGTTTAGTGTGTTTACATTTATGAACACTTGAATCTCATTATTCTATAAAAACATAATTTTAGACCTTTCCCTCCACCATTTAAGTAAAATATCAATTCCGGGACAATCATTGCACGGATAGAAAGAGAAAGATGAGTAGCACAGTGAACAAAACATCTAAAGAAAATAATACTATAAATGAATTATATGATTATCAAAATTTGTTTGGTTTCAAAATATTTTGGTGAAAAACCAGTTATGAGAAACAGCTACATAAAATATTAGCGAGCATTAATACTGACGAACCGACTGGTCGCCAAAGGCGGCTAGATATAAATATTTAAAATGTTAAAATTGGAAGGTGTATTTGAACATAGCTGAATTTAAGAGAAAACACTCAGAAATGCAAGCTTTACTCACTACAGAGCTAATAAAGTTTTGCCAAACTAAAAAACCTTACTTTCGCATTAACCACATATTATTGATCAGCTTTTGGTTTTACTTCCATTGACGAACTTTCATTTGAATATGACATTGCTAAACATAGTCAATAAACTAACATAATAACTTGATTTACTCTTTCTCCCCATATACACTAAACTTTGGCATGCTGTTAATGCACAAATACTTAAAAATCTTTAAACAGATTATGTGGGGGGAGGGGGTTATGAACTATAAAATTATGGTTTCATAGACATTTAACAACTGCTACTGTTAATAATAACTCAGCTTTAAATTACATGATGAGAATGACAGTATAACTAGTAAAAGATGCAAAGCATATATCTGCAATTTTATAATTATAAAAAATGAGCATAATTATTTTTATTTGAAGCCAGATTGACACATTTGGTAATATTTTCAAGTTCAGCTTTAATTTGGCAATGCACATATGTATACATAAAAAGAATAAGAATAAATGCATAATATATTTTTAATTAAATAAAGTTTTCATAAAATATAATATGCATGTATTATAATGATCTGTGCTTATTCTGCAACTTTATAATTTGCCAAAATCACCATTCTCCAACAGACATAATTACAGGATTTTGAAGATATATTTCCACTGCTTGATGAATAAATTTGAGATGAACTACAAAACATAAATATCCAGAATGCTCTTATAGTCTAAAACTTTATTATCATGTGAGAACACAACATTGTTTTCATAAAGAGGTTTTGATATCTCCAATATTTACAGGCGAAAAAAGTTTTAAATTGCTTGAACCAGCATTGCATTATTATTATGTATGCTTCCTTGAAACTAGGTGTGCTTTTTTTAAACCTGTGAAAAGCAGGTCAATCTTTGACCTGCTTTTATCAGTTAAATCTGAATCTTTGTCATCTCAAAATTGATCAAGCATCAAAAATTTGTTTACCACCTTGAAAAATTGAAAATTTAATTTTTAAAAAATTATATATATATATATATATATATATATAAACAGAGAGAGAGAGAAAGAGAGACCGACAGAGAAGTTTCTTGATTGTTTCAAACTGGTTTAAATTGGTAATGACTTAAGATAAATAATGACTTAGGCCAATTGTTCAAACGGCGTAGAAGAAAACAATCTAAAACGTTAACGAAGCAGAACATATCAATCAACAAAATTGGACAAACTTAAAAGAAATAAATAAGCATCGTACAGTTTCCAAGTATTCGTTGAGATTAAACAAATTATTACATACTTCTTTGTTTTCCACATTCTTCTCCGCCATTTCATAAACATCTCATAACCAAAACAAATATTACGTGATTCAGTAACGGGTACGGGAGTGAAATTTCAAATGTTTGACTTTTTGAATTACGCACATTTACTTCTACTTTATGTTTTCTGCGGTTGCAGTTCCTTCAAAGAAAAACAATTTTGAATAGGGCGAAAAAATTATAGAATTATTCTTGAAGAATTTTACAAAATATAATTTTGCAATTTACTCTCAATCTAGAATCTAATTAATTTTCGTGTTGCTTTCGCTAAAAAAATTTCTTTACCTTCAAGCATGCCAGGTGGCATTTAGTCGAAGGTGTCAGGAAAATCACTTCAACTACTACTGAAACAACTAAACTCCTGTATTTCTTGAGAACGAAACCTGGATTTCTTTACAGATGGATTTTTTTGAAATCCTCGAGAAGATAAAATTTTATGAGTTTATTCTTCGTGGAACACGGTGAATTTTGAATTTTGGCTGGTTCTATAGAAGTGCTGTCAAAGTTTGGTTATTTTATTTTGTTTCGCTAAAGTCAAGTTATTCTAATGTAGTTAAATCAAACATATCTGTTATTGAAATCGAAGAAACTGTAATAGTTAAAAGTTAAAAATATCTCTGAGAAATTAAAACAACAAACTAATATGCTCATTGAAATCTTTCAAAAAACGGTTGAAAAATTAATGCAAAACCTTATGAGCATGTTTAATCAAGGAGAATCAAGCAAGTTTCCTGGTAGGAAAAAAAAGCGGCAAATTGAGTAATTCAAACTACGGGCATTCCGATTCAATGGGATGCAGGTGGTCCCTCAGGTTTAGCTTAGTTAAAGTGTTTTTTTTTGTTGTTGTTTTTCCTGTTTTTGCTTTCCAGGTTCCTTAAACATGGAATTGTTTTCCTTCCTTTTCAAAATTCGGGCTCAAATTTACGAGCCAAGTTTTCGTATCGCTTCTGCATTTTTTCCCCTTTCTGTTTTTAACTATACTTTTTTCTGACTTTTCTTTATGACCTTTCTAAAATGGAATTGCAGGGGAATTAAAGGGAAAAAGCTCTGGCTCCCAATACCTCCTTTTTCTACCTCTTCTTTTTGGGTTTTTCAAGAGACTTTCCTTTCAGAAAACGATAATTTTTCCTTTCCAAACAAAAAATTTTTCCATACAAGCAGACTAAATAGATCAGGTGGTGGTCTCTTTATTGGTATTCCAGATAGCATGTCAGGAAGAATAATCTCCAACAATATTAGAGAAGATTTTAACTTTGAACTTTTGGCAGTCGAAGTACAATTCCAGAACACTAAATTCAACATTGTTAATTTATATGCTCCACAAGGTTTTGATGTTGATCAAGCAAAACACTTCTTTGATTATCTATCCTCACCTACTTTTATTTTCGGTGATTTTAATTTGCACCACCCTCTTTGGGGTGCAGTGCGTTCTTCATCCCTGAGTAACGGTTTTGTTGAGTGGCTAACTTATTCACATTTCCCAATTCTCAATACAACTATTCCTACACACCTTATCCTTAAGAGCTCAATCTATCTTAGATCTTACTCTCTGTTCATCTGAAATTCATAATCAAACTTCTTGTTATGTTATGGATTCAACTTTCTATAGCGATCACAACCCAATAATTGTTTCCTGGTCGGTAATAGAAATCATCAGTCGACACATAAAAACAATTAATTGGACGAGGATAACTCAACAAACACAGGAAATTTTTAATAATGTGCTCGATTGACGGAATAACGGTAAATGCAACAAGGATAATTACTAAAAACACTTCATTTAAACCTTTGTCTCATAAATCTTATCCTCCTTGGTGGAATATTTCTTGTCATAATTACCAAAACTCAACAAATATTTTCGGAAAAAAGCAATTAGAAATATTTCTGAAACAGATTGGATGAAACACAAAAAATTTGCAAGTCGGCTTCGTTTTCATCTTAAAAAGGCGAAAAGAGAATATTGTGAAAAAATTTGTACAATATCTCGTAACCCAAAAATGTTCTTTAAAATTCTAAATAAACTTTCTAATCACACAAATCCGAACACTAAACATAACAAAATTAAAATACAAAATAATCATTGCATTTGCGATCCAGCACATCAAAGTGAGATATTTGCAAAGCATTTTTCTAATCAAAACAAAAATACTGAACCTATTCCTTTAGATCTCTTAGTACAAATTCTTTCCTCAACAGGAAATTTGAAATCTGGGAACTTACGAAAGCAATCCATAAAACTAAAAATTCTACTCCTGGAGCTGACAACATCCCAGCCATCTGGTTCAAAAATCTCAATAATGATCAACTTCAAATTATTTTGAAACTATATCAACAGCAATTTGATTCAGCTGACATCCCCAAACAATGGAAACACGCTCTAATTGTTCCACTTCCGAAGCCAAACAAAGACAAAATCGAAGTTTCTTCCTATCGGCCCATTGCCTTGACCTCAGCTTTTTGCAAAATCTTTGAACGAATCCTCACTCAACGTATTACTTAATTTCTAATTTGTAACAAAAAACTGCACTATAGCTTACATGGTTTCATACCCTTCAGAGATAACCAAACTGCAATTTACAATATTCAGACAAAAATCACAGAAGCTCATGAACAGAAGAAATATTTCGTTGGTGTAAATCATGATATCAAAAGTGCTTATGATTCTGTTCATATCGAAAACCTTATCTTTAAATGCTTACAACTTGGTATAACAGGCAACGTGGCAAAGTGGTTGTACAGCTTCCTTCAATCCAGAACTTTCCAGATTCGTTGGCGACAATACCTTTCTGGTACTAGAACATTGAGCAAAGGGTAACCTCAGGGCAGTGTTCTTTCACCAATTCTGTTTGTAATATTTATGCACGACTTCCATGAAACCATGGAGGAAGGGGTCGAATGTACTATTTTTGCAGATGATATCTTTGTCTTTTGTGGCCATCACTCCTGGGAAATCATTATCAAAAAGATTAAAAAAACAATGGAAAACATATACAGATGGTGCAATTATTGGAAACTTGAAATAACTCCAGAAAAATGTGCAATAACTGAATTATCCAAGAAAAAAATTGAAATTTATCCACGCATTTCTTATGCGGGACACCCTTTAAAATGGAATGAAACGATTCAATTTCTTGGTATTCCTTTTTCTAAAAAAATCAAAACAATGATCTTTAAAAACCTTAGAAATCATGCACTTAAAAAGATAAATGTACTCAAAATTTTCGCATCAAAACACCATGGCCCCAGAACTAAAGATATAAATATCACAAATAACGGTATTTTCAGCATTTTTTTACTACGCTTGCACTGTAATCAAGCGATTTTCCAATACGCAATTTAAAGCATGCAACACTATTCAATTTATAGATCTAAGAATTGCTTTAGGTCTTCCAAAATGGACCCCGAATGTTGTTCTTCTGAAAATTGCATCTCAGGAAACTCTTTCTGAAAAAATCAAACGACTAGCTTCCTCATTTTTTATTACGCATATAGCAAACGCTTTACATTCTCCACTTCTAACAGAGCACTCCCAGAATAACCAGGAAATTCAAATAACTACCAAAGACAAAAAATCTATTTCGCTTATTTTCAAGAATTTAAACGCTTCTACCAACCAAATTATCATCTTACCTGAAATTCCAACGACTAACTCTAATTACTTCGAAATTTTTCTTAGGGATTTTAAATTTCAAATTAAAAATCTACTCTTGACTGAAATTAATAACTTTTTAAATGAATGTATTCGAAATTACTTTCCTGATCATTTTATTATTGCTACAGATGCATTAAAAATCTACATCACACTTCAATTGCTGGTTTTTCTTCCAAACAAAAAATTATGTTTCAAGTCTATCCTGTCAATTCCATTTTTACTGCAGAAAGTTTAACAATTGCTGAAGCATTAGATGCTCTTGTAGTCCCAGGAAAAGATTGTTTGATTCTTACAGCCAGTTATTCAGCACTCACATCATTGAAGAATATTACTCTGCAATTGCCCAAAATTATTCACCGTACAGCGTCTAAACATGAAACTCTAACCAAACTGAACCAAAAAATATCCTTAATGTGGGTACCTGGTCATTCAAATATAATCTGGAACGAGCTTGCAGACCACTTAACCAAAGAAGTTACAGACAATACACCATGTATTGAATGAATTTCTCCTGAAGATATAATTTCGAACCTGAAAAAAGCATCGCATCAAAACACTATCAACAATTATAGAAATAGTAAATACTTCCTCTCGCTTGGAGACATCCCTAGCATTGCAGCACTATCCCCGTGGTCAAAATATCGAAGAGAAGATGTTGTTTTGGCCAGACTAATCAGTAAAAATATTATAACTCCAGGATTGTTAAGCGGTTTTAATCTTCATAGTGATCCCCTTTGCCGTGACTGTAATAGCATCAATGATATTGAACACATACTTCTCTCGTGCAAAAAATATACATACTATAGAGACAAATTGTGGACTTTTCTCCAGTTAGATAAACAAGATACCTCCTTCCGGCTTGCTGGCACAGGGGTAGCGCGTCTGCCTCGTGTTCAGGAGGTCCCGGGTTCGAGTCCTGGTTCGGGCATGGTTGTTATTCTGTGTACTATCTGTGAGATGTGTGAATGTGCCCCCCTGTAAAAAGGGGTTGTGCAAGCGAATGAGATGAGTGTGTAGCAAAAGTCGTACTCTTGGCCCTAGTTGGCGCTACTTGAAACAAGAGACGCTTCACTCGGCTTAAATCTGCTGCTGGGTCCAGCAGCGAGCTTGTCCATAGGCAAGTGCCATTGGAAACAACAACAGATACCTCCTTCAAAAACGTGTTGTGCAAAATTACTGCTAGCAAGACTATTCTACAAACTTCTCTTCAAGTGATGAAGCGCTTCAACATCTACTAAGTGTTTCGACATCATCCAGTTGTGACCTTGTTTGTCACTAGTCCCTTTTTCACCACTCTGTGTTGCGTGAATGCACCGTCTTCTTCTACATCTGCTCTTCATTGGAACTCCCAAATATGTACTAAAGTGCACCAGTGGAACTGATTTTAACTGTTAACTTAGTGAAACTCCAATTTTTTTTGTGCGTGTTTTTTTTTGTTTATTGACAATATTTTTTTAAATATTAACTTCTGGAAACCGGGGATAAAAGCCTTTGTAGCTATAAACCCCAGTACCTTATATCTTTCAAGATTTATTTACAGATGTTGGGTGTAACAAGTGATAAGTTCTGCACCAGTGGAACTGCTTTTAACTGTTAACTGAGTGAAACTCCAATTTTTTTTTTGTGCGTGTGTTTTATTGTTTATTGACAAGATTTTTTAAATATTAACTTCTGGAAACCGGGGATAAAAGCCATTGTAGCAATAAATCCCAAAACCTTATATCTTTCAAGTTCAAGTGATAAGTTCGGGGATAAAAGCCATTGTAGCTATAAATCCTAATACATTATATCTTTCAAGTTGGGTGTAACAAGTGATAAGTTCCGCACCAGTGGAATTGCTTTTACCATCATTTAATGAAGATATTCTCATGGAAAAGAAAATTACAGCTGTAAGCCTAGTCGATGGAACATCTGATGCATGGCTTTCGTCTTACTTTTCAAGCTACAAGAAAATTGTAAGAATGGTTGCGTGGATAAAAATATTTCTTGACAATATTTCAAGACCAAAGCCAGAGCGACTTAAGGGAGAACTACCAGTTAAAGAAATGGATAAAGCTGAAAGGAAAATAATCAGCATTGTGCAAACTGAATCATTTGCTGAAGATTATTTAAAACATCTGAATATTTCTTTCTTCAAAGATGCGTCCGGATTGCTTCGAGTTAAGACAAAACTCACTGAAAGAGATGACTTAAACGATTTTAAAACTCCTTTTTTTGCTACCAAGCCAACACAAATTTGTGAAACTGCTAATTCACGAACAGCATGTGACAAATTTACATTGTGGATCAAACAGTTTGCTATTGCACTTGCGAGAGAAGTACTGGATACAGTAGAAAACAGTACGTAAAGTGATCTCGCACAATGTCGAAGGCATGGAGCAAAGTCTTTGTCAACTCCTCCTGTTCCGTTGCCAGAGGACAGAGTTCGAGATGCTTCTGTGTTTGAGATCGTCGGTGTGGATCTTGCTGGACCCTTCATGCTTTGCGGTGGAGAAAAGAGTTGGATTATGTTATACACCTGTGCACCTTGAACTGATCCAATCCCTATCTACAGAAGCTTTTTTGCAGTTTCCTAAGATTCATTGGTCGCCGTGGATGTCCAAAAATTGTGTACATTGATAACGGATCTAATTTCGTCGGTTCTTGTAACTTGCTTAAAACCTTCAATGCTAACCTGATTCAAAGAGAGACCTCTGTAAAAGGCATAGACTGGAAATTTAATCCCCCTTCCGCACCTTGGTGGGGCGGATTTTGGGAACGCTTAGTGCAAGTTGTCAAGAAGCTTCTAAGACGTGTCCTGGGTAATGATTACCTTTCTTATGAAGAATTTATTACTTTACTTTGTGATAGTGAATCAGTGATAAATTCACGTCCTTTAACCTATATTTCCGAAGACTCGGCTGATCTACTTTTTATAACTCCAGCTATGTTTCTACAAGACATTCAGATGGTAGGAGTCCCTGATTTGGACCACCTTGATAAAATCAGTCTCTCAAAAAGATTGTGATACCTACAAAAGCTGAGAGGAGACTTAAGGAAAAGATTTAGATCAGAGTATCTTAGTCAACTCATTTTAAACAAGTCTAATAAAAACTGCCGGTCTTTGGAAATCGGGGAAATAGTCTTAATTGAAAAGGAGGACATCAAAAGAACTTTTTGGCCGATGGGACGTATCATTTCTACTTTTCCTGGAAAATACGGTAATATCCGAGTGGCAAAAGTCAAAACAAGTACTGGTGAGTTTCTCCGACCTGTCCAGCGATTGATCCCACTCGAGGTCAAATATTCAGCTGGGAGAGTGGAAGAAGTCGAATCAGGGAGTACTGGTACGGATTACATTGGTAAACAGTGTCTCGAGGTAAACTCTAATGAAACTGAAATAGCTCTACAGATGGTACGGCAGAAACTAGCTACCACAAAAAGTGGTAGAGTGAGGAAACTTCCTTAGACTTAAAGATTATGAACTTTAAATTTGTTTAATATTTGATAAAGCCCATTTATCTAAGGTTGGAGTATGTGGAATTAATCTATTCATTATTTCTTTGTTCAACTTTTCTGTATTTTTTTTGGCAACTGTAATAATTTGTATCGTTATCGTTTTTGTTGTATGTATATTCGAAATGCTTCTAAGTAGCTTTGCTTTTCGTAGTAATGAAGTGATGAAGGGACATTAATATGGTGTATTTTTGTCGTATCTAACACACATGCTTGCCCGAAAACAATTTTTTAAATTAATTTTAATTAGTTGGAAGAACGTTCAGAATTTATCATAGAAACTGGAAATGTACATTTTAACACAGTTATTATGTTTAGAAATAATTCATTATAATTATTATTTTATGTGTATTATAGTATGTCTTGTGCGCATAACGTATATATAACGTATATTCTCTTTCATTCAAAATAAAATCCCAAAGTAAAACAAGTATTTGGATTAGACTTTCACTTATATAACTATTATAAAACGTTGCAGAGTTTTGGGGGCATTTCCTAATTGCTGCTTTTCTTAAATTTTTTTATCTGTGATTAATTTGAAATACTTAAATCTAACTTCTGTGCTTGCAATAAAAGTATCAGTTATATAGTTAAAAATATAATAATTAGTTACAGAGTTAAAAAAGAACATTTAAATTCCACGACCGGGTTTTCTGTAATTTAATATTCTGTTGTTTCGAAATATAATTTTTCTCTCTTTTGAATTCATTTTCTAGTAAAATGTTCTGAAAGATTCAAATTCATCTCGCAGAGAAGGATCTTTTTCTCTGTGATTCGCCTACGAATGAGCCACATTTTGTTCTTAAATTTTGAATTTCAGTTTATTTGGCTAACTAAATTAAAATCCCAGTCGAGGACTATTGTTTTTAGTTAAAATAGTTTATTGATAGTGCTGATTTTGTACAACATTGCGAATCACACTATTAGACAAATGCTATTAAATTAAATTGATGTCATTTTTTGTATTGAATCCAATAGACTTATATCTTTGAATATCGCTGTATTACTGTTATTTGCATGAATAAATTCTTCTAAGGCTTTACAAGTTTCTTGAAACTGTACATCATTGCTTCAACCGCAGCTTCCCAATGGGTTTCGCATAGTAGACACTTTTGAAAATTATTCTGTTAGGACTATTATTTTTTTTTGACATATGTATTAAAATATAAATAGTTTAGTTTTCTTTAAAAAACCTTTTAATGTAGAGTACATTATTTTAAAAAAAATCCAAAAGAAGTATAATTTGTAAAAATTTCAAAATATTCCAGGTATCTAATTTTTTATCTAATAACCCAATGTAAATTTATTTGGAACACAATTATGTATAAATTTGTAACTCCAATGAAATGCTAATTTTTTTAGAAATATTTTCATGCGCAATTACTGAATTTTCAGAGAAATTTTATGCTTTTTGGAATTAAAAGTAACTTTTAACTATTTAAAAAAAAACGTAACAGTAAATGCATCCCCCATTTTCTTTTAATGTTTCACCGAAATATTTATTATCAACTTTATTTAATTTCTTCAAAAATTAAGACACCCGGGAGATTTCAAAGATATTAAAATTTAATTATAATGTCATTTTGAGAACAATCAGTAAGATGTACTTTTCTCCCTCTTAGTCCTTCAGATAATTATTTTAATCAATAATATGCATTATAACACCATTTTAGTTGAATATAAACGTATAATTTGGTGATGAAACGATGAAAATAAAATTGCACGTTTTCTTCCATTTTTGCTCATTTTATAGTCCACAGTCCCCTTGAGAGTAATGTTAAAATCCTTTTGTAGATTTTCCCGTTTGTTTGAAGATGCAGAAATTAAGCAATATAAAAGTTGCAATATCCAAATAAATTTCAATAAATACTGCTAGAAGCGGCATCACAAACTAATAAATTAAAAGAAAGCTTATAGACAAGGCACATAAATAGTATGCTGGTTTAGAAAAAGTATTCTAGATTGTACACCTTTACATTTCCCGTTCATGTTGCTACCATTGTCTAGGGCTTGTCTTCTACAATTCATAATAACCTAAATCAAGCTCACTTAATATTTCCAATAGAGCTTTTCTTCAATAAACTCTATAAACAACTCATTTATACTTAATATTTTCTCTTCTAAATTTACATACCTGATAAAAAATGAAGGTTGTTTTTTATGGAAAATATCAGAAGTAGAATTTATTTGGACATTGCAATATGTTGCAACTTTTAAGTCATCTTTAATTTTATCAAAAACTTCATTTCCTAAAGCAGGAATAAATTGTTCTTGTGATGTCTGTGCTGAATCATGCAAAATTCCCTTTTTGGAATATTTTATTCTGTTTACATAATCCATAAGCACAGAATCGTATTTACTGACTAATTCATTTATCAGATTTAAAAAATCATCATTATTATTAGGCGTTCCTCTTAGTTCACGGTTTCCTCGAAGCAGAAGATCATATGCTTAAAATAAAATAACATCTACATTTCTTTGAAATAGTGATTTAAGTCTTTCCGTTTCCTTATTTATATTAATTTCATTTGTTATATCAGTTGCCGAACATAAATTTGATCGTTTCAGTAATTCATTTTAAGCAATAAATGAACTAAGCGACAAATCAAACGCTTATGAATCTTGAAATACATACTTTCATGATAACTTTCTCCAGTTATTATAGACAAACATAAATCGTGTAGATTCTTCATTTCCTCCAGAAAATAATATACAGGAAACAAAATACCGAGTGTTGAGTTTTTAAATAAATCAATCAGAAATGAAGCTGCAATTGATCATTCAGCATTTTTTTATAGTAGTAAGTAGTGGAAAATGATGTACCTTCAGCATTCTTATCAAAAACACTTCTGTGTTGTACAGGCCTTTTTTTTACGCTAAAAATTTTTAACTTAGCAATTATAATGATTGGTCGTAAACCTTATTTACTTACATGCACGTGATCACATTAGTTATTGTCCTTTTTGTCGTTATAATTTTATTCGTATTTGTATTAAAGCAGATGCGAATTGACCTAGGCCCAAACGCCCAATGTTAGAATTTGTAGCCGAATAACATATCCATTAGACCAAAAGTGGCACTTCAGTCCGAGGGATGCTACCTGGCTAATAAAACTTTCAACACAGTATAAACAAATGGTTCTTGAAAAAATATCATGATTTCTACACTTTCATTGGAAGACTGTGTAGTTGTGCAGAACTTTCTAGAGTTGAAGCATGAATTGTAACTTTTGAAATTGAAGCAATTTCATTGCCAGAATTACTTTGTAGACAAGAAAACAGATCTACTCATTAATTTTTGAATTTTGATTTCATTTTTCTGCTAATTTTCTTTTTAGAAAACGAGTCTTGTCACTCACAGAAATAATTTCTTAGTGTTGCGTGCGTGAGTGAAATTAGATGCAACTCAACTCCAGATTTTGTTATCCTTTAAAAAACACTTCAACTACTACTTTGTAAAAAACCTGTGATGTCATTGTTTCAGTTTCGTTTTTGTGTTCTAAAAATATGTTCTAATAAACGTGTGTTGATGTTGTTAAGCTATTGGATTCCATCTTTTAAACGTATTCACTTGTCATGAAATATCCATCTTATTTTACGAAGTTAAAAGAATCTGATGATGCAGCGTTTTAGTAATTAGTGGATTTGTTTTTGTATTACTGAAGAATGCTGATGCAACATAACTAGTGGCGTCCGCGACAGGACTTGTATAATTCGATGTGGATAATAAGTGAGAAAAAGGCAAGTGAATTTTGAATTTGATTTTTAATTTAAGTGATTTATTGTACTTTGAATTTGTTTAAGATAAAAATGGAAAATTTTAAGCGGAAAAGAACTGTTACACGTTCAGCGTTTACACGTTTATATAACAGTATTAATGATGTAATTTCTAAAGATGGGGCCATTTTAACGGAAAATTTTGATTTATTGGCTGATTTTGACTTACTTGGCGAGAAGTATAATGAACTTAGTGTTCTGAATGAGGAAATTATGAATTTAATGTTGCTTGAAACGGAAACGAAACCAGAAGACTTGGATGCTGAAACTTTTGCTGTAGATGAATATAACAAGAAATGTAAGCGAATCAGCATTATTTTTAAAAACAAAAGTAATAACTGTGAAGAAAGTGATGATTCTAGTTCTGTTCAGTGTAATTCTAAAAAGAAATTTAAGTTACCGTTACTGGAATTTAAAAAGTTTGGTGGTGAGATTAAAGACTGGTTGCCATTTTGGGGTCAGTTTAGTAAAATTGATAGTGACCCAAATATTGACGAGGCTGATAAACTTCAATATTTGATACAAGCTACATTGCCTTCTACTAGACCTAGAGAGTTAGTTGAAAGTTTTCCACCTTCAAAGGAAAATTATCACAAAGCAGTAGACTCATTGAAATCCCGATTTGGACGAGATGACCTACTTGTCGAATTCTATGTTCGGGAGCTTTTGAAGTTAACAATTTCTATGAACTCTAGGGATCAGAAAGTAAAACTTCCTACTTTGTACGATCGGATTGAGACACAGCTTAGAGCTTTAGAAAGTTTAGGAGTGACAACAGAAAAATATGAAGCTATGCTCTTTCCTTTAGTGGAATCGTGCTTATCCGAGGAAGTCCTTAGAGCTTGGCAAAGAAATAATAGCTACAATGAAAAAAAGGAAGAATCTCGTCTTGAAAACTTAATGAAATTTTTGAAAAATGAAGTAGAAGGAGAAGAACGAATAAATCTGGCCATGAAAGGGTTTTCTGTAAAAGACAGTCCTAAGATTTACTCATTGAGAAAACCCATGCACTCTGCTGCCGGACTTTTTGCTGGAAGTCAAATTTCTACCAGCTGTGTTTTTTGCAACGAAAACAATCATGAAAGTAAAAATTTCAAACTTGCTTTGAATTTAGATTTACAAGAAAAAACAACTTTGCTCGCCAAGAAAAAATGTTGTTATCGATGCTTCAAGACTGGACACATGATAAGGCAGTGTACAAATAAAATTAAATGTTCCCAGTGTCAAAGAAAACATTATAATGTTATGTGCCCTGAAACAAAGCAGTTTGAATCCACTGGTTCCGGTAAAATAATCGGCCAATCTACTGAAAATTCGAAGGAAAAATTCAACACCTTAGCCAATCCAACTTGTTCGGCTGATGTCCTTCTTCAAACTCTGGTTGTATATCTTTACGGTGATGAGGGAAATTTTCCTGTGAGAGCTTTAATTGATACAGGTAGCCAAAAATCCTACATTACCAGGGAAGCTGTTTCTAAATTGAATTATGATCCAATTAGAGCTGAAGATATGATCCATAATCTTTTTGTAGGCGTAGAGAGTAAGCAGAAACATCATTTATACAAAGTATATGCAAGCAGTTTCCAAAAGGATTATTACTGTTCTTTCGAAGCTTATGATCAAGACACAATATGTATGGATATACCAACAGTAATTTCTGGACCTTGGACTAAAGAGATTGAAGAAAGAGGAATATTTCTTAGTGACAAAGAAGCCTATCGCCATGATTCAACGTCTTCAGTGCATTTGCTCATTGGTGCTGATATAGCCGGTAAACTTTTTACTGGAAAAGTTGTGAATTTATCATGGGGTTTAGTGGCAATGGAAACGCTGCTTGGATGGACTCTTATGAGAAAACTAGAAAAAGAAATGAAAAATGATTGCTACATGACGGTTCTGTCTTTACATGTGAACAACAAAAGCATTAGTGATCTTTGGAGTTTGGACACACTAGGAATACTGGATACTGCAGATAAACAAAGTCAAATGGAAATGGAGAAAGAAACCGAAAAGCTGTTTTTGAATTCTGTAAAACAAAATGAAGATGGTAGATATGTTGTTTCATTACCGTGGTTGGAAGATCACCCTGATCTACCTTCGAACAAAGGTCTTTCCGAGAAAAGATTGAAAAATACAGTTAATAGAATCAAAGTTCTTGGTATTCTACGGGACTATGAAAATGTTCTTGAAGATTGGAAGAAAGAAGGTATTGTGGAAGAGTTAAATAGTGAAGATATTAAGGACTCTAATTGCCACTATCTTCCTCATCGACCTGTCATAAAAGACAATTCGACAACAAAGATCAGGCCCGTCTTCGATGGTTCTGCAAAATCTAAAGGAAGTCCATCCTTAAATGACTATCTAGTAACTGGTCCAAACCTTGTGGAACTTATTCCAGCCCTCATGAATAGGTTTCGTATTGGCAAGTATGGTGTGATCGCCGATATACGCAAAGCTTTCCTACAGATTCAGCTAAATGACAGTGACAAGGATTTTTTGCGGTTTCTTTGGTGGCAAGATGGAGATTCAAACATTGTCAAAATCTACAGACATTGCCGTGTAGTGTTTGAGATCAAATCAAGTCCATTCCTTTTAGGGGCGACGTTGAATCATCTATTAGATGGAGTTCCTGATTGTTACAAGATGACAGCTAATCACCTAAAAAAATCTTTGTATGTTGACAATTGTGTGGCTAGTGTTAAAAGTGAAGCTGATTTGACAAAGTTTATAAATGAATCCAAAGAAATCATGGCTCTCGGAAAGTTTGATTTACGTGGCTGGCAACACAACTCTTTTGGATGCATAAGAGAGAATTGTTATGAATCCCAAGATGCTTCTCCTACCTTACAAGACGTTCCAGTTCTTGGTCTTATTTGGAACATTGATAGAGACACGTTAAAAATTGATGTAAGAAGTGACACGGAGAGTGAATCTGTAAAAGTAACAAAGAGATATATTCTCTCAAAATGTCACAAAATATTCGATCCTATCGGAATTACTGCCCCCATAACTTTAATTCCAAAAATCTTGCTCCAAGACACGTGGAAAGTTAAGGCTAATTGGGATGATATTCTACCAGAAGAAATTGTTCATAAATTTGAAAAATGGGATAGACAGTTACATCAGTTGAACAAGATAGAAATACCAAGATGGATCCAGGGGCATAAGAACTTGAGGCATAGTTTGCATGTATTTTGTGACGCCAGTCAACAAGCCTATGCTACATGCATTTTCTTAAGATCCGTGAACCAAGAAGAAGTTGTTTGTCATTTAGTAGCAGCAAGATCACGAATAGCACCTTTAAAAAGTATTTCCATTTCCAGATTGGAGCTATTGGGTTGTTGCATAGGTTTGAGGCTTGCAAAAAGTATTTGCACTGATTTAGAAGAACTTGGTGGCATACCTGTTTATTATTGGTCAGATTCTATGAACTGTTTATATTGGATAAAAAATGATGAACAATGGGCAACGTTTGTAATGAACCGAGTTAAGGAAATTAGATTGGGCAGCGAACCTCATCAGTGGAATCATGTACCTGGATGTCTAAACCCTGCTGACTTACCTTCTAGAGGCTGTTCAGTTAATACTTTGATAGCTCGAAGATGGTGGGAAGGTCCAGCCTGGTTGAAAGAGGAAGAAGAATTGGGGCCTATATCTAATTTATCCCCTGACAAGAATGTTGTCAATGCAGAAAGGAAAAAATCGGTTGTCACTTCTCTGTTTGTGTCAGAATACATTAAAGAGTTCTTAGTAAAATTTTCGTCATTTGAGAAGCTGATAAGAGTTACAGCATGGATGATCAGGTTTTGCAGAAATAGTAAACTGGAAAAATCTTATCGTGTAACAGACATACTGACTCCTGACGAACTGAAAGATGCAGAAACAAAAATCTTGTTGATTGTCCAAAAGACGTCATTTGTTCCCGGTAAGAACGAAGGCTTCAAAAATATCCAATATGCTGTTGACCAAAATGGATTACCAAGAATGAAAACCAGGTTAACATTTCGGGAAGATACTCAGGATTTCAAATTTCCAATAATTCTTCCTTCAGATCATCCTGTTGTTACAAGTTTGATTATATCTAGACATAAAGAACTTCTGCACTGTGGTATTCAGACGTTAATTGCAAGTCTTCGAGAAAAAAATTGGATTTTGAAAGCCAGGAGAACAATTAGAAAAGTTATACGTAAATGTGTTACTTGTAAAAGATTCAATGCCAAACATATTGAAGTAATGTTTGCTCCTCAGCCTGAAGATCGAATCAAGGATGCTTCTTGTTTTGAAGTCACTGGAATAGATCTGGCTGGACCAGTCTTCTTGAGAGATGGAAGTAAATCCTGGATAGTTTTATTTACATGTTCAATATTCCGGGCTGTGCATCTGGAACTGGTCTCTTCTATGTCTACTGATAAATTTTTACTCGCACTGAGAAGATTTATAGCTCGGCGAGGGAGACCAGCTATCATTTATACAGATAATGGTAAAAACTTTGTGGGAAGCGAAAGCCTTCTTAACAAAGTTAATTGGGATCAAATTATTAGTGAGAGAAATGTGAGTAGAATCATCTGGAAATTTATACCTCCATCTTCACCCTGGTGGGGAGGATGGTGGGAACGTCTCATCGCTCTTGTAAAAGATCTTCTTAAAAGAGTATTGGGTAAAGCTAGCTTGAAGTATGAAGAGTTAAATTCCTTATTGTGTGAATGTGAAAGCATTATTAACTCTAGGCCTATCACATATGTGTCAGATGACAATGAGCTTGAACCCTTAACTCCATCTATGTTTATGAGAGACTTAATGGAATGTGGTGTACCTGACCTTGATAATTTGGAATCTACCAGTCTTCAAAAGAGACACATGTATCGTTTGAAGCTTCGTGAAGATCTACGTAAACGTTTCAGACTGGAGTATCTAGGTCATTTGAGACAAAATACAAATAAAATTAGAAAGTCTAATGGTGTCAAGGTGGGAGAAATAGTCCTTATTGAAGATAAAAATCTAAAAAGACTCTACTGGCCTCTAGGAAAAATCATTGAGATTTTTCCAGGTAAAGATGGTGTTATACGTCTAGTTAAAGTGAAAACTGCTAGTGGTGAAAAGTTACGACCCGTTCAACGTTTGTATTCACTTGAGATAAATGCAGTTTCTTCTGAACCTCTCCGACATCGAGCACTGAAATGTACAAGAAAACTTTCTCAATCTACGGAGAAAAATATGAGAAATACAACTGCTAAACCTGTGAAATCTAAAGTCGATAACCCACCTGTACTGGACCAGAAAACCATATTGGGACGAGAAATTAAGCCTGTCAAGAGACTTGATCTTTGATTTAGTTTTGAGTTTAGAATCTTCAAACTCAAAAGGTGGGAGTGTTGCGTGCGTGAGTGAAATTAGATGCAACTCAACTCCAGATTTTGTTATCCTTTAAAAAACACTTCAACTACTACTTTGTAAAAAACCTGTGATGTCATTGTTTCAGTTTCGTTTTTGTGTTCTAAAAAATATGTTCTAATAAACGTGTGTTGATGTTGTTAAGCTATTGGATTCCATCTTTTAATCGTATTCACTTGTCATGAAATATCCCATCTTATTTTACGAAGTTAAAAGAATCTGATGATGCAGCGTTTTAGTAATTAGTGGATTTGTTTTTGTATTACTGAAGAATGCTGATGCAACACTTAGCATGGAAATGATTAGATCTAACAATATAAACATTTTGTATTATGAATTATTAAAGTTATATATGCATTTTATCCTATGGAAGGTAAATGAATCTACTTTAAATTATAATATGTTGCACACTTGCACAAAAATGTAACAAATCTATAAGCTTCGTATATTTCAAAACTTATCGATTATTCCAGTTAATTTTTTTCCTCTCTTTCCATTCTACTATTTTTTAAATTTTAGTTTTGACCATGTCGAGGGTCAATCAATCTTAAGACCCCGATGCATAGCATTCCCCGCACCCCCGATGGCCTAAGTACAGCCCACACGCACACAACATCAGCTTTATTATGAATATAAATAGATAAATATAGATATTGATAAAAATTTAAGAATTCGAAAAAGTATGATGTATCAAAAAATCATTATTTCTGTTAAGAATACTTTTTTGGTCGTTGAAGATTGATTATCTGTAGTTAAGATGCAAGGTTTAGCAACTTAAGAATTCTGTGAGAATATAGAGACCTTTTAACGAAATTCAAATCAAAATATACTTTTGTTTCGTAAATAAATTAAAAATACATATCATTTATAATTCGTGCGTATATAAGGAAATCAATTTACGCGACAATCAGTCAAATTTAACTTGAATGCCATGCAATTGTAAATTGTCTTAAGAAGTGCTTTCAAATCGGCTCTTCTCCCTCAGGCTGCACATCAATTCCAAGACAGAGCATCTTGGAATGAATCATGTTAGTAAGGTTCATCTATTTCCCCGCCTACAGATAATCCCTTAGGGAATTTGCAAAGGGAAGTTCGTTGGCTGCGCAAAGCTAGCTGCGCAGCAGATGAGATTCCAGTGAGACTTTTAAGTGTTGTGTGTGTTTGTTCGTGTCGCGAGTTTAATATAAAAAGTGTTTAAATTTTGTAAATAAATTAATTTCGGCCATGATTATTGCCATTTCATTTCGTGCCCAGTGTGAAAACTTTACTGGCGCAGTCGACAGGATTTTCGCGGAGATACTAAATTAAACAAAGAAAAAAAAATTAAAGCGGTTGCGACAAGCGCTGAGGTTATGACTCCCGAAAATGAAAAAGATAAGATAAGAGCCTCATTTTTTTATAATTTGACTCCTCATATTGTAACCAGAGAGAGATGCAATGTTTAATTTAGGTACGGGTTTTAAGTTCTGTGAATGATTTTGATTCTTGTCAAATCAGTGCTTACTTTCGTTTGCACGAGTTCCGTTTTCGTTTTGTTCAAAACGATAAATTTGTCTTGGATACACCAGTATCCGACAAATTTCACGAATGATACTACATATTTTAAAGTATTAACTAATTTTGTTTGGAATACACCGGTATTCTAGACGATAAATTTGTTGGGTACGCCAGTATTCAACAAATTCCATGTAACACAACGTGTGTTAGGGATTGAAGATAATTATTCTTTTGTTTTGTTTAGAATACACCAGTATTATTTGTTTGGATACGTCAGTATTCGACAAATTTCGTAAATAACACAACGCGTGTAAAGTATTGGGAATAATTATTCTTTTGATTTGTTTAGAATACATCTCTGTTCTAAATGTTAAATTTGATTTAAGTACGCCAATATTTGATAGATTTCATGAATAATGCATGTTTTTAAAAGTTTGGAATCAAATTTTTGTGTTTTATGAAATATACAGTTTTTTTAATGCTAAATTTGTCTTGAATACGCCAGTGTTCAACAAATTGTGATAATAATCTTGAATTATGATTATTGGAATTAGTTTCGGTTCTGTGTAATGTATATTTAGAATTTAGCAAATAATTAATACGACAGTATTAATTGGAAGATTATTGTTGAAATGTAATGTGCTCCGAAAACTATTTTAAGAGAATTCTGAATGTATAAGTAATACTGTGAGATTTTATGATATATGCGACCTTGAATAATTTTTTCCCCCTTGTCCCGATTGATGATCTGATTTCCTGTGTGAGTAACGAAAAAGTATTAATCTATAAATCAGTTAGAGTAACTGTTGAGTAGACTGTATTATTTATTGTAGGGTTTTTTTTGTATTATTATTTTGAATCCTAAAGCAAACGATATTTTATACGATTTTTTTTCTGAATTTGCTTTGAAGAAGTAATAATTTTTTTTTCTTACATGATTGAGAGTCTGATTTTGTTGTTGTGATACATAAAATGTTAGTTTAGAAGTATTCTTTTTTACTAAATAGTGTATAAATTTTGATCATTTCATATTTTTTTTAGATTGTCATATTTTAATACATTGTATTGGTGATATTATGATATAGTAAAAGCATATGCGTTATACTGAAATAATAGTTGATTTCGTATTTAGGTACTTAAGAATACATTATAACTTTGTATGACATAACTGTGATGCTTTAATTTAGTTACATACTGTAAGGAATAATTTTGAATTTTTTTTAAAGGAAAAAGAAAGAAGAAATAATTGAATTAATATAAGAATTGAAACAAAAAAATATATATTTTTTCTTTTAGTATATCTTTTTATTAATTGAGCGAATAAGTAAACTAAGCAATCAAAATGGCTTATTTAGGTAGGGCACGAAAGGAGGACCTTAAGTTACTAGCCGAGGAGCTGAATCTTAATGTACCGGATAGTATGAAAATGGTAGATATGTGTAAACTAATTACCACACATCCAGATTATGACGAGAACTTTACAAAAAATCAACTCAATTATAGTAGAGGATAGAAAGTTCCGTGAACAACAAGAATTTGAAAAGGAGAAGGAAAGGCTTGATCGCGAATTTCAGTTAGAGAAATTACGATTAGAGAATGAAAGGCTTAGGACATTACCTAATACGCCTGAAGCTAAGGGTAGCATCTATGAGTTAACGAAAACACAAATTTGAACACAATTTGAAATGAAAGACGGATACATAGTTTGTACACATATTTGAAATGAAAGATGGGGACATAGTTTTGTTTTTAACTTTGTTTGAACGACAGTCAAAACTAGCTAATATCGATAAAAGACACTGGGTGTCGGCTCTTTTGGCTCTTATGCCAAGTGAAATTAATCAATTAATGGCTCATGAAACTGATGAAAAATTTGACGATTACGATTACGTTAAAGATCTAATGCTGAAACGTTTCAAACTTAGTGCCGAGAATTTTAGGCAAAAGTTTGTAAAACACCAGCGGAATCCAGCTCAGTCATGGCGGGATTTTATTTTTGAATTGACCAGCTCTTTTGAAGAATGGCTAGGAGGACTTGGTGTAAATGATTTTGAAGGGTTGAAGAACCTCATTATTACAGATCAGTTGAAACGACGCGTCCCTGGTGACATAAGAGAGCATTTTGTTGATGACTGGGTCAAATCAATAGTCCCAGGCGAATTAGCTGATAAATTAGATGAATACGAAAGCGTGAGGACTAATGTAAGGGGAGCTCACTCGAATGATGCAAGGCACAGGCCAATCATTAACAAGTTGATCCCAGATTGTAAGGACGCCTGTCTCAAACCAAAAGATGAACCGTCCTTTAGAAAAGCTAAGATACCGATGACGTCGAATACCGGAACAAACAGAGACTTTAAACCTAAATGTTTTGTTTGTGGAACTTTAGGACATTTGGCTCGGGAATGCCCGAAAAATACGAGAAAAACGTCACCTCGTAATGCCAGAAGTAATGCAATTATCACAAAGGGAACTGAACTAGAACCTGCCAAAGAAGTGGTAACTGCTAAGGTATCAATTCCAGTTTCCACTCCCATCAAAACGAGGGATGGAATTGACGATCTTCAGTTTGTAGATATAAGATGTGGACAAACATCCATAAAAGCTGTAATCGACACAGGGGAACAAATATCAGTTATACGTGAGGATTTAATAAATAAAGATTGTGGTGAAGGTGAAGGTACTATTCAAATCATTTCGGCATTTGGTGAAAGGGAAATAGCTGCTCTCAAGCTATTTAACTTAAAAATAAATGATGGAAAACATAGTTCTGTTCCAATTATGTGTGTCGTATCTAAGAAACTTGTCAACGACATGTTGATTAGTGCCACAGCTTACGAGATACTTTTGGAAAATGTTCAATTATCTGATTTAGAGATTCAGAGAAATTCCGAAAGCATAGGAGATAAAGGTATACGATTAGAGAGTGAGAAAACGCTATCTACTTTAACAATGGTGCAGGAGAATGAGATATCGAGAAAAAATTTGGCAAAATCATCTTTCGTTGAACTTCAAAGAACTGACGAGTCTCTAAAACCAGTTTGGGATCAGGCTAGGAACAGACAAAATGCGTACGAAATTGATGATGGAGTTTTAATACACACAGAGTCAATCTGCGGTGAAAATGTAGTAGGTAGTTCTTCCCAACTGTAAAAGAGAAGAAGTCGTGAAAGTTTCCCATGAAATTCCGTTGGTTGGACATTTAGGCGAGAATAAAACCAAGCAAAGGATCAAATATTCCTTCTTCTGGCCTAGTCTCAAACAAGATGTAAAGTTATTTTGTCAAAGCTGCAAAATCTGTCAGCTTAGAAGAGGACTCACTTACCGGGATAGGATCCCTATAACACCTATAATTCGACCTGAAAACCCATTTGAAGTATGGAGCGTCGACTGCATTGGCCCTTTGGAGCTACCTTCTCGCAGAGGTCATAAGTATATAGTATGTGCAGTCGATATTTGCACGCGTTGGGCTGAGGCTATACCAGTTAGGAATATCACAG
Organism: Argiope argentata; assembly: GCA_026289955.1. NCBI lineage: Eukaryota > Metazoa > Arthropoda > Arachnida > Araneae > Araneidae > Argiope > Argiope argentata. Next base: position 124,991 of record JAOUZG010023909.1, on the reverse strand, counting down.
AATAAACAACATGTGATGTTTTGATGAGGATATTCACACAAACTGGGTTTTCAAAAATTATTTGCACAGATCAGGGAACAAATTTCACTGCTGAATTGACTGAAGCCTTCAGAGACATTTTAGGAATAGTTCCGAGATTCTCTACCCCAGGTCATCCGGAGAGCATGGGAGCTGTAGAACGTTGGAACTGGACTCTAAAGGAAATGCTGAATAAAAACATTCAAGAAAATGATAATGATTGGGATTCTCACCTTCCTTACCTCATGTTTGCATACAGAGAAGTGCCACATAGCACCACGGGCGTCTCACCATACCAACTAGTATATGTTCGACTACCAAACGGCCCTTTGAAACTAATGAAAGAAGTTTGGACGGGAGACAAGGAAATTCCCACTGGTATTTCAAGGTCCATTGAAGAATATTTGAGAGATTTAACTGAGAAATTGAAGCAGGCTCATAATTTGGCAAGAGAAAATTCTGAGAAAGCACAAGCCGAATATGCAAGTAGATTCAATCTTAGGTCAAGAGAAAAGCGTTTGGCAGTTGGTGACCAAGTTTTGGTACTTGTCCCATCATCTTCTCACAAGTTCCTTAAAACTGGATGGGGCCCGCATCTATCATTGAATTACCAAGACCACATACAGCGAGAGTAAAAATGGAAGATGGAAGTGTACGAGAGATCCACTTCAATAAACTGCGACCTTATGTAGCAAGAGTCGAGCAAATCGGCTTGATTTTTGACCAAGATAATGAATTCGGTGATCTCCACTATGCGCCTACGGACACCGTAAAATTCGACGTTAAGGACATTGGTGAACATGTAATGAACATCTCTGAGGACTTGAGAATTTCTCAAAAACATGAACTTTTAGATCTAATCTCCAAATTTTCAGACGTGTTTAGTTCTGTTCCAGGGCTTGCTAAAGTAAGAGGGCATTCAGTGAATTTAATGCCAGACTTTATTCCAAAAAAAATTAAAACCTTATCTCATATCAGTGGCACTTCAAGAAGAAGTAGATAAACAAATTTAAGAGTTACTTCAATTAGGGCTGATTGAGCCTAGTGAAAGTGAATGGGCTCACCCTATCGTGTGTGTCTCAAAAAAGGGCGGAAGCGTAAGACTTTGTGTTGATTATAGACTTTTAAATAGTGTCACAATCGCTGATGCATATCCAATGCAGAATGCAAGAGACCTTCTTTTTGAAATTGGCCACGCCAGCTTCATAAGTGCATTGGACCTGACGAAAGGTTATTGGCAGATCCCAATGAAGGAGGAGGCCAAGCCATTGACAGCATTTGTGACTCACTCAGGGCATTACCAATGGAGTGTCATGCCTTTCGATATGAAAAATGATGGGAGTACCTTTCAGAAGTCCATGGACAATGCTCTTTTCGCACATCGGAAGTATTGCCGTTCGTACATCGACGATGTTGCTATATATTCTACAACCTGGGAAGAACACCTCGATCATATCTCCAAGGTGTTCAAGTCCTTGAAAGAAGTAGGTCTAAAAGTAAACCTCAAGAAGCGTGCTTTTGGAAGAAAATCTGTCAAGTTCTTGGGCCACATTGTTGGTTCTGGTAAACATTCCCCTGATACTGAAAAGGTAGAAACGATTCGAAGGCTGAGTCGACCTACTACCAAAAGTGAGGTTAGAAGTTTCTTGGGCCTCACGAGTTATTATCGTGATTATATCCCGAATTTCTCCCAGTTAGTATAGCCCTTAACTAACTTGACTAAAAAGAACATTCCAAATGACATTCCTTGGGAATCGTCAGCTGAAGATTCTTTCGTTAAACTCAAGGAGGAACTGATCAATATGCCTTCCCTTTATACGCCAGATCTAACTCGTCCTTTCCTACTATTTACAGATGCTTCCGCTACTGCCATTGGCGCTTGTTTGGCCCAACATAATGACCAAATGGAAGAAATGCCTATTGCTTTCTTCAGCAAAAAATTAACTGCGACCCAAATGAAGTGGTCCACAATCGAGCGCGAAGCATTTTGTGTTCTGGAAGCACTCCGCAAATTCGACACTTGGATTTTTGGATCCCAAATCCAGGTAATATCGGATCACAACCCCTTGACATATCTTACCAACAGTGCTCCTCACAGTGCCAAATTGACTAGATGGGCATTGACCTTACAAAGGTATAATGTCAAAATTTCTTATAGAAGGGGAAGTGGTCATGGCAATGCAAATGCACTTTCTAGACTTAAAATTTCTGAGTAAAATTGTGCTTTAATCGTTATTATATGTATACACTACAGTGGTTAGAAGAATTTGAGAAAAAAATGTAACATGTAAAGTGTTCCTTTTTATTTTTATTCTCTTTCTTGATTTCTTTTTCTGTAATTTAGTATTATTTTGTATGTATCTATATTATGTAGGTATATTTTATATGTATGTATCGAGGAGTTATATTATCTGGGGCTCTTAGCAAAACTAAATTTTTAGGTATCATTTCTCTCTGAAATGCATTCTTGTATTTCTTTTTGTTTTTTTTAAGTCTATTTTCAGGTGCATCGTCCTCAGACGGATGCTCTTCCGTTGGGGGGAGGAGTAAGGTTCATCTATTTCCCCGCCTACAGATAATCCCTTAGGGAATTTGCAAAGGGAAGTTCGTTGGCTGCGCAAAGCTAGCTGCGCAGCAGATGAGATTCCAGTGAGACTTTTAAGTGTTGTGTGTGTTTGTTCGTGTCGCGAGTTTAATATAAAAAGTGTTTAAATTTTGTAAATAAATTAATTTCGGCCATGATTATTGCCGTTTCATTTCGTGCCCAGTGTGAAAACTTTACTATGTTGATTGCAAGTTGATATTTATGTCCATAGTGTAATCACTATAAAAATCTTTCTTCATAAATTCTTTACATTGCAGCTATAAATGAGTCTATCAATGAGATATTACACATTTTATTCCTATTATTTTCTGAAATTTTTTTAAACACTTACGATAGTTAAAATTTACAGTTCTTCGACTCTACCAATGAAAAATATCGTATTATTTTTAGAATTATAAATTATAAACAAAAACGGATGATCAACGATAAATTCCGGCGGAAGACTGCGTCCAATAGGAATTGCTGTTGCAGCGGATGCTTCGCTACCTTCTTCGTTTACTTCAATAACGGCCTGGTGGATGACATCCGAAGCATACAGGCCACTGGATTCTTTGCAGAGGCCACCAAGTTGAGCCTCGGAACAGAACAGCCTTTTCACTCCTAAACTCTGGAATGCCCCTATCAACGACTTCGAATAATCAATTTTAAATTTTGGCAGAGCTACTTTCACTTTCGTCACCCACATGTTCTGTTTCAGATCTCGAAGGAAATCAAAAGTCAAAGAACTTTCCAAATCCTTCAGCCCATTTATCAAATCGGGCAGTAAAATCAACATGGAAATATCTCCCCCTTTATAAGGAAGCTCTATCACTTTGTAAGATTCTTTTCGGGCAATAGAAAATCTTTCGTTAATATGCATCATTTCTACCTTCTTGCTATTTTTTTTCTCCCCTCTAATACTGAATTTCTCAAGACGGGTTTTCGACTTGTCGAACTGATTCAGCCAGAAACCTTTAAAATATACGGCATTAAGAAGAACCATAACAGTGCCAGGATTCAAGGATTTCAGTAGCTTTGGTATCATTTTCTCTGTTCTTTCGCTAACCCATTCATTAATCAATCGAACTGATTTTTCATTTTCGCGCAAGAAATCGACTTCCCAAAAATTAGCTTTGAAAAAATCATTCAGAAGCGACTTGTATTCTTCTCGAATAGGAAACCTATTCTTGCTTACTACAGAATTAGCGGTGGTCAAGGTGTAAGCATCAGAACTATTCTCTATTTCATCTAATAATTTCTGATAGGATGATTTTAGTTCCTCGTTTTTGATGTTTGCAGTTTTGTAGCCAAGAACATTTCTCATTTCTTCGGCGGTTTCTTTTTCTGCTCCGTGAAACAACATGGTGAAAGCAGCAGACAAACTGAAAGGAGAAACAAAAATGTTTCCTTTTTCTTTCGATAGCAATTTGTACAAATTTAGTCCTAAGTGATTGTTAGCATCTGCTATGTCGAGAGAAGCAGTTTCTTTACCAGACTCCTGCAAATAAAATGCACAAAGTAATTTTTTTTACTCACTATTCACTTAAATATTTATTTGCACTATAAAAATTAATATTCAAAACGATGACATTTTTTACTCAGAACCTAATTTCTTCGGTACTTATTCGCATTAAAAATATAATCCAACTATAAAATGTTTGATATTTTATTTTTTTATTGGAAAAATTAGACCCCCTCCCGTGCATCACAAAGTATCACACGGGGTATGCAACACATTACATGCAGAAATCACAGACAGGGAACAACCATGCCCGAATCGGAATTCGAACCCAGGACGCCCAGATGACATGGAAGACGAGCAACTCCCATGCCAGGACGTCGGCGATATTTTAAATTTGAAAAAAGTTTTGTTTTCCGTTCCGGTATTGGAATTGCAAAATTTCAGAATTGCCTAATAAATCAGCAACTAGTGATAAAAATAAATGAATAAATGTGTGTGTGTGTGTATGTAGTTGTGTTGGTGCTCTACAAACCAAACCGTTTGACCTACAGGTATCAAATTTGACTCATATATCACTTGGATGCTAAAAAATGTTCATCCCACAGTTATTCTTTTTAATTTATTCGTTTACATTAATTAATTGAAAAGGGAAATTTTGAAGTTTTTTAGTGATTATTTTCGAGAAAAAAAATATCACAAAATAAATTTTACAACAATTTAAAATTTTTCTAAATAAATTACAATTTGTAATTAGAGATAATCATGCAAATTTTCCTGAGTGTTGATAGTTTTTCAAAAATGATTCTTATCTAATTTTCAAGAAAATCTTACATTGTTGTTCTGAATTATAAACCGTTTTAATTGTTTCTTCAAATGCTGAAGAGCCAGTGGGGAATAGATTTTATCCCACTGATGAATATTATAAAAGAAAGATCCTATTTAATAACTTTGTTTCTTACAAGACGAATAAAAAAAAAGGAGCTAACGAAACCGCAGAAGTTAGGGTTAGGAGACCGACGAATCAAGCCTTTATGTTTCTAAAAGTTATGAAATTGAATGGTTAACAATAGAAATGTTAATGAAGACAATAGAATAGAATGCAAGATAATTAAAATAATGCAAGTTTAAAGCCTACTAGTATCACATTTATGAAGTTAACATGGAACTAAACTGCATCTAAACAGTGTTATTGAAAAATTAAATACTTTACAAATCTGTCATTTTGCTTCCTAGCACAAACAATGTCAGTGTATAAAAGAATGTTTTAAGATCAGCACTGTTGCGTGCTAAGTTGGTACCACGTTAGTAATGTCAGGGTTTGGCGATCATTTGGCAACAAATGGGATAATACTGGAAAGTTTAAGAATTTTCTCGATCCGTCCAAGCGTTGTGTTTAGTTCAAGCGAGTGTTGAACTGCTGCGTGTCGAATCGCGTTGTCTAGGGATAACGAATATTTTAGGAGCGGTTATTACGTAACTAATACCAAAAAGTCAGTTATCAATACCAAATAACAGTGATCAATACTTTTCAAAAAAGAGGTGATTCAAATCCTTGACACGTTCTTACTGGTTGATATTTCGATTTCAGATCTTGGATCGCAATAGAAAATCACAATCGATAATCCATCCAATGGACGCTATCGAAGCAGATTTGTCATGCATAATGGAAAGTCCCCCACTCACTGATGCTCTGTCCAGGAAGAGACCTCCAAGAAATAGTTATGGCGGGTGGAGGGACCTATTGATCACATGCAGAGAGCTTCCTATTTCACAGTGTCAACTCTCCCCATCGCTGGAAGCTATACGTGGTTTGTTTCATTGTACGAAAGCAAGATTTCTTCCGCAAGTCTCCACAGAAAAATATTCATTTGTATTTTTTAAACAAGTTTCGGTAGATAATCAATGCTTCAAACAAATTTAATATGGATTTATGTCCATTTTAAACTAGATATAAATATCATAACTACTAAATTTCCGCGATTTAAGCGATTTGATATTCGCATAATTAAATTTTCTGTTTCTGGTTAGCGTGAGAATTCCACTGCTCTGTAGATTTTCCCTGTTTCTAAAAACAGAATTATGACTTATTTCCAAGCTATTTTAAAAATAAAAGGAATATTTTTAATTAATTGCAAATGGTAAATTTCTCTTCATTGATTTATAAAAATATTCTAGGAAAGATGCACAGAAATTTATATATATTTAAATACTTTTTTTAAAATTTTTATAAAAGAGAATATAAAGTTTTGCATATATTCATACATTTGTATAGATATCATCAATATTTTGGTTGGCAATGTAGTAAAGAAAAAAATGCTTCGTTTGTTAAAATTTCATGGATTTCAGAATTCATCGGAATTTATTTATTATGTTCACATTTAAAATATTTTACTCTTTTTACTTTAAAATGATTTTCTTTAAAATATTTTTAATTGAAAATAACTTAAATAAATTAACTATTTAAATAAAATTTCTTCTGCTTCTTTCCCCCTTCTTCTACAAAGTGTTTTAAAGGTATGTAAAAGAGAACTGACATCATTTGACTCCAAACATATTCTCTCATAAATTTGCAAAAACGGCATTTTAAGAAAATACCAATGTTCAATCTAAACTTAAGATTAAAAAAAATCGAATGGAAATTTCTGAAAGTAAAGGAAGATATATTGCTGAAAAAGACTGCAACCAGTCTTTCAATTGCCAGTCCTGCATACACTATATTCTATAGTCTACACATTATTTTTAGAGAAATTATATTTTATCTTTCCAAAGAAAGTTTTAATAAAAGAAATGCTCAAAAACTATATAAAAAATCACAAATTTTCTTAAATTATAAAATATTGATTATCAAACCCCAAATATCTTCAAATTAGCATCCTTATACATTAAAATAAATTCTGCAAAAAAAAAAACTTTATTGTAACATTTTTAGCCATGTTTCATTGAAAACGTTTAAAAACATCGGTATCGAGTAGAAAGGATATAGATAAATGCGGGCTTGTGTCTCTCAAAAACTATATACTTTTAGGAATTTCTTTAAAAAAAACAATGTGCAAATGGAATGCCTTAAAATGCTATATTCTAAACTTATAGCCGATAATAATGTCATAAAAATAATTTACAAAGAAAATTAAATTTATAATGCAAGGATTTAAAATGAGACAATTTCTACCAATTTAACAAACTGTATATCTGGAACATAATTACCGAGCCAAATATCAAATTTGATGAATATTTTTTACTGATAATTGCGTTTCTAAATAAGAAAGAAGGGGGAGGGAATTCACCTGAAAATTTACTACCATTTTCTCAACGCTGTGACGACTTTAGATAAGTGACGGCGAGAACTCTATCGAACTAAGTTCCCAACGGGAACGCCCCCTCCCTTTGTAGTTGAAGAATTCCCCGATAGCGAAACTTTTTTTAAAAGCAAAAGAATGTAGACATCTGATACTCATGGCGAAGTACAGAGGTCGAACTAAATCCAGTAGTGTCAGTGCGATTAGTGCGGTCCCCAATGAAATAGACATGTGTTTGGGAAAAACATCAGGGGAAGGAAGCAGGTGTGTCCCTGTCAATAGATAAGAGACGCCCGCCTTTCAAACCGACAAAAAGGGGTCCAACAGCAGATGGCCTTTCTTTCTTCTACGTGACCACCCATCTCTAGCAGCTAATCGATGCTTTCCCCTCTCATGTGGTTGGGAAAGTAGTTAGGTTAGATGATCCAATGAAAATTGGGAAATATCCTGATTGGTCATTTGTTACTGGAGACTTGCCCATGGGACGCAAATAAAAAGGAAACGAAAAAGATAGGACGAAGAAGGAAGCCGACTGACGAAACGAGCGTTAGTGATTGGAGCGAAAATTCAGCTTGGAATTCTGTGTGAAAATTCTCATGAGAGAATTCGGAGTATAACGTAGGTAGCCGCGCCTTGTAGGCTGAGAAACGTGAAGTTCATCTGAACTTCGTGAATTGCATTCCGACCACCGTGCGTCCCGTCTAATGTGTGGAAGCTCATACAAGCTTTGGGAGAAGTTCAATTAGTTAGACAGATTTGTCTTCTGAACTGCTATTCCAGCGAGTTCGTCAATTTACGATTCCGGCAATCCCAGCAGGTTAATCAACGAGCGGATAACCACGAAATTCGGGCTGAATCTTGTGGGAGTTTCACGAAATCCGCTATTTCTCTTCACCTTCAAGAGACATTCCCTACCTATCTGAACACAGCACCTTAAAGGAAAGGAAATCGATTTTTTGAGGTCCCGAGTCTAACTATTATAGATTCTAGATTTTAACTGTTGTCAGTTCTTTAACTACTATAGATAAGACTATTTCATTCTGAGAATTCGTTACTGATTGAGAGCATTTAGGAAATATTCAGAGATTTAGCTCAAAAATTACAAGGTTTTCTCAAGTATTAAACAAACACATATGTATTTGAATTAATTACTAATTTAAATAAACCATCCCTTTTGTTCGGAAGAGCATGTATGTGTATGTAATTCTCAGCTTTCTTATGAGTACAGACCTTTCCGACCTACATTATTATTTGCAAAAGAAATTGTTTTGAAGAAAGTCCGAAATTAATTTTTATATTAAATGAACTTCATTTTTGGAGAATCGATGCCTTCTTAAATCATATAAAAGGGGAAAAAATTAAATCAATTTTCTTTAAAACATGTCGATTTTTTTCTATAAGAATTAAGATTTAAAATTTTGAGAACATTAGAAAAGTATTATTTAAAATGAATTTTTATTCAGATACTTTTCCATCTGTTTTTCAAAGAGAGTTAAATATGAAACAAAGCAACGTTCAAAATACCTATTGATTAAAATCGGTGCGTGGGTAAAATGTTTATGGAAAATCAGCAAATGCTTTGTTCTTGGGAGGTCTGTCCTTTATTCGCCCGCTGTTGTGTTGTTATTACTTATGGCACTCGCCATGGACAAGACCCGCTGATACATCAGCAGATTTTAAGCCGGAGATGTACGTCTCTTGTTTTACAAGTAACGCCATCAAGGGCCAAGAGTACGACTTAGCTACACACACGCAACAACCCTTTTTAGGAGGCGGACTTCATTCATGCACTCATCTCAGATCGTAATTTAGACCTGGAAAGAGAACGATCACCTCTGACCCAGTTCCTCTAGTGGTATTACTCTCGACATGGAGGACTTTGCGACCACGAACAGATTTAACGAGCGCCAGCCGCCACACACTCGGGAAATCTTTTGGCCGGTGAGTTTCGAACTCGTAACCTAAGGAGTACGAGTCCACCGCTCTACCAACCAGGCTGTCCCGGCCCCATTCGCCCTCTTCCTGAGTTTACTCTTGATTTTATGATCTTTTATGACTTCACTTCCGGGGAAAAACTATCTGAAAAAGAATATCGATACCATTCTTTTAAAAAGGCAATTACCTAACGTAATTGGAGACTTGAATAGGTTTTTTTCTATAAGACTATTTCTGATATTCTTGATTTAAACTGAAATTGGTTGTTATCATAATATCATGCTATACTATTGTGCACTCCAGTGATTTCTGTTTTTAAAAATATAGGTCTTTTCATTGAAAATCAACTTCTGTAGCAATATTTGTTATATATTTTTTATTTCTAACTTCCTTGTTACATGAATTTTTCACTTTTTTTTTCTACTTTAACCTATTAATTTTGAATAATAAAATTCTATAAAAGCATATTCTTTCAACTCCTCTTTATATCCTGTTTTACTCTTATATTTGCATTTATCATGATCTTATTCTTGTTTATTAAATTTGCTGTATTGTATGTTTTATTTTATATTCGTTCTGAGTAAGTTTTATCAATGTAACTTTAAAATTTAAAAATACATTTCAGATATGTTCTGCTTTAAAACTGTATTGTTCAATATTATGTTTTTATAGGTGATAAAGAAAACGTTGTTCAGTATTCAGGTTGTTTCTGTTGAAAAAATTGATTTCATCATTTTTGACATTCTTGCCGTACTATGTTTATATTCTTTGTGTCTAGAAAAAAAAAATGTTGATAAACAACTTTTGAGTTTTTTTTTAATTGGTAAGAGCACTGAAACATCCATTTAATCATATTTTTTAAAAATAATTATCATATGTATTTTATCTTTTTTAAAATGTGTAAATAAAAATTATAAAGGCATAATTTTATTTGTTTGTCCTTTAATGATTTCTATAAGTTAAAATAAAATAACTGGTTCTGGTTGCATAGATTTTAAAAAATGGTATCTATACCTTTTATAGTTCATAATTTGCAATTGCAAACAAAATTTATTACATACATTAAAAATTTGAGCTTCATGTTTTTTTCTTCTGAGCAAACTGAAAACATCAAAGTCTCAAATAAAAATCATTTACTTAAGAAAGTCTCTTAGTAAAAATTACTACTTAAGAAAAAAAATATATAATAATTTTATTGGTAAGCTTACAAATTTTAACTTATCTAAGAGTAATATTTATTTTTAAAATTTATATTTATAAAATTCAACCTACAGAGGATAGGTTCTTTTTCCCTGTGATTTATCATTTAAATTTTTTTTAAAAAAAAGAAAATATGTAATTTTTCAAAAACACTACCATAGCCATTTATCAAAATGTATCTTTTGAACAATATATATATATATATATATATATATATATATATAGAAAAGTAAAGAATAAAAGGGTAGCAAACAAATTAAAAAGTGATAATTAGATAAAAAACAATTTGCATTAAAAATACTAATTGAAATTTTAGGATAAGAAATAAAATTACAATACTACAAAAGTTTGGTGAAAATAATTCACAATATTAAATTTTAAAACATATGAAAAGTTTTTTTATAATTATTCGTCTAGAGTAACATTCAACTGCAACAGCTGACTGCAATGCTTTCACCAACGTTATCGGCAGACATCCCGAGATGCGCAGAACGGTTGAAAATTGAACAGAATCGGTTTGTTTGGTGCGTGACACGTGACCCATGAATTGACCCCATTGATAAAGAATCAAGAAAGTCCTTTGAAATGACATTGAAAACGTCTAATTTACCAAAATGGGAAGACCTTATTGACTTTCTTAAAACGCGTTGTACATTTTTGGAAAATCTAGAAGGACACGCAAACCAAATGAAACCGAAAGTGTTTGCCAAGGCTAAAGGTCTTATTGTTGATTCTAATTCAAATGTATCTTGTCCAATTTGTAAATCTCGAATGCATTCCATTTTTAAGTGTTCAGAATTTCTTCGATTAAATTCTAAACAGCGATTCAACTTAGTTAAAAAACACTCATTATGCATTAATTGTTTGAATTATTCTCATAAAATTGTTGACTGTAAATCAAAAATTGTTTGTAAAATTTGTACTAAAAGGCATAATTCACTCTTGCATTATTCTTCGAACCCGGAAGTTGACAATGTAACAATGTTGAAAACAATGTAAACACGATTAATAAATCATCGCTTTTTGAACAAGAAGCACCTGCTGACCTTGAACAGAATATCTCCTCGGAGAATTTAAAGGCGCCAGTCTGTGCTAGTGCCAGCTGTTCTCAAAATGTGTTTGATATTATTCTAGCCACATCGATTGTTTATATTCAAGATATTAGTGGAAATAAATATCCATTAAGATGCATTCTTGATTCTGGGTCTCAAATCAATGTCCTCACTATGGAGAGTGCAAATCTTTTGAGATTGAAAAGAGAAAAAATTAATATTTCCCTTTCTGGTTTAGACGGAACTTATATTCCGGTGAAAGCGCGCGTCTCAGCAGAAATTTCGAATAAATCTAATGACTTTGTAAGATCAACGGAATTTCTGATCGTGCCAAAAATTATGCACTTCAGCCCTTCCACGTATTTAAAGGGAGATTTTAAGAATTTGAATAAAAATATTAAATTAGCCGATCCTGCATTCTATAAACCTGCCAAGATTGATGCTTTAATCGGCGTGCAGCTATTTTTTGACATGTTAAGAACGGGAAAATTATATATGGAAGATTCTCGTTTAATACTACAAGAAACTGTATTTGGATATATAGTAAGCGGATCAAGCTTAGCAAAAAAAAAAAAAAAAAACCCTACAGGGTACACTTATTGTGGGCTTGTGCATGAAGAATCAAATCTTGAAAAATCTCTTCGTGAATTTTTTGAACTAGAAAATGTTAATGGCTCTGAATCTACTTTAAGTAGTGAAGAATTAGAATGTGAAAAACATTTTGCCAAAACTCATTTTAGAACAAGAGAGGGACGGTACGTAGTGAGTATGCCCTTGAAAACAGACAAGGTGTTGGGTGAATCTAGGCTTATGGCAATTAATCAGTTAAATTCTCTCTCAAGACGCTTAGAGCGTAACACAAATTTTAAAAAAATTGTATCTTGATTTTATTGAGGAATATAAAAATTTGGGACATATGAAGGAAGTCTCTAACGAAATAGAACCTAAATGTTGTTACTATTTTCCTCACCATGGTATTTTCCGACCGGGAAAATCGTCAACAAAATTGAGAGTTGTCTTTAATGGGTCTACCTTAACAACTACTGGTGTTTCCTTAAATCAACTTCAAATGAATGGTAAAATACCTCAACAAGATCTGTTCTCCATAATGCTGCGTTTTAGGAAACACGCTTTTGCTTTTACTGCAGACATTCGTATGATGTATCGTCAGATATTGATCAAACCCGGTCAGAGGGATTTACAACGAATTGTCTGGAGAGAAAATCCAACAGACTCAGTTAAAACGTATAGACTTTGCACTGTTAGCTATGGAACAAAAAATGCGCCTTTTTTAGCCACAAGGGCTTTAAGGCAATTGTGTGACGACGAAGAAAAATTATTTCCGGAAGCAGCTTCTACTGCCCGTGATGATCTTTATATGGATGATATCCTCACCGGATCACATGATTTGGAATCTCCATGGGAATTAAAACGCCAATTAGTTCTATTACTTCAGCAAGGGGGTTTTACGCTACATAAGTGGAACTCAAATGATGTCAGCCTCATAAATGATGAATCTTATAATCAGAATTACTCTTTTGACGATTCTAATGAAGTAAAATCTATTAAGGCCTTAGGAGTGCTATGGAAACCCGCCTCAGATTGTTTTTCATATAAGGTGACCGTTCAATCTGAGACTGCTTATACTAAGCGAACAGTTCTTTCAGATATTTCTAGAGTCTTCGATCCACTTGGACTAATAGGTCCTGTGATTACCAAGGCAAAATTATTCATGCAAGAACTCTAAACGATCCGGTTAGACTGGGATACACCATTACCAGATCCCTTCCGAAAAAAATGGTTAGAATTTGTTTCCTTGCTACCAAAAATAGAAAATTTGCAAATTCGTAGATTTTTCGAAAACAATGGCAAAATTACTCTTCATGGCTTTTCAGATGCTTCTTCAGTCGCTTATGGTGCAGCTATTTATGCCCAATGCAAGACATCCAATGATACTAATGCGGTACACCTTTTATGCAGCAAGTCAAGGGTTGCTCCTGTAAAACCAATCACCATGCCTCGTCTGGAACTTTCTGCCCCTCTCCTGTTGTCACATCTCATACAAAAGGTCACAAAGGCTTTAAATTTTAAGGATTGTGACATAGTATTGTGGTCCGATTCTACCATTGTGCTTGCGTGGTTGAAGAGACCTCCTCACGAATTAAAGACCTTTGTTTGCAATAGGGTTGCAACAATTCAAGAGTTAACAAAAAACTGACAGTGGAACCATATTTCGTCTTCACAAAATCCAGCTGATCAGCTGTCTAGAGGTATGATGCCTGATCAGATCCATACGCAAGAATTGTGGTGGCATGGTCCACCATTCCTTAGACAATCTACACCGATGGATGAGACCTTTGAACTTGAAAATGTGACTTCTAGTATTGACTTTACATGTGAACTTAAACAGCCGAAAAACATTAACCTAAGCTGTACAATGAATAATGATATTATTTCCCATGTTATTTTTTCTACTAACAATTACCTTAAATTGATTAGAGTATTTAGTTTCATTTATAGGTTCTTAGAAAATTGCAGAAGGAAGTCACCGCGTAGGGTAGGTCCTTTAACTACAGAGGAACTACAATCTTCAGAATTGGTCATAATCAGGTACATCCAAGAAAGCAATTTTAGTATTGACATAAGGTGTTTGAGGGAAGGAAAACAACTTACAGGTAAAAGTAACCTTAGGTCTTTGAATCCTTTTCTCAATGAGAAGGGAGTTCTGAGAGTTGGTGGGCGGCTACAAAATGCAAGGCTTAGTTTTGATTCGAAACATCAAATTATTTCGCCTGGTAATGATAAGGTAACTAATTTAATCTTGGAATATTTCTATAAAAGATACTTGCATATTGGTCAGCAAGCCTTGCTATTTTACACCAGGCAAAAATTTTGGCCGATTGGTGGAAGAAATTTGACGAAGAAAGTAGTGCACAATTGCATAACTTGTGTAAAAAACAAACCAGTGATAGTTGAACAACTAATGGGTCACCCCCCACCGGAAAGAGTTAACATGAGTCCCGTATTTTCAAATTCAGGGGTGGATTTTGCAGGACCCCTTTTTTGTACGATATAAAAATCAACGAAAAGGACCTCTGCAAAAGATTTACGTAGCAATTTTTGTCTGCATGGCTACCAAGGCCATTCACATTGAAATGGTTTCGGATTTAACTTCCGAATCATTTATAGCGACACTGAAAAGATTTTTTGCCCGTCGTGGCAAGTGTTGCACGCTGTTCTCTGACAATGCAACAAATTTCGTAGGGGCACATTCCGAACTCAAAAAACTCCACAACTTACTTAGGCATCCAGATGAAGTAATAGGAAACTTTTTGTCTACTGAAAGGATTAACTGGAAATTCATACCTCCTATAGCTCCGAACTTTGGCGGGCTCTGGGAGGCGGGAGTAAAATCCTTCAAATACCACTTTAGAAGGGTTGTGGGTAACGCTAATTTAAATTATGAGGATTTTTTAACTGTAATTACAGAAATTGAGGGAATTCTCAATTCAAGACCCTTGACTCCAATTTCGTCAGACATCAATGACTTAGAGGCCTTAACGCCAGGTCATTTTTTGATAGGTCGGGCAATAAATACAATTCCTGAACCAGATATTACTGATACACCCTTCAATCGTCTATCTAGGTGGAAGCGTGTAGAAAAAACGACTCAAATTATTTGGAAGAAATGGAGCTTAGATTACCTAACACACTTTCAGCAACGTTATAGATGGCAGTTCGAGAAGGATAATATAAGGCCAGGTATGATGGTGATTTTAAGGGAGGATAATCTTCCAAAATGCAAGTGGATTCTGGGGAGAATAGTGGATGTAATTTATGGGAAAGATGGCCGCATAAGAGTAGCCAACGTGCGCACCATGCACGGGACATTGAAGAGACTCATTTCAAAAATTTGTATTTTGCCTGTTAAGACTGATAATTAATTAATGGGTCGCTTATAGTTAAGAAATAAGTTCATTTGTATTTCCCTTCAAAACAAGCTTTAATGAACTTTACTTGCTTTGTATAATTGTATATTTACTAATTATATGTATTTTTTAGCATTGAATCTTCATTATTGTTAAATAGTTTAATACTTATAAGCTCAGAATTTAATTTATACTATGTTTATATTTGAAATTTTTTTTCTCATTGTTGTATATTGTGTAATATTTTACTTTTTGTAAAAATTAATTATTAATTCTGTGTTGAACTTTTAGAAATTCAACGGGGGCCGGGATGTTAATGCTCTCCCCGATTCAGCTGATAAACCGCCAAATCTGGCACTCCGATGACGATGTGTTGGCGATTGTCAGGTTGCTCTCTGCCAGTCAGTTGTTATATAGTTCGCACCGTTCGAAGGTGTTAGTTTGTAGGAGCTATCGTGCTCATTTTACTGTAAGCCATGGGGCGTTGTATAATTATTATGTAAACAGTGTTTTTGTTGATTAAATAGTACAGTCCATTTTGAATGCCTTACTGAGTCCCTAACACCCTTCTTTGCATGATTTTTTCTTTAAAAAAAATCAGGGTGATGTAATTAATGCTCTAGATTAAAGGAAAAATATTTAAAAAAATCTTGGTGTAAATAAAAATATGTATTATGTAAAAAACAATATGATGGAAATTTACATCATCATGCATTGTCACATATTTAGCTCAGTACTAAATAAAAAAAATCCTTTACTAAATCTTCTTTATTCTGTATAATAATTTAATTAATTAATAATTATTAATAATAAATTAATTTCCATAAAACAATTTAAAATCTCGCTCATTTCTTCCAGTCACAACAAACAGCAGAATGACAAGTTGTAGGCCTGGTAATTGACAGTGACGTTTGCTATTTTTTGACAACTGCGTTTTTTTGTACGCAATAGTCGCTTAAAAAGTTGCCAGCAACAACACATTTACAGTACAAGGGTTTTGAGTACCTTTTTTTGTTGACTAAATATTATGATGGAAATTTCCATCATCATGCAAAGAAGGGTTCAATATTTTTGCATTTTTTTTTTAATTTTTAAAACAATAAGACATGTTTTGAATTGCTACTTTTACTTATGTGACGAAGATATATTGTGCAAATCAAAGAATTCGCCTTCGTGATTGCAATTTATCTCCGCATTTTAATGAATCATGCGAAATAAAAACGCATCTGCTTTCAACGAAGCACACGTAATATTATAGTTTTACTGGTAAAAACAGGACAGCTTTTTGAAAACGCATCTTCTTTCAAAGAAGCATACATAATAATTAACAACGCAAAATTTGTAAAAGCATATAAAACTATTTTTACCCGCATATTTCGAAGACATCCAAACTTTCTAACCCAAACAATATCATGTTCAAAAATGAGAAAAAATAAATCAATTATCATTCCAAATTAAACATATAAAAATGTCATTTTCGGTACGTGTCTGTATAAAATGAAACAAATATGAAGCATGATATTTTTGGAAAATAAATGGATGGAAACGTTTTCTATGATATTTTACTATACATATATTACTAATCCAATTAAACAGCTTTATTTAAGGCAAATATGGCTTAACATCTACAAGGCATCTTCTGTAATCGGAGCCCAACATTTAATTTCTTGATTTTTTTGGGAGAGACATAAATCTCTTAACAAATGGTCTAAGTGAAATATATAATTAGTAGATTGAGGGAAAAATGCTGATGAATTAAATTTTTACATACATCACCTACTCTGTGAATCATATTTAACAAGACAATAAGTCCTTAAAATTAAAAAAATTGGTACTCCAATCAACTAAAACAATCATCAAAGCTGATTGATCCATGAAAATTTCCATCTAACTTTGCAACAAAAACTGGCGATTTTTGACCACTTTATCAAGATATCAAAGAAGCAATCAGGGTTACTCTAGAATAATTGGTCTAGATTATGAAAATGATGTTTGTTCTATACTTGCAATATTCAGAGCTGAATAAATCAGCCAAATTTGAAGAAGATAGAAATGTTTATTTATTTAGAAGTTGAAATATTAAGAATATTTTACAAATATGAATCTATAAGACCAAAGGAATTTAAACCATAATTTTTTGATATATGTTTATAAACCTAAAAAAATGTTATTATTGAGAGCATTTATATACATCCAAAAACTAAATTAAAAACTGAATATTTTATTTAGCCTGTGAAATTTTTGATGAATAATTCCTTGAGATATTATAAATAATAAAAAAATTATAACATTTCAGTTTCTGTAGTGAACATAAAACTTCAATGTCGGACTACACTGCTTTCAGTTCTCAGTTTTATTTAAATGCATGTTTGAATTGAGTAAAAACCTCGTTATATTAAGTGCACTTCCATCATCTCAAATTTTAAAACTGAATTTTACGTGCGCTGATTGAAAATCAGAGAGAGATACAGAGTTCAAAGATAGAACTACTTAAGGCCTACATAATAGTATAAGTGAATTATATGATTATCGAAATTTGAAGCTTAAAAACATTTTGTTGAAAAATTTATTATGAGACTAAGTTATTAAAAAAAATGGTTGAACACTTTAGTCGGCATTAATATTGGAGAACCGACTGGTCGCCAAAGGCGGCTAGTTATAAATAAAACTTATTCAATATATAAAAATTTGAGTTTCATGTTTCTTCTTCTGAACAAACTGAAAACATCAAAATCTCAATACTAATAAAAATCATTACTTAGGAAAAAATGTAATAAATTTTATTGGTAAGCTTCAAAGTCCTTAACTTATCTAAGAGTAATAATTGTTTTTAAAAACTATATTCATAAAATTCAACCTACAGAGAAGGATATGTTCTTTTTCTCTGTGAATTAACATTTAAATTTTTTAAAAAGAAAAAGAAAATATGTAATTTTTCAAAAACACCACCATAGCCATTTGTCAAAATGTATCTTTTTTATAAAAAAAAAAGGGAAAGTAAAGAATAAAAGGGGTAGCAAACAAATTAAAAAGTGATATTAATTAATTAGACAAAAATAATTGCATTGAAAATACTAATTGAAATTTTATTAAAAGAAATAAAATTATATTACTACAAAAGTTTGGGGAAAATAATTCAAAATATTAAATTATAAAAAAAATATTAAAAGTTTTTCGTAATTATTCGGCTAGAATAACATTCAACTGCAATGCTTTCACCAACGTTATCGGCAGACATCCCGAGATTCGCAGATTGGTTGAAAATTGAACAGAATCGATTTGTTTAGCATATGACACGCGACCCCTGAATTGACCCAAATGGGGTCAATTAAGCTTAAAGGCTCTATCACACGGCAAAACACTGTCCACCCTTTCGTGGGCAGCTATCTATTTATGCCCGCAGGTCAGCAAGATTTTCGTTATCGTCATGTTTTTTAAACTAGCTTGAAATTGTAGACGATAATGATGGAAATATCGTTTGCAAACGAAATTCAACTAATTATGAGAAACTTTGACAGTGAAGTAGTGTACTAAGAATGGCGCGATTGATGCAAACTTTAATACTAAAAATGCATACATTAAATGTTACAAGTTACTAAATACTAAAAATAGTTTCGGCAGAATGAAAAAAGCGAAGTGAAACTTCAGTATCTTTTACCCGTTCTGTGCAGCAACTTATTGCCCCCACTTTAAAAAAACTGGTACTACCGTATGGGGAATAGTTCTCTAGAAGGATCTTTGAACTTGTGATGGAATTTTCAGAGATCCAACATGATATTTTTAAGTAAATAAATAGATAGTAAAAAAAAATATTAATGCTGATGTGAATCGTTTTCTTTTTGTGAAATATATTTGACCATATTCAGTCTTTATTTTATACAAATAATAGTATAACCTTTTGATAATAGTAATTCCTTAAATAGTTTATTAACAGCTTCTATTTAATTAAAAAATTTTATCTCCTATGTTAGAGTGAAAAAATATTATAGCGATTTTAATTTTTAATACTTAAATGTTCCTGCAATGTTGCAGAAATATAAAACATATTTGGTTTTGACAAAAACATAAAAATGATCATACTTTTATCATTACCAAAAAATTAAGCCACCTTTTTTGTGATAGACAATAAAATTCAGGCTTATTTTTCAATATTTTTTCTTTTAAATCTAACAAATTACCAGTTAATTTAAAATGACATGTTATTTCTGATTATACATATACATTGAGATAGATGATATATGCATACAATGGCCACACATTTGGAAATGGTCAAACTTTAAAGAAAAGTGTTTTATTGCTTCTTATTTCTGATGTAATGTGGAGGCTCCCCTCTTCTTCTTTTTTTAATGTTTGGTAATTTGAAAATTTAAGAAAAAACTGTTTTTTTATATCTATGTAAAAATAAATTAAGTTTTTATACTTTAGCTTTAAAAAACTAAGAAAAATGCAATAACATACTTTAGAAAATTATTTTTTGACTATTATTATGAAATGAAAATTATTTAATGATTCCTATTTTTCACAAATACTGGTAATAAATCTACAAAGATTAAATAAAAAAACAGCTCTGTAGTTGCAAATAAAATGAAAACAAAACATTTAACACATTTTTTTTAAAAGAGTAATTTTTGAAGTGAGTGGGACTAAATACTAATAATGCCTTAGAATTTAACAATATTTATCAAGTAAAGGATCTTATTCAATGAATTGTTTTATAATTTTGAACTGGTTTGGGAAAAAAGTCATTTAAAGGAATGATAGATTAAAATCAAGTCCAAGATATATTTTCAAAAAATAAAAAGGAGGGGGAAAAAACTATTCAATCAACTTTAAAACAGTGTAAAAATGCTTCTTATTCAATGACACGGTGATAATGCATTTAAATCCTGTTTTTATTATTTAATTAAAATTTTAAAAAAATATGTTCTTAGTGAATTTTTTATGCCCTAGAACCAATTTCGGTGCGATTGTAGTTTAACCCCCTGCTTGGCGCGCTTTTCAAAAATCGCCAACTTGCCAACCACGAAATAATAACCGTAATAGGAAATAATAGCCATAAAGTTGCCATCTTTGGCGAATTATCGCCAACTTGGCAAAGAAGGGGGTTAAACTACTAATCAACCCCAATTTCTTACAATATTTCAAATTCCTAACATTAATTATTTGTATTGCACATCTAGATATGGTAGTTTTTTTATATACACAAAACCTAAATTTTGTCGAGATTGATCCAACAAACATTAATTTTCATATACACAAAAACCAATAGATTTTGAAAATTAGTTAATTTTATTTTAAACATGTTGGCACTCCTGTTTTATTTATCAATTTTTGCTTTATTTGCGCTTTTCTAGAAAATTAAGCACTTTTTAAGAGCCTTATTATAAATTAAGCCCTTTTAAGCTTAATTGAATGCACATCCACAAATCATTTTTCTTTTCAATATATTTTTGTGACTGATAAGATAAATTTATAGTAATTTATAAAATACTAACACAGAAGCAGCATGATTTTTTTTGCTTTTAATTATTACTATAAAAATGATTAAGAAACTGTTACTAAGAATAATTAAAAAAAGTTTTATTATTTTACAAAATTCATTATTCAAAATTTTGATAAACATTACAACCAGTTGAATGGTACAGTAAATATTTACTATAAATGACAATAAAGTTGACGTTATGAGAAATGAAAAAGACATTCGAAGGAAAAATTGCTGGAAAAGTATTTTCAAATTTGATAAATGTATAACTTGTGTCATTTTACAGTCCTTATTACATTCATTGTATTAAGCATTCTAAAAATTAAATTTGAAGCAGAATAAATTCAATTCCAACTAATTTAATAATGTGTCAATAGAATTGCAATTAATTAAAGCAATGGAATTTCATTGCTTCGTAATTTATCTACAAATTCCAAGAAAGTTTGAATTTTAAAAAATTACAACTATTATTGCTACCATGGACTTTTGCATAGATTGAAAGTTAATGGGATCACTAAAAAAATTTATCCCAGATTTAAATACAAATTCAAGTAAAGTCTTTACTGAAATCCCATGAAAAATAAAAATAAAATGAGAAAATTGCAGATATTTACCAAGAAGGAGCTATGAATAAAGAGTGATAAATACACCATAACGTAAAGCTACGGTATTATGTTTACCAGACAAAAAATGATCAAATGATTTCGTGGTCGCAAAAGTGTAGATGATGTTTTGCAATATGATAGGGCTTTAAGTAATAAAAAAGATGAAAACATCATCTGTGAAAGTTAATTCTTCGATGTAAATAAATCACACTGATTTAGCAAGCAATAGAACTATGAATTCAATAGAAAAATCTTTAATACAAAAAATATAAGATGTACATCAGTTTTTTTATTGATTTAAAAAGGAAATATTGTCATTAGCTATACAAACACTTTTCTTTAGTTTGTAAACTGTTAAAATAACTCAGATAATGTCTATATCATAAAGAAATATTTGAATAAATATCAAATTTTCATGATTTAATCAAAAGGGAAATTTATCTAGAAAATACTGTTCACATTTCATTATTCAATAAACACATACACACACATTCAGATTTAAAATTTATGTAATTTTGCCATATCTGTAAATATTAAAAAAATTAACATTTTCAATGATTCTAATTTTATTTTGATTTAAAGCAAAATCAATTAAGTACCAAAATTAGTAATCATTTCGGAAAAAAAGATGAGAAAGAGTGAAATGATTTTTTCAACAAATTAAGTAAAAATATGGAATGAAATAAATTCAATTTTAAAATACTCCATCATATTTATGTTAAGTGGGAATTACCTGAGAAGCCAACCTCAATACTACCGTAAAGGCACGTGTAAAGGTAAGAGCTTGTCTTATAAAATCTTATATTAAACTGTGCAGAAATTAAAGTACGGATTTGTTAAGAAATTAAAGTAAAAGGTTAACACTTGAATTTCATCTTGGTTGCTACGGTAATTTCTCTGTCTTTTTTTTTTGCCCCAATCGTATTAATTTTATATTTCTTGAAGAATGGCTTGAATATTATGTACAATCTATAAAAAACTTTTTCTTGCATTCTCCTTTTTTTTTTTTTCTTGCATTTCATGACAATGTAGCATTATAGAAAAGTAGTATCAGTCATGACAATTTTCTAAATGTTTACATATCTGATTGTACAGATTCAGCAGCTAAACAATTCAACTCCTCTCTATCAAAACAAAGAACAATTGTAAGCCGTGAAAGCTCAAGAAATTTACAATGAAAATGGTAAGGAAATCTGTTTTAATCGCAATTATAACTGTATGAAAATATGTTTCATTTAACTTTTTTATAACTTATAGTATTCTTGATTAAAAGTAGCATTAATTTTAACCAAAAATTAGTTTTGAAATCGCATGTGTGCCGGCGAATTGACAGCTTTAGAATCTTCCAGACATCTGTATTTAATTTCACGAATAAAAATTTATTTTTTTACATTAAAGCCCTGCACTTTTCTAATTTTCCATCTTGCATCATCAAAGATCTCACTTTCATTCATAAATTAGTGTATTTTTCTGTTCAAATTTTATTAATTGAGTTTTCAAATTTTGTTGCTTGATTTTATTGTTGGGAATGTTTTTTGCAAACTCTTTATATTGAAATATGATAATTTTATAAGCGTATTTATTTTAGATGAATAACAATGCAATGAATGAAAGATAAATTCATTGTTTACATTCAAGTGTTTAGCATTCAATATAATGTAAAACACTTATTTTTAACTGTCATAATGGACATAGCATAAGGAATAATATCGAAAACAGATTATTATGACTATCCTTACAGAATCAAATTATATTAAATTATTGCCTTAGTATAAGATAATGTAGTTGCCATAGTTTATTTTATTTTAATGATTTGTATTCACCCTGGCAGTCTTTATTACATCCCTAAAAAGATTAATTATTTCACTAAGGTTATCCAACATGTTGAATTTTTAAAAAATAGAATTTCATGTATTGTGTTTTGAATAGTATTTGAAACAAGTTGTGACAGTTCTAATATTGCTGTCCTTTTTGTAGAAAACCTTTTATAAGTGAGTATTAGAAGGTTAAAAAAGTTTCATCATTGGTAAATTCTAGACTGCCTGAATGTTAATTTTTTTTTATAAAATCTATTAAATAAGTAATGTTATTATTTAGATGAATTTTTGCTTCTAATTATTTAGATTGGATATAATTGCTTCTATCTTATTAAGTGATTACCCCTTTTCCAGTAGTATAATATTAATGTTCTGTTTTTTTATTCTTGCTCTATTTATTCAAAGGTTAATATTTTCTCCATAATGGTATCCGAATTTTAAAAAAATGGCAGAAATTGTATTCTCTGATTATAAATTTGTTGACAGTTTGCAAAAGTGTGGGATTCCTAAATTTCTGCAACGAAATATTTAAGAAAGATCTATGATTTGGAAGTTATTGTTGAAATTATTTTGAATAGGTTATACAATGTGAATAAGCTAAAAATGACAATTTTTACTATTAGTGCTCTGTCTTTGTTTAAGCTACTAAACATTTTTCTTTAGGATAATGAAAAAAAAAAAACTATGAAATTAATATGTATTTCATATTCTATGATTTTATTATGTTTGTGAATTCATGAATTTGTTGATCTTTTATGAAAGCAAATGTTCTTTATTTGATATACATAAATAGTATTTTCATTTCTATTTATTTTGTTATAATAATTTTAATTAGCATTCCTTTCTACCTTCACAAAAAAAAGTTGTATTTTAAATTTAATGTCACGTAACTGCAAGATTTCATGAGTCACTGAGTCTATTAACTACAAGTTGATTCATACCTGAGAATTAATATTTTTTTTCGAGCATGAGTTTTAGAACTTATGTTTTACCCTGCTCTTCTTTTCCCGTCATCTTGAAAGATTTTTATTCACCTAGTAATGTTCAGTAGTTACTTTTTTGGTAGCTCAGCATTCTAATCTTTACTTTTTTTTCTGTTGCACTGTCAAATTTTATTCTTTTATTGCTTCTGTGGATTTTTCAAATCAATAAAGGTGAACTTTAAATTTATATTTTTATTTGATTTGATGCTTTTTCTACAGCTGTCTTTATTGAATAAAGCACGATCTTTAGCTAGTGGTTTCAACAAACTTAAAATTTTGATCTCAATACAGAGTACTTGTAAATAAAAATCTTTATATAACAATAAAAGATCTGCATTGTCTCATTTATTCCTTCACTGTAGTTTCTTGCATTTGGAGTTCTATCTTGAAAGATTAATTATGATGTTAAAATGATAATTCAATGATGCAGTAATTTATTAATTCCCTATTTTTAGAATGAATCATGATTGAGGTTGTTTTAGAAATTATGCTCTTAGTCAAAACAATTTAAAAACAATAAAGTATATTTCAAAATTACAATAATAATTTAATTGAAATTCTATAGACAATTCATTTATTGCATGCATATACATATAATACTTTACCTTTATTTATCTTTTTCTCTTTGAGCGACAAGTGGATTTGCATACTTAATGAAAAAAGGTTTTCTTTAGTGTTCTTTGGTAAATCCAATTTTAACTTATTTGCATTACCATTAGAATTTTTAGCTTTCATGGCTTTATCAAAAAGAAGAAATTGTTTATTATTATTTTAACTGTCTTGTATACAACCAAACAATATTGTATATATCATTTTTTTAAATTTAAATCAAGATTTTTGAAGAATATTTGACTTCTCTGAGTTTAAAGGCAATTTTAGAATTATATCTGTCTATGGATATATTAAGTGCTTTTATTCTGATTAATGAACTTGAGCATTTGACAACAAATTTGTATATTTTTATCAGATTATGTAGAAAATCCGTAAGCTTGAAGTTGCCTGAAAATAAGTGAAAAGGATAACAAAAAAAAAAAAGGTTAATAATTTGTTTGTGTTTTTGGTGATTAAAATCTGATATATAGATTTAATATTGAAAATATAGTTAAATATCATCGTTGAACTAAATCCATCAAGGGTTGATTATTTGAGTTCATATTCTCACACATGTGTAAACTCAAAAGTATAAAAAAAGCTGCTTAATACACTTTGGCATGCCTGCATTATATATATGTAGTGGTCTAAATATTTAAAACTATTTATATTTTGGTGCATTTTTATTCATTGTCCAATTTAAAAACATAATGAGGGAAACTTATAGTGAATTTAAACACCCAACACCATTTTTATCTTTAAATGGTTTTATATGTAATAAATGAGTAACTGGGTTTTTTTTTTTTAAAAAAATTATTGGATATTTGAGCATTTACATTGTGATATTTGATATGCCTACCCTTGTTTCTTTTCTATGTTCCTTATTACATGGCTGAAATAAGATATTTGCATGCAAAAAAAAAAGTATTTAAAATCTTCAAAATTGAGAGTATAAATTTAACAAGTAACAATAGATTACATAAGTCATCTAATCACAAAGGATACTAAAAGAGTGTCCTATCTATGTTAAAATCTGGCTATTTCTTTCAATTCAGTCAAATACTGTCCTTTTCTTTTAATTATGCTAAACAAATGGACAATTTCATTCTATTTCTATTGATGGAAATTATCATATTAGATAGATTTATAGAGTTCAAATTGTTAGTATGGAACTGGAAGCAGGTTTATTTTACATTTCATAAAGAGAAACTATTTCTTGTATATTGTCTAGTATGATTCTTTTACTCATTTTTGTACTTATAAATGTCAACCAATACGTTACTGCTTCATTACTGATCCAACCCAATTGGCTATGCGAATTATAAGTTGGATTGCCAGTTTCTGTTTCAAATGAAAGTTGTAACTTATTCTACATCCTGCACTCCTTGGTTGAAACTAAAAATGATCTGTCTGTATAGAATTTGCACTGCTGGTTTGATTCAATTATTAGTATAAGTTTCTTTATTGGTTTCCAAGTATAATGATATTGGTCTGAATGCATAGAATAGCAAGTGCAATATCAGTTTTATAATTCAGTTTTTTCTAACAAAAATTTATTAATATATATTGATACAAAGAAAAGATGCAAGTAGATTTGTAAAATTCTAATGCTAATCCAAATGGTTTTCTTTAGTTGTATAAGAATCCATGTGATTATAAAGTAGTATTAATTAATTAACTGTATAAAATATGAAGATAAATTGGAACAGATTAATAAGATGCTCTTTGTTTCCAAATATACAAACTTGTTTCTCTTTAAAACTGAAGCTTACATAAATGACAATGTATGAAGACACAAACAAAGCATATGTTAAGATTAAAAATTGCTATTTATTTATTAATTGAGAAGGATTTGATGATTTGCTGGGAATCCTTTCTATCTGTAAAATGTTTGTAACAGCATCAAATGCAAATTAATACAGATGGAATACAATTAAAATGAAACTCAGTGGATAGATCTAAGGGATTTTTGGTATTATTAGCAATAAATTTCTTACAGAACTCAATTTTTTTTAAACCTCCATGCATGAATCATATGAAAAACCAGACCATGAAAAGATATTTCTGAATCAGAATCTATTCATTCTATAGAAAAAGGCATTTTCTTCACTGAAGAAAAAAACTTAGTGTTTTTGAAAAAAAGTTCTATACAATACAGTAAAAGTTTCATTATTTGAGAAGTATTTTAATTCCATAAAGAAATAAAAATGAGTTAAACCCAAACAATAACATCAATAACATGAACAAATTGTTCTATTTAAACTAAATAGATTTTTAAGGAAAATACTGGCAGGGCCATTTTCACCATACGCTTACATTTCAGAATTTTAATTTTTTTTTTCAAACTTCATAATTTTCTACAGAAATGAAAATGGGTGTTTAGATAAATGTTTAAAGTACATGGAAAAGTTATTGGTCATACACTTTTGTTAATAATTTAATATGAAAATGCTGTTGCAATGTCAAGTTACAGTACAAATTGTCAAGTCTGTTACCATACAAAAATTCTTAAAATTCATACCATTAAGTTTTATTAAAGTTAAAAAAAAACAATATATTTTGAAGTAAATTATGTCCCTTGAGTTCAAAACATAATATTTCTCAGTAATTCTCAAATTAAATTGAAATGAAAGGCATTTATAGCCATGAATTTGAAACACATAGAAATTTATACATGAACTTTTTCTAATAAAAAACAAAATATGTCTATTTAAATTATTGAATTTTAGGAAAATCACATCTCTGTTTCTTATCTCAGAGGAAAATAACAAAAGAGTAAGGAAAAACTGATATTAATATGAAAATATCATTAAAAGGTGTACGGTAACAGACTTGACAGTTGGTAACGGATTTGACCATAATCTGTTGCCAACTGTCAAGTCTGTTACTGCTCAGTTTTTAATGATATTTTCAAGTTTAATATATATCATCCAAATATTTTTTTAAAGCTAAGATAAAGAAATCATTTTATTATCTAATATTGAAATCATTTTATTATTTAATATTTAAATCAATGTATATCTTATTTAAAAATCAAGCAAATACTTATCAAGTAATGTCACTTAATCTATAAATATAAAAAGAACATAGAGATTTTACTATGATTGAAAAATAATGCATTTATTTCTCATATGTATTAAGAGTAATTGGAAACTGATAATACATTCTGTTGCCTCTCATTGTTAGTTTTGGTTGTGGGAGAATGGCAATAATTTGTTCAGAATTAACATATGATACATCATTTTCATCAATTTGAAATATTTTTCTATTGTGGTCCTTTGCTTTCAGACACATTATTTGAATTTCTCCCTCATCATCCATTTTCTTTTGAATTATAGCAGCATATGTGAATTTAGTTTTTTTTTGCTTCCTCCTATGAATTCGACTAAAACATGTACACCCTCAGACAATTTAGCATCAGATACTTGCTGCAGAGACATATCTTCTTCGCGAAATTCCTCATCAGAGTTTATGGATATTTCACTCCCTGAAGAAGAATAAATCCTTTTTGGGGGAATAAAACGTGTGTAAATTTTTTCTTCTTTTCTGAAATTAAATTCCTCCATGGGGTAGCATTTGCACAATCCACTTCTGTTGCAATAACAACTGACACTTCTATAAAAAAATCTCCCTTTTTCTTTGGTGATTAGTTGATGAACATTAAATGTACCAGGAAGACTAGGTATATCCGTTGGTAAATGCTGTTGTACCAAATTGATGTCATCTTCATCAACAAAAAATACTTTGACAGCTGTTTTACCTTTACGAAATCTTGTAAATGTTGTATAAGATACTTTGAAACTGGAATTTTCACTACAAAATCTTTGATACAAATTTTTCATTGTATCAGTCAAATAACGTTTTTGACGCTTTTCCTTCTTCTTTGTAACTGTTTCTCTTTTGCCAGCTGTGGCCCGACTGACATCATCCCGTTCAAAAAATTGTGAAATAATTTTTTGCTTCAAAGCTAAGTTCTTACCACATATTGGTCTAATGGTGCGATTTGAGACTCCCAAGATACGAATATAATCCTTGACGTAAAAGACGGTATTTTTTTACCATTTTACTGACTATAATTTGTTGAATTAATCTTTTCTTCTTATTGTTTGTAGTTTTGTATTGATCTACTAATGTTTGTTGAAACACATTATGCAAAAACAACTGACGTGCCACTGGATGATTTCTCGTCATTTTTCCTTTGAAATGCTTCACTATGGTACCCATCGTTTTTGTTTTTGGAGTTAACTGCTCCTCTGGTACTTGATTTATGTCCTTATTTATTTGTGCTGCATTTTGCCTTTGCCACCTTTTTTTATACATTTGGACCTGTCGCTTTAGTTTTTCATTACATTTCTGCAGCTTTATATTATCTTTGGTCAGTTTGCTTCGGTTTCTAGAAACTTTCTTGCGTCCTCTCATCTTGTTTCCAGAAAAATTAACCTTTTCATTTGAAGATTTTTCAGTTTGTGGTGGAGTTGTTTCAATGACTGATAACTGAACTTTCCGCATGCGACATTTAGCTTGCTTTTCACGCCAGTACTTTCTTTGACACCTTTGACCTCTAGCTGTTAAATCACTGATCTTTTTACGTGTATTCTTTTTCCTGTAAAACAGAAAAAATGCTTTCAATAACTTGCATACAAAATAAAGATAAACAAGAACTATATTACCTTAATAAAATTATACTAATTAGCAAGCCAATATAATGGCAAAATCATTTAATTTTTTAAAGAAAAAACAGCCTAGGAAGTAAAATTTTTACAAATGAAACATCCAAGTAGTTGAAACCAAAATTACATGTTCAAATTTTTTTTTTTCAATTAAATTTAAAAATGAATTACCCTACTACATGGAACTCGTCATAAATGGGAGATTATTTTGGATTAAAGGAAAAATTAACTTATAAAAATTATAAAGAAACTGATCATAATAAAGATAGAAAAATAAAACAGCAGATGGATTTTTTTTAATAATCTTATAAATAACTTATAAGTATCATAAATAAAAATACATTACCTTTCTTTATCTTTGTTTTTGGCTTGTTCATATTTTTCAGGATTTTGTTTTAGCCTTTCCCTATAGCGCCTTTGCTTTTCTGCAGGTGTTAAAGCCATCCTACATTCAAAATAATATTTATTTACCACTGTACTCAAATAATGTCAAGTCTGTTACCTTCAGTCAAATCCGTTACCAGTAATATGGTAACAGACTTGACAAGTAACGGACTTGACATTCAAATGAAATCGTAAAATAAAAACTAACTTACATAATTTGAAATTTAAAGAACAATATAAATATCTTCTAAATCTAACTAGGTAATAGTATTTAAACATAAAATTGCTAAAAATATTATTTTAATATTAAAAATTATGGTAACAGACTTGACAAAGAATAAAAATACCTACCTTGAAGAAAACTTATTCTTGTTAGAACTGGAAAGCTTCACAACAGAAGAAAAAAAAATGGCTAGACAAGTTTAACAATATCTTTCAGTATGTGCTGCCATCTTCCAGTATGTGCTGCAGAATTATAAACCTATTTTTGCTAAAATAATGAGAAGGTAACAGACTTGACATAAAGTGGGAGACAAAGTATTTTATAAATTTTGCTTAAGTAGAGATTTCCAGAAATTAATATTTACCATCAATATAACAGACTAATACTTCATATTTAATATGTATCAACTTTTTTATAAAAAATAAATAAATTTAATAGCAAAGAAATAACATTTAATTTCATATAACTAGAAAGGGACATGCATATTTGCCTAGAGTCACATTTTTAAGCATTTGTCTAAAAAAATGTATTGATTTTTCTTTTTTTTTTAATGCTAGAAATATTTAATATAGTCTTCTTTACTTAAAGCACTGCTCAAGTTAAACTTTTAAATTTAATTTATGCTTGAATTTTCTATTTTTCCCTCTGGGGCAGCATATGTAAGCGAATTTTGAAAATGGCCCGGCAAATATATATAAAAAAAACAACGAAAATATCATTATCTCTGTTGGCATACCATTTTGGGCTGACTTGCCCATGCTCCATATGAGCAAATCTATTCTGGAGTTAAATAGAAATATATATACAAAGACATGTGTTTAAATTTTTGTGAGCAATACGTTCTTATTTATTAGAGTATAAATAAATTTAAATTAACTGTTGAACATGTCATTTTATTATGCACAAAATAATTGTCAGCAATTAAAATTAATAATAGCATATATATATATATATAAATCATATATTTGCTGATACCAACAAAATTAAATCTTTTCATTATTGCCAATTTCTCTTGTGTGATTAATTATGAAATATATTTTGAAGCATATATTCTTAACTGAAATATCAATAATCTACAGTGCAAAGATTATTGAAATATTAGAATTCCAAATATTGCACAGGAAGAGTTTTATTATTCTATTGTGTGTACAGAAATACACAAATAAAATATGAACTACAAAATTAAGCAAGTCAAAAACAGAAGCAAACTGACTAAATTGTAAGTGGCCTTTTAGTATGGAGAATTACAAATTAATGGGTGCTATGCTTCAAGGATTAATTAAAAAAAGTATTTCTAAGTAAGAATGTAGAATAAAAGAATCGGGTTAGAAGTCTTTGGAGAAAAAGAATTTTGATACATCTGTTCGAATTGGTTAATGGCCATTAAACTTTTTAAAAATCTGTTTTCTCAGGAAGTATATTTAATATACTTCCTAAAATTGAATATTTAATGTATGTCTTAGTTGTTTTAAACAAATCATTGATTTTTCTTTCTTTAAATATGTTTATAATTTGATTTTATGATTTTGATTTTCTATTGTGTTTTATTGCATACTAAGTTTAGAATATTTATTAATTTGAATTATGCTTTTTTGGAATCAACATCATTTCTGTTTAACCTTTAATTTTATTGCTTTCACACCTTTTAAAGTAATTCAGGGTTAAAGCTAAATGAATTCAGATATTTTCCTTATTCCATTTGTAACTAATCTATTTAATTTATATAGGATTAAGATTTAAAACTTTACTTTAAGGGCCATAGCAGAATTAAATTAAGTGAACAATAGGCTTTGAAATAAGTAAAAATGGACAGAAACGTGACATTTTATTCTTATTGTTTCCTCACCAAATTAAATATTTATATTCAATTAAAATAATAGTAGTAGTATATTATTCAATAAAATGAAGATTTCAAAGGTATTGAGAAAAGTATTTTTTAATAACTTTCCTCAAAATGATATAATTAGGTTTAAATACCTTTTGAAATGTTTCAAGTTTCTTAATTTTTGAAGAAATAAGAAAATGGAGAATGAATTTACTGTTTAGATAGTTAAAAATCTATTTTAGTTTTCAAAAATATATTTCTTCCTTTAAAATTATAATGTATTTATAAAAATTCAGTTAAGTGCATAAAAATATTTCTAAAAAAGTGGTATTTAATAGAAATTATAAAATTGTATATAGTTTTATTCTAAATAAATTTATATTCAATAATAAGGAAAAAATTGAGTCATCTGGTATCAAACAAAAAAATAACTTTTATGTTTTTTTAAAAAGAAATGTTCTGTATTTTTTATTTTTATAAATATATTTTAAAAAAATAACTCTTAAGCGAATACTTTGCAAAAATACCCAATCGAGTACACCGTCCTAAACATATCGTTGATTATCATCAAAATTATTTCATTTTTAAATAAAAGGTTCAGGTTTTTACTTCAATATTTATTTTATATTTACAATGCATCTTATAGGGTATCAATTTTAATAATTGATGATCTTTTTGCATTTTAGAATGGACCTATCATCCTTCTTAAAGAAGGAACTGAAAACAGTCAGGGCAAGCAGCAGATTATCAGCAATATCAATGCCTGCCAAGTGGTGTCTGAAGCTGTACGTACCACATTGGGGCCCCGTGGGATGGACAAACTCATTGTTGGTGGTAAAGGTAATAATTTTATTCTTGCCTTTTATATATTTCTTAATATTTTAAAAATTCACAATTTTTTCTTTAATAAGAATTATTACTTTATAAAATATTTATTTATTTCAGTACATATTTAATAAATGTTTCATAAATACTATTTGGGTGGGAAATTTCATTGAATTTTTCCGTGTCGAATGCATATTTAGCATATAATAATTTTTTCATTGTAGCTTTCCTCATATAAATTTTTACTTTATAATGCATAATTTTATCTATTACTTTTAAATTCATTTATTACTATTACTTATTTTTTTGGTTTATTTATGGATAATGTGCAATTCAAGATGTAGTAAAAGCAAATCAATTACGTTAATTAAAAATATTTTGGCTGATACCTAATTTCAAATAAAAGTCAATGCAGTCCAATTTCACATAATGAAAAATTGAACATACACATGAAATGAACACTATGATAAAAGACTGATCAATTTCAATGAAGTATCATACACTATAATTAAATGAAAATTCAATTTATCAGTCAATTATAAGTATTGTAATGGAATTATAAAATATTTTCTATAGCATGTTTTACTTTTTTTTGCCCTACAGGTGATAGTGCTTTCAAGAAGCATGCTTTTAAGTATCACAGATGCGATACCTTTGTAGTATATATAAAAAAAAATGCTTGTAATTTCAATGCTATAACATGTCAAAATTTCGCAATGGGTTGGTTGGTTGATTGAATTTAATGGCACAAGAGCCATATTTGGCTAAGCTGCGCCATGCAAATGGTAAATTATAAATTCAAGATTAAAATACAATTTCATAGATAAAAAATAGTGGAATATAAAAGCAATATCACAAGACACTTTTCTGAATGAATATCAAATTAATGATGAAACAAATGACCAAAAATAACTAATTAAAATTTACATGACTAAATGCAAGTATAAAAGTTTATAGACTTTAAAAAGTTAAAAATATTCGGGTGGTATCTCTCACCCACCAAGTCTCGCAGGGTTAATGACGATGTCTTAAAAAAACGAACACGATTTAGATTAAAAGCAGGGCATTCAATTAAAATATGATTTACAGTGACATGTACATGACATGTTGGGCACCTTGGCGCCATTTCACCAAAAATGAGATGTCGGTGCGTATAACGCGTATGACCTATACGGAGACGAGTCGCAATGGGAGAAGAACTTAAAGAGATGAGAGATTTAAGATTTGAATAGACAGATATTTATATTTTTATTTATATAGATGACTAAAACATGTTTCAATTTTGTCTATATATTTATTTTTAAAGTCACTTCATTGACTCTAAATATCATCCATAAATAGTTTATATGATTTATTTAATATGAATAATTTCTACTGTAATTTAATTAAATTTTAAAAGCTCAAAATTCTTAGTTTTTATGAAATTATTTTTCTGTTCTTTTAAAAGCTAAACAAAAAATAGCCATTTAATTTCTTTGTTATTTAATAATTTGCCTCTTAGTTTCTAATTGTCTAGAGTGTATATATATATATATATATATATATATATATATATATATATATATATATATATATATATATAAATGAGCCCCCTTTGGCGACGAGCCAGTTGTTCAACAGAATTAATACTCACTAAAATGTTTAATTAATATTTTATGTAACTTGGTCTGATAACAGATTTTTCAGCAAAATATTTTTAAACTTCAAATTTTGATAGTCATATAATTCACTTTTACTATTATTTAGGCCTTAAGATGTTCTGATAATTGTACTACTGATCTTTCTCTTTCTATATGTGCCACTAAATTTTAAATTTAAGAGGAAATAATGGAACTGAAATTAATATAATGACATATTTTTGCCTAATCCAGGCTTGTCTTTAAATAAAAAATATGAAAAGTGAACGAGAGTCATTCGTCATTAAAGTCTTATGTGCAATAAAGAATAATTTTCAAAATTTATTACATCTAAAATTATTCAGCAAAAATTTTAGTGATTTATCATAAAATTCAGTTTTCAGCTTTATTTATAAAAAGATATATATGCTATTAATAAAATTTTTTTTTAATTTTTAATATTTAAAAAAATTTCTTTTGTCCCAAGGAATCATATTCTATGAATTTTCTTGACACTCCAACTTTTAAATAAATAAATTTTTATATCTTCATGATCATACCAGGCCAATTAATTAAATTTTAAATATAACAATATCGAAAGAATCAATATTTTCATCAACTATTCCACTCACTCTTGAGAAATCTTAGAAGGTGATTGGTTTCTTTGAGATGGTCAATGAAGTGATCTAATACTGTTCATTTATACAGAATAGTGACATTGAAATTTTCATAAATCGGTTAGCTTTTGAGATTGGTATACTTTATTGGAGTGCAGAGTTTTTATTTGGGTTATTAGATTCTCAAGAATATTTTGTTAAATATGATTCACAGGGCAGAGGATAAATGTTAACATTTTAAATTCATAATTACTCAGTATTTATTGACTCAATTTACATACATAATTATTTATTTCATTATTAAAACATTGATGTAATTGAAAAAAAATTTTTGATCTTTAAAATAATGTAAAAAGTTTTTTGCACTTTTTTCGGATTTCATCGCAGTAAAATGGCAAGATTTAATTCAATTTTTAATTAATGGAAATTTCAAAAAAAAAAAAATCTCTCCAACGTATACATTTTTACCCTCCAAGGTATATATGAGCCAAGTTAAGTAGTTCTGGATCATATAGTTTGGTGGTCTGTAGAGCACCACTACACACACAACATGCGAACATAAATTTAATTATAAGTCTAAGGGAAACTCCAGGCACTGATTGTCCTGGAATTGATATTTTACTGAAATAGTGGATGAAAAGATCTAAAATATTAAATTTTTATTGAATATTGAAATTCAAATTTCCATAAATTAGTCAAATTTAACGATTGATTTAGTTCATTGGAGTGCTACTTTTTTTATGTAAAATATTAGTAGTGCCTCAAAAATATTATCAAAAGAGTATCAAACTTTTTTTAATTCGCTATCTATCAGCATTTATTGACTCAAATTACTTAAAATGTAATAATTTATTTTATTTAAACCATTTTAAATGTAGTACAAAACAGTATTTATGCCTAGTAATAAAGATGTACAAATTGGCCATTGGATCAGGATTTGGATGGATATTCTGCATGAATTAAATCATGATAGCTTTAATGAAGTTGATTAATTAATATAGTATTATAGATACTGAGAACAATTATACAAAACATTATTTTGCATTTATTTTTTTTAAAACAAATTTGTATTTATTTTTTTTATTTCATTGAATCGTGTGCTGAAAATTACATTTTTTGTGGATTGAATCTTCAGAAATAATTAACTTATTTTTTCCTCAGTTTTTGCCAATGTGATGGCAACACGATGATGAATGATGATTTTTTGCCATGTTCGTGCACATTAAATTGTAACTTTGCACAAAATAAATAGTTGAAAAATATGATTAAAATATTAATTAAAAATTCATGATAAACAATATTTTAATTTATAGGTTAAACAAATTTATAACATTAGAAATTTAATTTTTTAAACTTTAATTTGATTTAGAAATAATATTTGCGTGATAATATTTTCAGAAATTATTGCAAATAAAATCTAAATTTCATTTATTTTTTAATTAACATTCTAATAAAAAAATTTGTGAATCTAAACCATTTTCGACTGCTCTTGAACACACACAAAATTTTCATGATAATCGGTGCCATTTTGGAGTTCTGCCGCATACATACACAGAGAAGAATTATATATATATATAAAGTTTTTTAATTTCTTGTATTCCATCAAAGGTAAGTGTTAAAAAATTAAATGACAATAATTTGACTTTAAAATCTGGTTAATGAGTAGCAAATGGCTAGCTGAAGGCTTTTTATTAGTTAAGGCATTTAGATAAACTAGAAAATTGAATTTAGGATTGTCCT
Organism: Argiope argentata; assembly: GCA_026289955.1. Classification (NCBI taxonomy): domain Eukaryota; kingdom Metazoa; phylum Arthropoda; class Arachnida; order Araneae; family Araneidae; genus Argiope; species Argiope argentata. Next base: position 88,137 of record JAOUZG010023909.1, on the reverse strand, counting down.
AAAAATTATACCACTACTAGTTATTTATATTATTTCATGGCTTAAAGATTACATTTTCTGATTTCTGCATTCAGCAGTCTCCAAAAACATTAATCCTTTTAAGATCATTGTGTAATCCCAGCCATATAGGTATGAATCTCTGCTAATGGTAAGAATTCCAAATACAATCATAAATATAAATAGATTCAAAATATTCTAATGGCTTTAATATTGTTATATATGTGCGACCATTAATTTTTTGTCTGTTACTAAAATCAAGTAATTAGTTTCTAAAATTGTATAGATTTTTATATCCCTGTCTGTGTGCAAAAATATTAAGAAATATACATATATAACTAAGATGCTTAAAAATCAAAATTTAATTCTTTTTTTCACCTATTTCTAATATTTCATCAAAATTGATCAGTATTATAACAATGAAGTAATTGCGAAAGGCATGAATTATTGATAAAATTAATTTAGCCATGTGTGTCAAGTTTAATCAATAAGCTTTATTACATTAAATTGAGAAATTATAATAGAGCATTCTGAATAGTTAGCTATTCTAGCAGTAGCAAACTTATGCTTCTGTAGTCCCCCTCCCATTCTGACAATTCCTTCTTTGAAATAAGTCATTTTTAATCAAAACTTCATTATTTACCCCTCCTTCTCCCCCAATTACTATTCAATAAAAAAAAATAGCTTGTTAAATTTTTCTGTGGAGGCAAACATATAAACAATCCTAAAATACACTTTTGCAAAAATTGAAATATATTGTCATTTAAAATATCTCCAAGTTAAGACAATATAACCAATTGATCAAAAGTGTAATCTAGAATTATAAATAATTTTCTGAAAAATTTGGGAGAAATATTTTAATAATAATAAAAACACTCGCAAAACTTTATAAAATGTTGGAATTTTATAAAAGACTTTTTTATTATATTTATTTGAAATATCCTTTAAAATGTTTAGTTGAACATGAATGTAATATTTATTAATTGTGTAATGGGATATTTTATTATTTTAAATAGGAAAAACTGTAATTTCAAATGATGGTGCTACTATTTTGAAAGAGTTGGATGTTGTACATCCTGCAGCTCGTACTTTAGTGGACATTGCAAAAGCTCAAGATGCTGAGGTTTGTAATATGATTATTTGAAATGAGACATGACTTACTAATATCCAACAATATGTATTTTAACAATTGTATAAAGAATATATATATAATTTAGTTTTTAAAGAAAATCTTTTCTATTTTACAGTTGGAAAATAGTTTTCTTACTCTTAAGCTAGTAAGATTTTCAACAAATCCTTGAATAATATACTGCTCAAATATTTCCTGTAAATTTATTGCTTTTGTTTCTTTAAATGGGTAATTTTCATTTGTTACTTTATGCAACTAAAACAGGTTAAGTCTAAAGTCATATCTAATGGATCTACCCTCTGTGAATCTTTGTTATGTTTGTTAAAAAATCAATTACTGGTATACTCCTTTATATATAATAGAAATAATTCTGTTTTATTTTAAATTAAAGGATTTTTAAAATAATTTATGAAATAAATCTTTTATATTCTTAAAGGATTTTTAAAATAATTTATGAAATAAATCTTTTATATTCTTGAAGTGTTTAAATAATTTATGAAATAAATCTTATATTCCAATAATATATTAATGATCAATATATATATATTTAATTCTTTGAAACACATATTTTTAAACTTGCCTGGAAACAGGAAATTGAAAAGTTTTAATTTTGAGGAAACTATATTGTGAATGAAAGTTGTTGTTGTGTTTAGACAACAACAGGAGGGGTGCAGTAGCTTCTGAGGGTATGGACCCCTGAGCACCCAAGGACAGAAGTATGACTTCTAGCTCACACACATCACAAACCCTTTTTACGAGGCAGACTTCATTCATGCATTTCATTCATTCATCCATAGATCGTAATTTAGGCTTGAAACAGAGAACGATCACCTCTGACCCAGTACCCCCAGTAGTATTATTTTTGACATGGAGAGCTTTGTGATCACGGCAGATTTAACTGGCACTAGTCACACACACTCCAAGAGTCACGATCTAAGGAATAAGAGTCCAACACTCTACCAACCAGGCTGTCTGAGCCTTGTTAGTGAAAGTTTAATGTATTAATATAATTAAAAGCACATGAATACGGTATTACTTTTTGTTGTTGGTGGTTAAAAATAAATAAAAACTACAACTTTTGAATTTTAATTTCATAATTTAATGTATTAATAAAATTTCTTATAGGTTGGCGATGGAACTACTACTGTTACATTGTTAGCTGCTGAAATCCTCAAACAGTGCAAACCATTGATTGAAGATGGTATTCATCCTCAGATTATGATGAGAAGTCTTCGTACTGCATTAAAAATGGTAATTCTTTGCTAAATTTTAAAGTTACCTTTAATGATAATAAAATAATTTCTGTAGTGTAGTTTAGAACTTACTATCTCAGTTTCTTTTTATTCACATTGTTCTAAAAGATATATATTAAAGACAAGTGCGTGTGCAAAATTATTATTTATTTCCTGTTGAAAATAGTATTTTTCATTCTTGAAGTGAATTTGAACAATTCTTTTCATTATTTTTATCATCTGTCAGTTGAAAACAATATATATTAGATGCATATATTATTAGAATGTATATTATATTTTTTGGAATGTGATATTTTAGTTTGGAAATTCTCTATACCTCCCAATTTTATTTGGACAATATCTCTTTTTTCCTTTCTTTCCTCTAACACTTCTATTGGGTCGAGCCCCAATAGAAGAGTATTAGATACAAATATTGTTACTCAACTGAAGATTAGGAAATGATATTTTTATTATTTGAAGATAATTTTGCCTTTATTTGAAGTTTTTTTTTACCCTTGTTTTTCTTTTATGACTATACACTATTTCAACACTTTCATATGTTAATATCTTTTAATTGATTAGTTCTAATTCTCCTTTCATGGTAAATTTTAAAAAGGTTTGGTTCTATGATTCAATTTATATTTTTATAGTGGATTATAAAAAAGAGATTGAAAAATAGAAAATAACTAAAACCTTTTCAATATGCTATAAATAAAGAAATTTTTTAAATTTTGTTGTATTAATTTTTTATTTACTATTATAACTATCTTCTGCTTTATTATTATTACCTTTAAAAGCTTATATATTAGTTTTTTTTTCCTTTCAGTTGTTAAAATGGAGACATGGCATTTTTAAAAAAAGATATATAATTTGAAAATTTATTTCATAACTATTTGATTAGGTCTTTTTTTAAAAAAATATCTTTGTAATTCCTACAAAAATAACAGATAATAAACATAATTACCAGATTATATGACTGTGACCTCATTTAATGGTTTTTTGAAAATCTTTATTCAATTATACTGTTTCTTCAAAGCTAATTGTTTCATATTTTTAGGCTGTTGCAAAAATAAATGAAATAGCAGTTAAAGTAGAAAAGGGTGATCCACAGTAAGTTCCAAGTTTTTATTATTGCTAGCATTCAAATAAATTTTGTAACAACTCTATTGATTATAATTTATTTTGATATATCAGGAGATGAAAAAAATCATTATTTTAATTATATCTTTGCAAATGTCATTGATATATATGCAAATGGTTTTTTTGGACCTGGTTATTTATTTTTACTGATTTTAGACATCTTTCATAGGAAACAAAGAGCTCTTCTAGAAAAATGTGCCATGACCACATTAAGCTCTAAATTAGTTGCTTCACAAAAGGAGTTTTTTGCAAGAATTGTTGTTGATGCTGTCATGCAACTTGATGAACTTCTTCCTCTGAATATGATTGGAATAAAAAAAGTTCAAGGTGGAGCTATGGAGGTTAGTTTTATCGTGTAAAGTTTTATTAATAAACTTATCTATCTACTTTAAAATTAATTTAATTTTTGCTCTATAAAATGAATATTTTTTTCTCCATACTCTGTTGCTCATTATATGTGTGGTTCTAGGTCATTGCCATTTTGAATATCAGTACCTTTGATATCTAGTAAGATAATTGTAGTTTTGGTTATTTCCTTATTAACTAACAGAAATACTTTTCCTACTTATTTTATTAAAGAAAACAGAAGGGTTTCCTAACATTAAAAATCAGTGAAATAAATATGCATATCTTATGAATTTATGTGTCCTTCCTAGTTAATGTATTGATTAGTTATTAAATTTTTATGTACTAAACTTTTTTATTCTGAACATTTTATTTATGAACATTTCTCATTTTATTCTGAAACATTTTTCAAAGCAACATATGAATATCTCTGTAGAAACATTTCTGCAGAGCATTTGGTTATTTTAATTGGTATTGACTTTTAGGCACTCAATGGTTTCATGATTTATGACCACAAAGAACAATTAGTTTTTTGTACAACTTGTTATTTGTTTCAAAGAAAGTATTGCTGAACTATATAGATAAGCAATATTTTTACAATTAAATCAGAACTCAAGTGTAGAAAGGATTCTGTCAGCTATGAACCTTAATATAGAAATTAAAATTGCATTCAATTTCTTTTTAAATATTATTCTGCTTCATCCATTTACAATATTGAATTTTATAAATGTTATTATTACAAACATTTTTATTCAATTATAAAAATGTTTATAAATATGTTTCCCATAGAAAGTATTTATTTTGAGCTTTTAAAATTTCTTAGGATTCTATGTTAATATCTGGTGTAGCCTTTAAGAAGACATTCTCGTACGCTGGATTTGAAATGCAACCTAAGAAATACTTGAATCCAAAAATTGTTCTCTTAAATGTAGAACTGGAATTGAAGTCTGAAAAAGAAAATGCTGAAATAAGAGTGGAGAGTGTACAGGTAAATTATATATAATATAGTTTTAGTAGTTATTTTTGGAATTTTATTATTTGTTTTTTAGATTAATTTTAATAGTTTAATAGTGATACTTATGTATAATTTTATTCCTATATCTAAGTTGAAAGTTTGGTTTCATAATTATTATTTATCTACTTTTCTAAAACTCTTGTACTTGTGGACTAACATATTTTTGTATGATGCGTTTACAATATTGAAGCATTGACTTTAAAATATTATGTTTTAAAGAAAAACTGTGCTATAGATTCATTCAATTGTTTAATATGAGTAGGCATTTTAAAATAATTGACTGATGAAATATTTCATTAATATGCCCTTCCCCTTTCTTTGCTTTTAAACTATTTTATGACCTTAAATGTTTCTCTTGAAGTATTTTTGGCATTCAAATCCACAATTAAAAAAAATTTGTTTGAAAAGGTTTTATTTATATATGATTTTTTATTAATCATTTTTCTAGTATTGTTTCTTAAGGATAGGCATGTTGAGAACTTAAAAGTTTTAGCAAAATTAATGCTTTCTAATCTAAATTCGTTATGTGCTACATGTTGAATATTTTTTATTTCTTTAATTTTTTAATGATTAAATATATCATTTGTAAGTGTTCATGTTATATACAACTTCTGAATAATTATTTAAGTTTCATAAATTTCTGTATGTAATCATGAAAAATGTGAGCAAGTTGCATATTCTGAAATATACAAAAATATGTTATGTAATTTATTGTTTGGAAAAGGTTAGAGACTTTATTATAGATTGTAGTGTAAATACAATATCTTTTAGAACTTATATGCTTATATGGAAACCTGTAATAAGGATGCATTCTTAATATTGTAGTATTTGCAGGGGTATTATTTGAATTCATGCTTTTGTTATTTTCTTTCTTTACCATTTTTCATCTATTAAATAAAATGAATCCAAGGGAAGAAAAGACCACATAGCATTGATAAACAAACAATAATTGATGTTAAATTTTTCTTTCTTCATTCTTATTATTTTTATTTATTTTTTAATGTTTGTTGGGAGGGGGAATAGGTCTATCAGATAATGAAAGAACATTTCTTAAGAAGAAATGAAAATTCTTAAAAGAAAAGAAAGAAATGAGTGTAATATATTAAAAATAGAGTAATAGAAATATGAGATTTAACAGCTTTTAATAATGCATAATTTACATCTGTTACATTTATTTTATTGAATTTAGTTACTGATTTATCTGTCAAAATTTTAGTGTGTTATTCTTGTAATATATTATGTTGCAAATTGTTATTGTTAAAATATATAATTGTTTTAGAAGATTAAAAATAGTTAACAATCATTAATTTTTTAAATTATTTTTTTCAAAATATTAAGATTTTAATATAATTTTTTTAGGAATATCAAAATGTTGTTGATGCAGAATGGGAGATTTTGTACAGAAAATTGCAGAAAATTCATGAAAGTGGAGCAAAAGTCGTTCTTTCCAAATTGCCAATTGGAGATGTGGCCACTCAATATTTTGCAGATAGGTATGCACTATGCCTAATTAAGGAGTTAATTAAAAAAAATTTTTTACTAGCTATACCCGTTCATGTGAGGCTCTGTTGCTTTATCTTAATAGTGCTTGTAAATATACAACACTCTTTGTTGTCCTGTATGGAGCAAGAACAGATAAATTTAATTGTTTTCCTACTCGTGAACCCCCAGCGTACAGCTGTCCATGTGAAAAGCATGAATTTATTAAACTCAATTCACATACTTGCAATGATTGTTCTTGTGCTTTGTTAATTGTCATTGCAAAGGCTAGTCATATAGGAAATTGTAGACGTTTGAATTCAAATGGAGTATCCGTTGGTATTATGGGAATGCGTAGTAATAACACATGTTCCTCTTGGTGTTTTCTATTTAAAATGGTTGCCTCAATTTTATTATTCATTAGTTTTTTTTACTGATAGCCTAGTCCTATTGCGTAGTTGTGGTGGATTTATATTTCGTAGGAGGATGATTGGGGAACTAATTTTCAAAGATAAAATATGCGGCAGCATTCTTGGTAGATCTAATGAATTTAAAAATTCTATTGGATAATTAACTGATTCACCATGATTGACAACAGTATCTATGGATTTATATGTTGTTTCTTCATCAGGTATTTCATTTTGAATTGTGCAGTTTATTAAATTCACAGCAATATTTTTGGGTGCCATTATAGCACGCTCACTAACCCATTGATTATTTTTATAAATCTGTGATAAATTTGGAAAAACTTTGGCAATCAGTTCCTTATTGGATTTTACAATGTGGCAAAAGTTTTCTGATAATGAAATAAAGTGTGATGATTTGTCCGTTTCCATTTTACCAGTCCCAATATCTGACAATTGTTTTGAAAATAGTTCAGAAAGTTCATCTTGTGATTGAACAGGCATATTGGTCTTTACAGATATTTTCTCCACATACTGCCATAACACTGATGATTTGAGACATGCATTCAATCCATCTGCAGGTGTTGAATGTTGTATAATTTGTAGAGTTTGTCAAAAATCACCAGCTAGCATGATGAGTGCTCCTCCAAAGAGCTGCTCATTTCCTCTCAAATCTTTTAATGTGTAATTGAGTGTTTCTAATGATTTCTTGTGTGCCATGGTGCATTCATTCCATATTATAACCTGACATGATCTTAGTACTTTTCCCATCCCAGAATATTTGCTAATATTACACATTGGAGTTTCAATTACCTGCATTTTTAATGGTAATCTCAATGCTGAATGTGCTGTTCGACCACTGTCCAACAGAATTATTGCAATAGCAAGTGCAATATTATTTTGTGATCATATGGTTGCCAGAATAATTGAAATGAGAAAAGCTTTGCCAGTGCCTTCAGGTACATCGAAGAAATATAAACCACAATCCTTGTTAGATATTGCATTTATAACTGTCATATGCTGTTTGTTGTTCTAATACCAATTTCGACAGATTAATTCGGACAAATGTTTGTAATTCATTAATATCTATGTGCGTTTCTTGTATATCATGATAAAAAATATCATTACTAGATCTATTTGGGGCAATCATTCCCGATTCTGTCGTTGATTTGTTGGCTGTTGTCAAACATATATCCTCAATTAATTAAGCTTCATAATATATATATGATGTAAATTGAATGTTGGGTTTAGCATTTATTCTACATACGCAATGTGAAATGTCCTTACTCATATAGTCTTTATATTTTCCCCCAAGGATCCTTTGCATTAGCCGGGAAACATGTAGTTAGTATGATTGAAAATAGTGTATGTATCTGTTGTGGTTGAGCTGTATTAGAAGCATCAGCAAGTGAAACATTCCAACGAGCATCATTTTCTATGAGATTTAATTTCTGGCAAGCCTCACTAAATGTAATGCACATGGCCATTGACTGTTTTTAATTTTGGAAAGATGTTGGTCCATGAACATTGATTAATAATAATCTCAGGTAAAAGCATTATGTGTTATTTGGAGGTATAGTGTACAGACGGTGCAATGCATCTGTGGAAAATAAATGTAGATGCCCTTGTACCGTTTTACCTTTTTTACGACTGAAATTTTCTTGTTCATTTTTTCTACATAAAATGAGTTGGTACTTCAGAGTACAGTAGTGTTCTTGCAAAGGTATCATTTCTACAGAATGTGAAAAATTCTATTAGTGTTTTGGCAGTGGTGGCATTGCTATTGCTCATACATTTTCTAATGTAAAATGCACACACACAAAAACTGTTGGATATTGCTTATGAATTTGAAATGATAAAATACACCATACAGCCTCATTGCTACTTATGTATCATCCCAGTTGATATTAGGCAACTTCATCGTTAGATGCAGTTATATTTTCCACTCCAGACACTGCCATATCGCTTTCTTTTTCTACATATTTGCAAATATATTTTATAGTTTTCACTGAATTGCAGTACTCAACATTTATGTGTGCGTTATACATTTTTAGTAGTAATCTAGAATATGGTACTACCCAATGATTATCAACATTAATAATTGATAATCATTATCCATTGCCCATTGATAATGAACATCATAGTTGATAATCTGAGTACTGTTAGCTTAATGGATTTTCCACCATCTTCAGTAGATCATCATCAATAGAGTGTATAGCCATCATGTAATAGTTTAAGCAAGTAAGTCTCTAGGATATCCTTTGTGCACTTTTCATCTGAAATGCATGGTGAATTATTATTTAGTGAGCCACATGGACTATGAATCATATTTTTTGAGACAATATCATCCAAGTCATTATCAATTTCAGTGTATGGTATTTCTGCAGAGATGATTTCATCAATTGTTTGGTGTTATCTTTTCTATCTTCCATATTAAAATATGCACTTGTGGTATGCCTCTTTTTTGCCATTCAATCGGATACATCCAACAGTGGGACTCTCCAAATACATGGTGTTTGACAGTAAAATCTATTGAAGATTTTAATTTTTGTTTAATTATATGTGCAGAAATATCATGACGATCTAATGGTGACTGTCCAGTTAATAAAAGCTCCTTTATTTCATTCCATGCAGGGTTGCATGTAAATATGACAAAAATCTGGATGACCATATGTATGAACTTATGTCATTACATTTTGTGCATATATTCATGCATGTGTCTTGGGCTGCCTGTAAATATGGATGTTAAAATGACCATTTTTCTTAATTCAAGAAAAATGGTCATTTTAATTCAAGAAAAATGCCATCTTTTACAACTGCATCACGTAAGTGGATGCACTCTTCAGAACACGATTTGGTCATATGTAGTGAAGTATTTCACTTTCTATTTTTGCATACATGTTAACAATGTATTTATGAAATAATTGTTTACTCTTCAATATATAATTATCAGCATTCTCATGAATCATCGTTCGATATGCATAATAATTTATAGCACTGACCTTTCTGTTAATGTCCACATTAGTTGTAGGATTTCTCATATTAATATTAAAATGATATCCATCCTATCCTTGCCAAAATAGAATTGGGTATTGTAAGGCATCATATGAACGATGCATTTCTGATACTATCTGGACATCGCCTTTTCTACGATGAAGAATTATATTGTGAGAATTAAATTCTTTACCAACTGTGACAACTGATTGGTGTGTCGAATTGTCTTTGATGTTGACCAATAGGTGTTTGATCTGCCTTTATTATTACTTTATAAAGGCCGATTTAAATAATTTAATTCATTATGTTGTTCAAACAAATTTAGTAATTCAGCGACAATCTCTCATTTAGTACTCTTATTCACTTGACATCATCTGTTGATTTGTTCGTCAGTATTTTCCATAAAATATATCTGAAGATATTTGTGATCAGCATTTGGCAAGGGTAAAAGTGATCCAGAATGGTGCTAAATTTGCCCTTGTACTTTAATTTCTTCAAAAATATTTTTGATTGACTTATTTCATGCATAATGGTTCAGGTGATAAACAGGTCTAGTAACTGTACTTTTCCACCTGCACAACACATACCTGGTGTTTCAGTTTTAAATTTTTGAGCACCACAATATGTACACTTTTCTATTCAGTTTTCCAATAATTATACTTAGATTAAGACTAATTGTAAAGAGGATTGTAATTGAAACCACATAAATTCAAATCAGTATGTATCTTACATCTTGTCTGTTTACTGCGAATTTGATTCCTTTGCATCCTTGCTTGTTCCTGTTCACTTGTTTCTAATGATCGAGCAAGAGCAGTGTGAACTCGATCTCTTTCTTGCCTAGCATTTCTCTGTTCACTTGTTTCTAATGGTCAAGCAAAAGCAGTGTGGTCTCAATCTCTTTCTTGCTTAGTTTTTCTCTGCTCACTTGTTTCTGAAGCTCATTCTTCTCTTCTCCCTTTTGCTTGATTTATGGATTGACCAATGGCATTTCGCTTTGGTGGCATATTTGTTTAAATAAAACATATTTCAAATCATTTTCTTCAGCTTTAAATCAATAATATTTTTATTTATTCTCATATTAATAATTGCAAAAAAATTTTGACATTATTTTTGTATTTATTTTATTTGCTGACAAAAAAAAAAACCCACCCAAACGTCCAACACCTTAATCTTATACTATAATACGAGGAATGGTTGTCAAGTCGAAAATCGCCCCAGAATTAATAAACTCCGGTAAACTTGGGGGTCTGGGGTTTTTGGCCACGAGGAATCAATTGGCGCCGGTTTTGAAGCGCTACGGTTGAGCAGTTCGGAGTTACAGATAGGATATTTTCAAACTTTATTAGTTCGCCATAATGGCTACTTAAATTTTCAAGTGGTAACGTGCTGCCATCTATAGCCAATATGCCATCTATATCAATATTCATATATATATATTTTTCATTTCATGCAGACATGTGATGAAAATTGCATTTTTATATGTTTAATGCGCAATAACAATTTATTTTTTTAAATTTGAGTTATTGTTAATCTGATGGCAACATATTAATAAGATAATTTTTTCCCTTTTACTCGTAACGCATGCTTGGAGCTTAAGTTTTAATTTTATCTTATACTATAATACGAGGAATGGTTGCCAGGTCGAAAATCGCCCCACATTTCCGACATTTCACCATTCATCAGAAAAAATTAGGATAACTTTGATATTTTTACTAAATTTTCTTTCAAAAAAGTACGATTCTAATTCCACTGCTTTTTATTAAGGGAAATTTGCTAATGAAATTTTGAATTTAGCGCTCGTTCGTTAACTAAAAAGATTCGTTCAAAATTCCAATTTCCAAAAAGACATTTAAGGAACTGATTTCGATTTCAAATCACCGTCAACAAAGTCCGACATTTCAACATTCATCAGATTTCAAGCCACATTTTTAACATGCAGAACGCACCTCTACATGAAATTCTTCAAGGAGCCGGAATTTTGGAACAACAAGCGATCAACTCAATTTTACCCGCAAATGGACAACTAGAAGATAACGTCATTGTCAGAATGCTTCTCCATTACAAATTACCTGTTTTCTCCGAGCGGAACTCGGTCACCCACTGGTGTTAAAAAACAACAATAATTTTTTTTTGTAATTTAAATTAATTTGTTAAAATCTTAAAGGAAACAGTTTATGTATTAAAATATTTAAATTTTAATTTAATTCATAATATTCAAACTTTAATTGAAAAAATATTAAAATGATTCAACATTTTACTTACCTTTTGATTTATATTTTATTTTTATTACAACTGTTATTATGAATGTGTTATTTTTTACAGTTTAATTTGTTTTAAAAAAGTAAATTCTATGAGTAAAAATTTAATTTTTCAATTTATTCATGGTTACACTTTTAACAAATGTCACTAAATAAATGTTATTTTGGGGATATTTTTATGGGAGCACCTGTAACCCCAACTCTAATTTTAATTTTTCCCCTCCTTCAAAAACCTTTCTAGGGATATTCCTAATAATTTTCTAAATTTTGACAGTGATTGGATGTATGGTTTTCAGTCTTATCAAGTACAGACATATTCATATATATATATATACACAGTGTGTCCGAGAAGTCTTTGACACATTTCAAAAATTCGGTTAAAAAAACTAAACAAGATAGGAAGTAATATTAAATTACATTTATTACCTCAAATAGTGAAGTTTTTGTTTAACGTATCAATACACCTCGATGTGGGCCCCTGATTTTCGGGGGCTACGAGCATAGGACTGATGAATTCTATCGACGACACTTCTGTGTGGACCCAGGACACTCCCAGTTTCCAAAAACTTATTTTTCCATGCAATAATGCTGTTACGAGATGGAGGGTCTTTTCCATATTTCGTACGGAAATTGCGTTGAACTTGAGTCACAGATTTCGATTCGAAAAACCGCATAACACAAAACGCTCACTTGGATAAGCCATTTTAAAAATAATTCTTTCTAACGTTTCAGTACCGCAATCTACTGGCCAGTTTTGCATTAAAAAAAAAACTTTACTATATGAGGTAATAAATGTAATTTAATATTACTTCCTATCGTTTAGTTTTTTTTTTTTTTTTACCGAATTTTTGAAATGTGTCAAAGACTTCTCGGACACCCTGTATATCCTAACACACACAATATAATTTCTTAAAATGAAATCATAGATATATAAAATCTTAATATTTGCAAGATAATGAATTGATTGCTCAAATTATTACAATATATGATTTAAAAAAAACCTTTGAATTTCTGTTGTGAATAACAACATTTTATTAGACATAGGATAAATTTATATACTGTTAGTGATCTCTTTATGGATGTTAGATGTTAAACTTCTAAAATAAATATAACTTGTATAAGTATATAATTATATTTCTGGAGTGAGAATAAGATTAGAATCATCAAATTTTCAAGAACTTTGTTAAATAATAAAAGGTATAGATAATCTATATATTGTTTCATAGACAAATTGAAAAATATGCAGTTTTACACTATAAGAAATGCTGTCTGTTCAAACTAATTTATAAATATTGCATATTATATTAAAAATGTAAAAGGAGTTCTCTTACAAATAGAATAATAAATTTGACTGGAACAGTATTTTCTGTTGATAATTCTTTTTACCCCACCTTGTCCTATCATTATCCAACTAGTTATTCTGATATTTCAAAATTATTCTGAAATAATATTTTTGTTTCAATTATTTTATATCACTATTATTTTTTAATCTAAATAACCTTTCAAGAAAAAATTTCAGAAATGTTAATTCATCAATCTTATTAAATTAGATTTCTAAAAATAGTTTTTGAATTAAAAAATGAGCTTTGGATATGCATATCTGAAGCTTCTATTATATTTTTTTTCTACAAATGAACATGAATATATGTATATATATTATTTTGGATTTGTAATTTGGCTTATTGCCCCCTCCCCCCCATTTTATATCATTTTAAGAAAAGTGGGGAAAAAAGCTTTTGTTGAATTCCGAGTTAAATTATGAAATTGGTTAACAATCGATTAAAAATGAAGACTTTTGATGTAATTAAACAGTTACCTGTATATGTGTGTGTGTAAATGAAAGAAGGAAAATGATTGAAATGAAATTGTAAAAATGATCTTGTGTAGCAGTTACATATTCAAATGACAATTTTACATGATTTTAAAATTAATAGATTTTAGGAAATAAAATAAAACAAAACTTTTTAAATGAAAATATACTAAAATAGCAATATATCCTTAAAGCCTGAATCAATAATTATGTTGATTAGGAACTTTAATCTTATACATTAGCCTTAAGTTAAATATCTTGAGAATTTATCTGTCTATTAATCATGATTATATATAAATAAGCTATTCTTAGGGTTATTCCAAAAGCTTTTAAATGTTGAATTTAAAAAATATATATATTAAAGAAAAACATTTATTTCAAACTGCAATAGATATACAAAAGACTCTTATTATGCCTATTCTGCTCTATGAAAGTGAAATTCGGACTCTTTAACTTGGATACTCAACACTCTCTAATTATGTTTGTGAGAAAGAAATGAAACAGTACCAGAGAGAGGGTGCTGTCAAACTAGATTCAATTGTGAATTATGCAAACTCTAAGCAACCATAGATAACACTTGTTATCCTGAGCCATAAGTTATCTGGAGAAGTCCTGAAAACAACACCTACAAAATATCAACTTTTAAAAAGTCCTACGAGATCTCAGGCCAGAGCAAGACCACCAATTAGATGGCTGAATGATGGGGAAAGAGACCTGAGTGTTCTGAGGATAAAGAACTGGAAATTAGTTGCAGAGAGATAAAAAGCCCTGGAAATGCACATGGTTGAAGTCACAAGGGCCTTTTGTCTCATGAAGAAACAGACTGAATTAATATCCATGAATTTTCCTTTGAATTAAAAATATATTGTATAGGATATGTAGTATTGAATAGGATATCTCAATTTTGCTGTTTTACTGTCTACTATTTTTACTGTCACCTTCACAGTCACCTTCAGTTGGCATTAATACTGGTGACCAGCCGGTTCACCAGTATTAATGCCAACTGAAAGGTTCAAATAATTTTTTTATATATATAACTTTGTCTCATAACAAGTTTTTCTGTAAAATATTTTTAAGCTTCAAATTTTGATGGTCATATAATTTACTTAAACTATTTTGTAGGTGTTAAGCAGTCCTGATCTGTGAACTCTGCATCTTTCTCTGATTTTCTATTAGCACTCATAAAATTCAGTTTTAAATTAAAGCGGACATGATGAAATTACAATTAATATAATGGCTGTTTTTACTCAATCCAAACATGCCTTTAAATAAAATTGAAAATTGATCTGAAAGCAGATTAGTTCGACATTGGAGTTTTAGGTTCACTACAGAAATTGAAATATAAATTTTCATAATTTAAAATATGTCAAAGAACTATTCAGCAAGCATATCACTTTTAATGAAAATTTCTATTTTTAACTTTATTTTTAAATGTAGATAAATGTTCTCAACAATAATTTTTTATTGGTTCATAAAGATAATGCAATAAATTATGGAGTCTAAATTTATAGACAGTCCTTTTGTCTTATTGATTCATTTTCTGTAAAATATTCTTTATATTTCACCTACATAAATGAATAAACATTTCTATCTTCTGTGTTCAAATCTGACCGATTTATTCAGTTCTGAATGTTGCAAGATATGAATGATACATAATCCTGTCCAATTATTCTTTAGAAACTCCTATTCCCTACTTTGAGATGATCGATAATGCGATCTAAAATCCTCTTTTTATAGAATAGTAATTTTGAAATTTCATAAGTCTGTCAACCTTAATGATTGATTTAGTTGATTGAAGTGTCACTTTTTTTTATTTAAGGTTTTAGTATCTCAAGAATATTTTGTTAAATATAATTCATAAAGTTAATGACATATGTAAATGTTTAAAAGTAACTTCAATTTACTAAGATTATAATTATGTATTTCACTTAGACCATTTATTATGAAATGAATGTCTATTGCAAAAATTTTACAAATTAGCTGTTAGATTTCAATTATAGAAGATGTCTTGTAGATATTAAGCCATATTTGCCTTAAGGAAAACTGTTTAATTGAATTAGTAGTATATGTATAGCAAAATATCATAGAAAAGGTTTCCTTTTCAAAAATATCCTGTTTCACTTCATGCAGAAACGTGCTGAAAATTACATTTTCATATGTTTAAATTAGAATAATTTTTTTATTGTGTGGACATGATATTTTTTTTGGTTGGGAGGTTTTGATGTCTGTAAAATATGTGGAGAAAAAATATTTTTACCTTCATTTACCGGTATTGCATTATTATTTATTATGTATGCTTCTTTGAAAGCAGGATTCATTAAAATGCAGATATTCATTACTTTCACAAAGGCAAATTTTTTGATTTGTGCAATATATTTTCTTCATATAAGTAAAGGTAACAATTAAAAATTATGTCATATTGTTTTATTACTGAAAAAGAACGAAGAGTCTAAAATGTTTTACTTCAACAGAAATAATTAACAGTTTAATATATTTTCCTTCAACTTATAATCAATTGCTTTTTGTGTGCCGTTTCAATGAAATGACATCATAATCCAGTTTGTTTGGGATTTCTTACTTTTAAATAATTAATATTGCATTAAGAAGAGTGTGAGATTTTGGGGGGGGGGTAGATTTAACTATTGCACTTTTGTAAATGACATAAGTGCATTCTTACTAATTGTATTTCACAAAATACTGTAAATATTAGAATACAATTTTAATTAAATCTTTCATTTTTAATTTTCTAGCTAGCAAAACAAAGTTTTGATGCTCAGAAAATTTTAAGATGCAGAGAAAAAAAACTTTGCTTTTCTGAAAATAAAAGATTGTACAATAATATGACCATTTTAAATAATTTAAAATGTATTTTTGAAAAAGAAAGGAAAAAAAGAGGTTTGAAGGCAAAATTTTTGGAGCTGGACTGATTTAGAGACAAAAAAAAAAAAGTTTTTTAAATATTACTGAACACGAAATCTGATAGTCATGCGATTGTTTCAAACTGCTTAATAATTTAAATTAATTCAGATAAAAAATGTCTTAAAATATTATAAGGCTTGCACATTCAAACTTAAAATTTGAGATTGTGGATTTCAATTTTTTAAATTTTAAAAATGTTTTGATTTTTTATTTGTAATAAATTCAATATGTTTAAAATTCTAAAAATGATTTATTTTTTTTAAATTTGAGTTTTTGTCAATAGGATGACAACACATTAATAAAAGCCAATTTTTTCCTTATTGAAGCACCATGTGCTTAAGGAAGTTAAATTATACATTTTTTATTTTAATTGTTTCAATGAATTAGTAATTTTGGTATTGCAAACAATCATAAAAAAACTTTGTCTTGCTTTTATTGTTGTGATAAAAAATATCACATTTCCTATTTATTTCATATCATATAATGGCTTTCTGAAAATTCATTTTTCTATGTTTGATTTGTGGTAGTAATGAACTTTTTTTAAAAACTGGAGCTTTTGTAAATGTGACGGCAACACTTTATTAAAAGTTGTTTTTTTTATAGATGCTCATGCAGTTAAAATTTTATTTTAATTTTATACGAAATTAACTATTGAAAAATAAAATAAAATTTTAAAGAATTAATTAAATAGAAATTTGATTTATTGGTCAAAACATCAGTATTATTGAATAGATAATTTTTTGAGCTTTAATGTGATGCTGAAGTTAATCTTGTTCTGTAATATTTCGGAAATTGTATAAAAAAAGGTCAAAATTTCGCTTAATTTTGTGTTAATTGAAATTCTAACTTTTTTAAAAAAAAGGCTCTGAGATGCATATTCCTGAACCCCTAGGTATACATGTGCCAAATTTGGTAGCTGTAGGTCAAACGGTCTGGCTTAGAGAGTGCCAACATACACACATTGAGCTTTATTATATGTATAAATGAATATTAATATTTTAAAAAATTTATTAGCCTTTTATATTTAATAATTAATTTTATTATTTACATATAATTTTTTTCTCCTTTTAGGGACATGTTTTGTGCTGGTCGTGTTCCTGAGGATGATTTGAAAAGAACCATGAAAGCTTGTGGGGGTGCTGTTCTATCTACATGTTATGATATAACAGATAGTGTCTTGGGAAATTGTGAAGTTTTTGAGGAGAAGCAAATTGGAGGGGAAAGGTAATTTATCCTATTGCCCCCTTGTTTGAAAATTGTCAATTTATTTGTATAAGTGAAATATACTATTAATTGTAGATAAGCATCAATACAATAACTGAATGTGTAGGTTTTGAAACCAAATGTTTGCTGAATTGATAAACTATTATGTCATTTTCCCTCGAAATTTGCATTTCCTCTTTTCAGAGGCTTATTGATAAATGTGCAGAATTAGCAAAATGCCTTATGTATGTAACATTAATTATATATTTTCTTATGTAAGACAACATGGTTGCATTTCATGCAATTTTAAATCTTTAAGATTCTGTAAGAAATAATTGTATGTGTATAATCTTTTAATTTTGAATTCATTTTTTTTTGGATTATTTACTAACTACATTTAATTGAATTTTATTATGTGAAGATATGTCACATCATTTAGAAATTTTAATGATGATATTAAAAAAAACTATGGAGATTGTTCTCTTTCTTACTTTATATTAATTGCTGGCTTGTACTAGTTTCATTATGTAGTGATTTAAATGTTCATTAAATTCTTTAGTCTTTTTCTTTCTTTTTTTTTATTTTTATACTGGCATGCATTTTCCATGATGTTTTGTCTGCTTATATTTTCTAATTATTATTATTGTCTTATAGTTAGTTTTTAAAAAATTAGGAAAATTAATTTTTTAAGAAGCTAAAAATTTATCCATTTCATTCTGCAAATTAAACTTAATTAGGTCTGTCTTATTAGTTGTTAATACAATTTTTTTAAATCTATATAAGTCCGTTTTTCAAGCTTAAATTAATTGAAATTTGTTTCCATAGGTATAATTTGTTTACTGGCTGTCCCAATACGAAAACTGTTACCTTAATTCTCAGAGGCGGAGCTGAACAATTTATTGAAGAATGTGAGAGATCACTTCATGATGCTATTATGATAGTTAGGAGAGCTCTTAAAAATGACTTAGTTGTTGCAGGTTAGTTCACCTAGGTTATTCTAACATTCTTCAAGGAATTCTTACTAACATTTAAAATTTTCATATTAAATATATTTAGTTATACTTGAAAAATCTGCTGTTTATTGTAAGTTCAGTTGTAATATTTTGGCAAATCTGATTTATAATATTTTAACATTTCAATGATTTCTTGTCATTTCCAGTAAATCCAAGAAAAAATAATTGTACAATTGATTGGAAAAGAGGGAATCCCAAGAAGATGACTTAGTTTTTGATCAATTTTGTTTAAAGGATGTTTTATCAACCAAATTATATATATATTTTGATTTTATTATTTGGGGGGGGTGATGAAATTGATATCTTTAAAGTTTGATAATGAGCAGTTTAATTGATGTATTCAGGCTAAATTCAATAAACAAATGAAGACTTTCAGTGAAATTTTGTTACAATATATGCATATATAAGGCTGAAGAAATGTTTAAGGGGGGGAATCATTTTTTTATATGAATTCATGAATATTTTCAATTTTAAGTTAAAATTATGGCAATCTTGTTATAATAGATTGTTTATAATGTCTGCATTGAGTAGCTTTCAAGTAATGACTGTAGAGTAATGTTAGAAATCTGGCTGATATACTTGTGGTTGAAACTAATTATAAAATAAATGTTGTAATTATTATATTCTTGTTTAATGGATTCAAAAGACTTAAAATTATTATATTATTATTTTCAGAAGTTGTTTACTTTCAATTATGTGTTTAGAAGACCTCATTTTTTAGGAGAAATGTTTTGTTAAGAATTATGAAGCAATTGACCATTGTCATGAGTGGGACACTTTAAACTTTCCTTAATGTTTAAATTATTCATGATGCATCTATTTTCTTTCTTAAACTGTATATTCTCTTGTAGGTGGTGGGGCAATAGAAATGGAACTTTCCAAATTTTTGCGTGATTATTCAAGAACTATAAAAGGAAAGGAGCAACTAATTATTGGAACTATGGCCAAAGCTTTAGAAGTTATTCCAAGGCAACTTTGCGATAATGCTGGATTTGATTCCACAAATATTTTAAATATGCTTCGTCAGAAACATGCTACTGGTAAGTTGTTGATTAAAAACATTTACTGTTAGTTTTCTTTAGATTACCTTATTAGATAGCACTAATGTACAGTGGCTAGATTTAATTAAAATTCTATCATGCATTTTTATATAATAAATTTTAAAAAAACTTATTGAAATGCAAATATTTAATCATTTTTTGTTTATTGATTAAATTATTTTATGTATGTCAAGTTTTGGTATCTATTATATAAGGGTTTTATTACCTTTAGTGACCAACAGGAATTTGATTGTATTAAATTTCTTTTAATTGACTTATTAATGGTTTCTCAATATAATGTTTACAAATTAGGATGGGCATGTAAATTGTTATTTTAATAATCTTATAGCTGATCTTTTATTATGTACAAGAACTTCTCATATCTAGGAGGGCATATTTGTTAACAAATGAAGCTGCTTGTGTCTTAAAGTATCTAATTGCATGTTGCTTAAATTCAGTAATTTCATTTTCTTGTGTAACATACTTGAGTGATTTCCAAAATTAAAATAGTTCAGTGCATTTTATATATATTTAATAACATATTTAACATTTTAATGTGCTAGAATAATATAAAAAAATACTAATAAAATAATGGCCAAATTAAAAATATTGGTTTATATAATTTTTAATATCTCAACTATTTTCTATAATATCTCTTGTAAATTAAACTCCAAAAATACTATTACATATCCAAGACACAACTAAAAAAGAGTCCCCCCATTTAAATAAAGTTGATATTGAGGATTTTCAAATGAATTTTTTAAAAATATTGTGGTGTACAGAACTTTCAAATTTTAAAAGAACTTGGAACAATTTTAGGAGAAAAGAAAAGAAAAAAAAATGCTGCTAAAATATATTGAATTTATAAGCAAACAAAAAGCAAATCACAAAATGAGAAATAAGGAATGAGTGATTTTAATAATAATAATAAATGATGAAATCTAAACATGGGGTTTCTGTATACAGAAGTTAGTGAATAAATGAACGATTAAAGTGTGGAAGAATAGAGGGTTTCAAACTGTTAATTTTATTGATAAATCCTTAAATAATGAAAAATGTTATTTTAAAACTACGTACTGTTTCCAATTCCTTTGTGTAAGTGTAAATAATGTTTCTTAAATTTACCTGCATTCTTTCTGTAAAATACTGATTAGAAGGAAAGTTACAAATTATTATTAGATTAACCTTTTTTAATACATTTTCATCCATTAGTATGTCTGATTAATCATTTTCTTCTCTGATATCTGATGACACAATGTTCCATCTGATAAAATAGCCGCAAAATTGAAAGGTTTTATACAGCCCTCACAAAATTTTTTCTGTGTACTTATTTAGACATCAGTAAATTACTTTATATATAGTTAGTTTGCATTTAATTTTTGAAAGGTTTTACTTTTATCAGTTTTGGTTTATTGATGTATTTTAATTCCAGTATTAGATAACGTACTTGTGTATTAGTTATTTGATAGTTTATATTTGTTATTCTCTTTTTGAGTAGTATTACATCTATTGATTTTTTTTCAGGTGGTTTATGGTACGGTGTAGATATTCATAATGAAGATATAGCTGACAATTTTGATGCTTGTGTTTGGGAACCAGCTGTTGTGAAAATTAATGCTTTAACAGCTGCTACTGAAGCTGCTTGTCTTATTATTTCTTTGGATGAAACCATTAAAAATCCAAAATCTAATGTTACTCCACCAGGTCCTCTGCCAGGCAGGGGGAGAGGACGACCGTTCTAAACCTAGTGTTAATTTTTTTTTAATTTCATTTTTATGATTTTTTAATACTTTTTGAAAAGACTTAATACATGCAATAATGAATGCTATGTTTGTTTATATATTTAAAAAAGAATCCCTTTTTCATTATGTTACATGTAAAGTCAGTTTGTTGCATACATAAAATAGATAAATTTGCTTCATTTTTTTAACTACAAGAATAAATCTATATGTTTATTGTTGCTGAACTTGCCACTTTTCTTTTCTTAAATGGGCCATTCATCTGATATTTTTGCAGAATAATCAAGTAATAAGTCATTTTGTTTTGTGTTGCTGTAAACTTAACTGGCTTTTATTTTATTTACTTTGTATCATCACTTTCTATGCTGACTATAACACAAATAAAGTATAACTTTCTGCAATTCTGTTTTACTTTATTTTATATTAGGTAGAAGAAACTTTACAATCAATTAATCTTTTACACTTGAAAGATGTTGAATTTTACATTGCTATTGAAATAGTTTTTTTAGAACACTTGGACATCAGCCTTATGCTAGATTGACTTTATGTAGTTTCATTAGAAATATGTACAAAAAATTAACTTTAAATTTCCAGTACATTGAAGTTAAGAGATGACTAGATAATTTTTTAGAAACATATTGTTCCGATCTAAAGTTTTTTTCTTTCTATACTCTTCAAAATTATTATTAATTATGATTAAATAACCTGATCACTAACTGTTAAAATTAAAAATGACATTGGTATTTAATTTTTCAAGAAACAAGTTAAGGAATACTCATTCTGCAATAGGACAAAACATTTAACAAATACCTTTTTGATGTTTTTTATAACTTAATTTTTCTTTATTTAAGCAGTTCTGAGGTGGAATATTTAACTTGTTATGGTTTATTTTAATTTTGGATTGAAATTGCCAATCATTTTAGGGTTTAAGATGCTTGCAGGTGTAGAAAAAATTTATAGTGTTTCTGAAGACCAATGTGTTTGAAAAATAACTAATGGGATGTATGCCTGATGTGTTCAGTTTAGAATATGCTTTTTGTGCTGTATTCTTTTGAGAGGAAAATCAATGAATGTGTTAGTCATACATATGTTCCGATTAAAAAAAGACTACCAGGTTTCATTTAAAGTTCGATCCAGTTGTTTAAGGGTTATGATTGTTTTATGTGTGCCTTGATTTTTGAGAAAATAAAAAAGGTTACAAAAATCATATACAGATACAACAAAAGGACAACAATTTTAATTATCGGTTCTTCTTTATTTGTAATTCTTTAAAGTGTTAATTAAATTCTATTTGCAGTAGATATGGAATCCATATCCTCCTTAAATGAATGCAGAATGTTTATCCATTAATTAGTTTATTGTAATTTGTTTCAAGGTTTAAAAAGTATTATAAGTTTTTTTTTTTTAATTTTCAGGAGTTATTGAAACATTTTTAAGAGAGAGGAAGGATATTAACAATATGTCCTAATAATTAACCTGTGCTTCATTTAAAATGCCATAAATATAAAATCTATCCTTGGCTTTACTGAAGTTTTCTCTTGAGTAACTAAATGCTAAGTGGGGAGCATGGTGATTTAGATTAGATATGTTATGTACTGGAATTTTTTGAAAGTTTTCACAAAGATATGGACAATTTTCCATCCCTGACCTTACAGTTTTTGTTATATACCCTTAGCACATCTCGTTAAAAATAAAAAATTTTACACTTTTTGTTTAAAAAGAAAATTTTTACAAGTACAAGATTGGTTAATGGAATCACTAATTATTTCTGTCAAAAAATGATTAGTATTATATATTTTATAGGAATGAAGTTAAACCATTTGTTTTACTATCACCAATCCACCTAACACCATGAAAACAATCAAAAACTTAAATTAGCTAAGTTGAATCCAAATATTAAAAAAAAAAAAAGATACTAAAGACCAAGTCAATAATCTTGTAATTTAAAATTTAGAACTAAATGCAGAATAGAAACCTGGAACTTACAATTTGTTCCCCCTCCCTCAGTGTCTTAGTAAGAATAAATAGTTTCTGACATTTAGTATATTTCCACTTATTTGGCTTAAAAAAAAATATTTCCTCTAAAAAAACTAGCACCTTGGCAACAGCTAAAGAAATAGGAGTGTTTCCCCTTTATTTTTGCCTTGAACTTTCAATGCATAATAAGTTTAATTTTAGCTTTCTTATAGATTCAAGTATACAATTGGAAAGGTATCGGTTATCTTCCAAATTTTATACAGGTGCACTTTTTCATTATAAAATTCAGCATATCATTATGCAATTAACACGTTAAAGGCGGGATCTTGATGAAAGTGTGGTAATCTTAGCAATACGATTCCCGCCTTTAAAATGTTAATATAAATTAAGTTTCTAAACAGATTAAATAACTAAGATAATACTGATACAAGACATCTTTAACTTATTATTATATTAGATATATTTTTAAAAATAAAACATTATTATTAATACTTCAGCATAAATTTGGTTAACTAGAAAAGAAAATACATTTTGTAAAAAGCCATAAATTGGAAAACTTGCACCAATTTTGAAGGAATTTTTTTAACTAAACAATTTGATATTAATCATCAGTTTTGAAATTCATGAAGAGTGACACCCTATTTAAAATACAATTGGAAAGATAAAATTTAGATATACTAATTGTAGGCATTCCCAACTCTATTTTTTCATTCTGAACCAAAATGCCACATAAAAGCTCAATTTTTAACATTTGTTTTATATATTTTTAATACTTAACCTTACAGAGTTAAAAAGGTAAAAGAAAAAAAAAATTAATTCGATTCTAAAAGAAAATTTAACTCTACTGTCAAAAATAAATGCATGTAATATTGATTTAAAAAAATCTCATCATTTTGAAAACAATTTTATTCGAAAAATATTTATGAATTAAGGCACAAATTATATAAAATGCAATTTTAGGTCAGAATATTAGATATACAAGAAATCAATTTAACAATTATAACCACATAAAAAATGATAATCCAGAGTGGGAGGAAATAAGTAATCCTTTACAACAACAACAACCCTACAATCTTGCAGCTTTTTTAATTATCAAATTAATATACCTTCCATTATTTAAAAAAAATAATTTATGATAAAAGAACAAAATATATATGAAATAATTAATTTGGAAATAACGGTTCCCAAAGATTTAACTGAAGACAATTCTTTTCTTATCAGACAAATCATGTAAGAAAATCAGCTAAATCTACTATTTATTAACTGAAAAATATAATTGCTAACATTTTTACTGGTGAAATTTATATTTGGTATACATCATAAGCATGCAATTATTTTTAATTCAGTGATAAAAGAACTATTTTTAGAGTAAAAAAATGTACTAGATTTCCAAAATTAACAAATAAATAAGAGCTGTCTAGATGTAAATGTGATGAAATGTAGAGATAAAACAAGATGTATAAATCATATTTAATTCTTATTGTTATTACTTAGTAATATTTATATGTTTTGATGATATATTTGTTATACTTTCATACAACCAAAATTTAAAATTTGACAAAACTGAAATATTAAAAGCTCTTACAACAGTGACTAACATAAAAAGCTGTAAACTTATCACTTTGATGTGTATACAACTTTAATTTCAGATTAATACAATAATTCATTTATTGAAAGATCAAATATGAATTTGGACTGAGATGCCAATTGCAAAAAATTATTTTCTTACTTTTCCGTTAGCTGGGAGCAAATGTCACCAATTCTGAACCAAATGCGAGCCGAATCGCCAAGCGAAATGAATGACAAAACAGTCAACAGAATTCTACATTATTTAACGATCTTTCTACAAATTTTGGAATTTTACATTATTCAGTGATTTTTTCGCTAATGTCAGGCTAACATAAAAGTATTGACATTATACAAACAGCTAATATATTAACATACAGTTTAATCACTTAAATGAAAGCCATAATTTTGATTGTGAATTTAAATTAAGAAAAATGATCATTTAATTTTAAGGAATAAATATTTATTATTTTATATTAATCAGTTCAAATGAAAAAAAAAAATTATAAAAGAATGTGAAACAGTGAGTTACAGAGTACATATTTAGTGATATATTAATTATAAGTTCTGACAGTTAAGTTTATAAAGACATGGAAACTTAACAATGAAATTTAAAATATAATAAATTAGAATGAAGCATAAATATCAGAAGAAAAAACTTTTTCTTTATATTTGGAAATGAATTAGATTCAATTATGATTCCTGACATAAATATTAGAATTGTTTTATTGTATGCCAACAAATCACCAAGGATGTCATCTTAATTGCAATTAGTGATTAATCACAGATGAATTGTGATTAAATCTGTGATTATCACAATTCTATTCTATTGATTATGTTTGCCAATAACATAGAGTTAATATAAAAATTTGCGAGTTTGCATAAAGTTAATACACAACCTCAAGATATTTAGACATTTGCTGACTAATAAATATTTTTATATAAGAATCTTAAAAATAAAGATTATGCAGCTAATATTCAATCATTTGTTGTTTTGTAAATTGAGCAATAACTAAAATACATATGAAATTCATTAATGCTAACATTTTTCTATGTGTCACAATTTTGAATGTTTGTGTATTATTGATTGTGTTTCTATTTAATTAATGGAAAAATTCTACCAATAAAGCACGAAAATTCAAAATTATGACAATTATATAAAAATACAACAAATCAAATAACCATATTTTTATAATTTAAGCAAGTTTTAGCACTATTAATGAAGCCTAAAGTGAGATGACATAAAACCTGAATGTAAACATTAGCCATCTCTGCACATCCTTTTTTTTTTCTATCTGAGAATAATGTTAACATTCAAGATTGTTGATGATTAGGACTTAATAACCAAATAACAGCAATATTTTTATGTAAGAATAAATAGAATTATACAAGTATCTTCTTCTCGTGAACACGGCAATGCTTTGTTAAATATCGTCGAATGGCAAAAGACTTATTACATACATCACATGTATACATTTTTTGTTCTGCATGCAGCATTTGATGTCGTGTAAGGTACCTCACACGAGCAAATTTCTTGTCACATAAATCACATGAAAATGGTTTTTCTTTATTATGGATAACTTTATGAGTGGCAAGATATGATTTACAAGCAAATGCTTTGCCACATTTATCACAAGCATAGGTCTTTTCTGTTACATGCGTAACAGAGTGAACTTTAAGCTTAGACTGATGGCTAAAGCCTTTATTGCAAATAGTACAAACAAATGGTTTGTCTTCAATGTGATTACGACGATGTTTTTGAAGAAAGTAGGTATGTGCAAAACCTTTATTGCACACTTCACAAAAGTAATTCTTTTCATCAGAATGTAAATAATAATGCAATCTAAGATTAGTTTTATGAAGAAAATCCTTGTCACATATTTCACACTTATATGGCTTGCCAAAAGGCTTATCTTTATCATGGGAACGCATGTGCACGTTTAATTTATCTTTAAGCTTGAAACCTTTATCACAAATCTTACAGATATAAGGCCTTTCCTCTGTATGAGAGACATAATGCACATTAAGATTGCTTTTCCGGCCAAATGCTTTATTGCATATTTGACACTTATAAGGTTTTTCCTTAGTATGAGTAACAAAATGCGATGCCAAGTTATTTTTGGTACTAAATTTTCGTTCGCATATACCACAGACAAATCTCTTACCTTTATGGTAAACAGCATGCCTAGAAAGTTTCCATTTCTCACTGAACCCTTTTTCACATATTGTACATTTGAACGGTTTCTCGTTGAAATGAACAGAATAATGTCTCTGAAGATCACGTTCATTATCAAACATTTTGAAACACATATCACAGGTATAAAAACATTCACTAGATGATTTCTTTTTTCTTAATTTAACTGGCTGCTTTTTCTTCTTTGAGGAAGGATCTTTAGGCTTCTTTTTGTAATGGCTCAAATAATGGTTAACGAGCTTGTACTTATGAGTAAAACCAAGATTACAGATATAACAGGAGTGAGGTTTGGCTTTTGTGTGGATGTAAGAATGAAGCGTCAACGATCGCTTATGCTTGAATACTTTATGGCATATATCACAGACAAATGGTTTAGTTTCAGTAAGGTGAGCTTCACAGTGCATCTCAAAATCAAATATATCATTAAAGTCTTGCTGACAATCATGACACGAAAACGGCTTCATTTTTGCTTATTCAGGCTTCTAATGAAAGTTAGCTAAAAATTCATCGGTATTGATTGACATATGGGTACTATGAGATATTCACTACATTGGTATGAATTCATTTTATGACTATACAGTACCCGTTTTCGGACATTCTGCTTAATCAATAATACATTTTGTAAAATTAAGTTTCTTTTTGTAGAATTCTATAGACAATTCTCGTTTCAAATAACAAAATAAATATTGCGAATAACAAAATAATTATTTTATGTCAATGAAATATTTCTCTCTTATGAACAAATTATATTTTCTGGATATAAAAATGAATGGTTTTATTTAAGTAAAATAAATCGCAATTTGCACAAACAATATTTCATTACTAAACTACGCAATCCTCTCTACAGCGTTAAAATTAGCTTATTATCGTAATTATTACTTGTACATTCACATATAGAGAGGATACAGATGAATTATTGAAGAAATATTATTTTTAATTACCCGCTAGAAAAGAAACAAACCATGCGTCTCAATAGTTTTTGAAATTGAAATTTGGGTGCAGCCACGAATTCTTAAGAAATTTAAGTCGTTTAACGGGCGTTGTTCTGAATAGTGGTCACCTCTACAATAGTAACAGATCAATTGCAGTGATAGTGTGATAGCTGCCATGCAGATAGGCCTGAGAGAAAATAAAAGACGTAGGTCATTGTCATAACAATTTTTTATATAGATATTTTTTTATCTAAACAGTAGATTAATTCTATCTAGATTTCTAAATTTATTGTAAATCTTAAAGTTAGAAAGACCATCATGATACATAAATATAAGTGTTAGTTTTATAGATTTAAAGTCATTTTGTAAAATTAGTATCCTAGGATCATATGAAATAAATCTATGTTAATATTTGTTTCAGTCAATGAATATTCTTGTCAGTGATTCAAATTAAAATGTGATTAATTTTAAAATGTTTATGCATTAAATGAATAAATTTGAATATTTTCATGAATTATTTAAGATTAGCAACATTAGAACATTATTCAGCATTCAGCTCTAGTGTAGCATTTAACCAAGTTGACAAGCGTGAATATAAAAAACTAAAACCCAAGAAGCATATTTCTGCCCCTTCGAAACTACACTGACTATGCTTGATTTCTCTCTCTCTCTCACTCACTCTTTTTGTCCATTTTTTTCTAGCTGATTGGCAGTTTTTCCCGCCATACATCCCAATTAGAACAGCGTCTTTCTACTTCGAGTTTTATAAAAAAGTATTGCAATTATAATGCGAAATTTCATTCAAGTAACGATGATTGATAGACATTTTTTTCAATACTTCAAAGCAGTGTAACTGTTGACTTATTGTCTATATTGCGTCATTGATAAATAAAAAGAGGAAGGGGCAGAAGGATAGAATTTACTAAAGTAATCCCAAAAAAGGTGCTTAGGCGTGGGAAACAAGTGATTCTTCGGCAAATTTTCGTAAACATAACCAGAGATGCAGAATCCACCTTTTTTTAAGTAACAAATAATTTTGCTATTGCTATTTTTAAATATTTGTTCCAAATATCTGTTATTTCAATCATATTATTAATTAATGTTAAATTTAAAAATTATTAATTATTATTAAATTTAAATTATATTAATAATAATTAATACTCAATTTAATAGTGTAAGAAACAAGTGGGAAATTTTATTTATTTATTTCAGCTTATCTTTTAAATTCTTTTTCAATACTATTTATTTAATTTATTTATTGGAGTAAAGAATTTTCTGAAAAAGTTGAATTAAAAATAAATGTCCTTTCTTTAAAATGTTCGCTTTATTTCTAAATTCTAACAATAGATGGCGCCAAAGAAGTAAATAAACTTTAATGGAACTGATGTGTGGCCGTACAGAGACGGCTACGACTCACGTCACAGGTAATACAATGATCTTAATAGGATAGCGGATTGACAAATGCGAATATTGGAAAGTCAAGGTCGCTACAACTGAGGGAAGGGGTGACTAATCACTTTAGAGAAATTATCGGAAAGTGAGAAGTCACTGTTCGGATAGATTTCAGTGACATGCAATTCAGTGTTACGATTATTTCAAGAATAACCTGTCCGAGCACTTTTCAATCCATTCACAGATTTCTCATTTTATCGTTATTCCATTTAAGGAGACAGCACGCTGAGGGCACAAGGAGATAATGCTTTGTGTTTCTAGGATTTCCTTTCCTCCCCCGGGAGGATCGAGGATCACCCGATACTCTTCTTTTCTTTGAGAGCTTTCGGCTCAAGCCATTTTGAGATAGCACATTGTCAATACGGGGAATTGTAAGAATTTGCGATTTTAGATTGAAAGGAATCCACCATTTTTTTAAATTCTTCTTTCACTTACAACACATTTCCCTACAGCCAACTTTAAGATTTTACATTACTATCGTGCATGAAATTGAATTCAACTTGCTCCTTCAATGTCTTTTTGGCACATTCATTACAAAATAAGACTATCATGGATTAATTTTTAAGAATTACGAATACATTTTTTTTATTATTATTCAATACATTTTTCAGTGGTCCAAGGTAAAATTAACATTACTGAAATATCAACGCAATACTGCGATTAATTTACTTAAATTTCAAATTGCAGTTTTTGATCATTCTATCTCATTTTTTGCTGCCTTTGTCAACGAAGCATTGTCTAGTGTTTATCATGAGGTTTCGTGGTGCATTAACTGGCGGATGATTAATTTTATATTAATAATTTTTTAAGTTGGTTATTTGTTACGCATTATACGATTAAGAGATTTTATATTCATTTTTGTTAAACATATCTTTAAAAAAAGAGAAAGCTTTCGGATCATGTTTCTCAAACAAAATGCATAGTTTTATGGATGTGATTTCAAAGATCGTTATAAAGGAAATCATTCCTTTCTTGTATAGAATTAGAAATAATCATTAGATGAAAGGATTATTCTAAGCATATCTAATTTTATATTTATTTTATCGGCTTTTTGTATTTTTTAAAAAGTATTTTGAAAAAAAAAAAAGATATAAACTTATTTTTTTTCTAAAATGATTGTTTAAAATATAATTTCAAAGAAAGAATGAAGTAATATATTTATCCAATGCTCTGAAAAGGGATTCTTTTAAAATTAAATTTCTCCATTTCCTATATTGTTTAATATTTGCTACATTTACTACTTTTAAATGCCACAAATTTGGTAAAGATATTGTTTTCCCCTTCTGGACAATACGGGAAATATAATTCCAGCCACCTGGGAACAGCGTCACTGTTGCTTATTGCGTCGTATTTCCGCTTTGTGAGAATAGATCATTTTTTTTCTATTTCTAAGAAAAATTAAAATTACCTTCTAATTTCAAAACGCAGCCATTCTGTGTGGGAATTGGATATCGTTATTCAATTGGTATGTATAACACTGCATAAAACTTGCTTAAAAATATATTTATAATTTTTTCTTTGATGAGGTTCTAGCTGTCATAAATTAAATGTGTCCGATCTTTTGAACTTTCTTTTTTAAATTTTAAACTTATTAAAACTTTTTTATTTCATTTAATGGTAAAATTATTTCTCAAAATTATGGTGAAAGATTTATTTCCTAAAACAAAAAAAGATGCATATATTTGCATAATTTTTATATGGGATGAATTTATTTCTTATTCTGCTATTAATTTGTGCGTGTGTATATTTAAGAATAACTAAAACTGATCTGATTTCATAGTATCGAAAAAAAGAGTGTTAAAATATGTTATAACCATTAATGAATTAAAATATTAATTATTTACTCTACCATTATCATATCACATTTCTTCATAGTAAAATGTCTCCAATACAAAGTTTGCTTCTCGTAAGCTCCAGAAAAATAAGTTTTTTACGAAATAAAATATTTTTAATTTTTTTTTCTTATTAATAGTCTTATTCTACTACACTATTCTGCAAGTTTGCCGTAGAAGGGTTTAAGCTTTTAAAATTTTTACAATTTTTCTATGGGTTAAATTTCCAAATGCATTATCATTAAGTGAATGCATATATTCTTTTGTGTTCATAAAAATAAAGAAGTAAATAATTTGATTTTACAATTAAGTAAGAACTAAGTAAGACTTATAAGATGTACAACTGCATTAAAATTCAAATTATAACAAATGGTATTATACAATAAGCGACTAGTTTAATAATTAATATCATTGCCTGGAATAAAATTTTAATCAGTTAAAAAATCCCTAGTGTCCATTCAAATGTCATTTAAAAACATTTTCCGAATATTTTATGAACTTTCTTTTTTGCATAAAATCGCATAGTCTCCTGCGACTTTGTATTTTATTTTCTTTATTTCTTTGACATGAAGTCAGATAAATTATGTTTTGAAAACATTTTGAATTGAAATTTACAATAATCACAATCAAGATTAATGAATCAAATATATTCACCAGAGGTTTAAAAAAGAGATTCTTAAAAATTATCAATTACAAATTTAGTAAATTATAAAAAAATTATTCTCATAGCAATTGTTTTTTTAATTAAAACTACAGCTTTTAAAGTTGCAATAAGCCGAAAATAAAATAAAACTGCAAATATCAGAAAGAGTCGCGCAGAAAAAAACCTATTCAAGTCTCCGCATGTGTTAGGTAATTGCCAATTTAAATGAAAGATATTGATCCTCTTTTTCAGATAGTTTTTCCCGTAAATGAAATCATAAAAGGAAGTAAAATGAGTAGTAAAGCCACGAAGAGGGCGAATGAATGACAGACCTCCCAAGCACAAAACATTTGCTAATTTTCTGTAAACCTTTTACCCACGCACCAATTTTAATCAATAGGAGTTTTGAACATTACTATGTTTCATATTTAACACACTTTGAAAAACCAATGGAAAATTATCTGAATGAAATTTTGTTTTAACCTCTATCTTACGAGCGGTACAACTGCTGTACCAAGATTTTTTTTACCTTTCCTTATGGGTCGGTACAACTGTTGTACCAGCAAAGAGTTTGGATTTCGTTCCCCTATTTGAATTTCCGGCGAACCGTAATTGCCTCTAAAAACTCCTTTTCCCTTTGTGCTACACCCCTTAGGGTCAGGAGGTTTTGTCAAGCTGTAGTTATAATCACTATTGGCGCTAGTGAGTTTTGTGGACCCTTCTTTGGCGACATTTTTTAAGAAACACTGATAAGAGCTCACGAATGAGTTTGTTTTCAACTTAATAAAATTTTATAATAATATGCGTTTATAATTTTATTCAAATGATAAATTTTTTAATCAAGAATTACTTGAAATTTCATTTTTGATGGAATGGTTTTGTGAAGATTATCGGTGCCCTAGATAACTTGTTACATCCTTGATCCCAATTCGTCACAGTGCAGAAAAACTAAATTGAACCTCGGATAGGGTTTTTTTTCGCCTTGTCATTATATTTTATATAATGATTATTTTATATTTTATATAAATACTAGCATTCCCGTACCCGGCATTGCTCGGGTAATGGAATTAGTGGGGGATAACAGTGCTACGTGCACTTAGTTACGAAATTCCTCTATAATAATTACTTATTGTCTATAATTTTTTCCTAATTTTGGGAGGGTTCCGGCGCCCCTGGATTCCTTATATATATGCCCTTGTCCTTACCGATCCTTAAGGATGCTTTTAAAGTAGTTATTTTCTTTTCAAACGCAGGCCATCTACATTTTATTGTTATACCTGTGTTTAAGCAAGAACTTCTTTGTATACAACATTTTTTGGAGTTTTTTTTTTCTGTTGATAAATTCATTAAGCTGCTAGATGAACCGACTCGGGAGAAAGCTACATAAAATTGGCCGTTTGAAAAACATTCTCCTCTTAAATTGATCCCTGCTACTTTTAATTTCTATCCTTGTGACTTATTAACGGTTATTGCAAAGCAAACTTTTACGGGAAACTGCACTCTTCTAAATTCAAAAGGATAGCCCGACGGAATTAGTGGACTGCGGGGTATTAAAACCAACACTCCTCGAGCACATCCAGTAATAATCGTAGCTTCGATTACATACTTATTAAGTCTAGTCATTCGTAGTCTGGTGTCATAGCATAATTTAGGTGGAGGAAGGTTTCGTAGTTGCATTACTGGTGTCCCAACTTTCAGGTGAAGTATGCGAGGTGGAAAAACTGGAATGAATTCATAAGACGCGTAATTTTTGCAGGATTGTTTTCAAAATTGATCAGGGTGTGCCAAAGCAATGCCAAATTATACAAAAAAAATTTAGTCTCATTTTTATTTATCAATGGATTAGATTTGTAATGTTGAAGAGGGAAACCCAATAAACGACAAAATAATTTTTAAATGCGCAATTTTCTATCAGATTTTTTCAATCTTTCACACGATTTTGAAAAATTTATCGAATTTTATGTAAAAAAAATTTGATTGAGTTATCTTGAAAAGTTTCGGCGTAATTCAATATTAAAGCGAAATTTTGCCTCTTCGTTAAAAAATTCGTCAAAAATTCAGTTTTAAAAATTCGATTTTTTAAATTATATTGCAGAATACTATATTGTATTGCCTTTCAGAAAACATATTTTCTGTATTTTTCCAGCTAAGCGTCTATTTT
Organism: Argiope argentata; assembly: GCA_026289955.1. Classification (NCBI taxonomy): domain Eukaryota; kingdom Metazoa; phylum Arthropoda; class Arachnida; order Araneae; family Araneidae; genus Argiope; species Argiope argentata. The sequence goes on along the minus strand of JAOUZG010023909.1, from coordinate 53,663 downwards.
ACAGGGCCGTTCAAGAAATAAACACGCCAAAATGGACCTTTTTTTTTAAAAAAAAAAAAAATTGATATTTAATTTTTGCGTCGATATTTCGTAAAATAAATTATACCTCCGTGGTCTACGATAAAAAGTCCATCCGATTCCACAGCGATATTGAGTATAAGTTGAACGGACGCGTAACGATGGCAATTTTAAAAACGCGGTTTTACTGGACGTAAAGGTACTCTTGAGCGATCGCTGCTCCGGAAGGCCATGTTTCACTCGGAAAGTAACTTTACAGGTTTAAATTTAAGAGAAATTAAGGGGTTTTAATTAATCTCTCCCGAACTAATTGATATTTCGAAAAATAAACTATCCTATCTTTTAAGTTGGATCAAACTGCATGTGGTGTGTAAATTTTATTAAAATCGGTTTAGTAGTTTAGGTGTCCATCGCAGACAAACAACGTGACACGCAATTTATATATATTAAGATTAAAATATTTATTCCTTCATTTTACTGAAAGTTACTAGAACTGAAAAGTTACTAGACATTTAAATTTTTCCAGAAATATTTGTACTGAAACCAAATAAATTAAGTGACTGCGTAAAAATGGCAGGAACTCTAGATTTAATTTTAAGCATTTCTAAGAGATAATCTAAATAATCTGCTTGCAAAAATATTTGTAATTAATAACAAATGCAGATCATTTAGAATTCTAGCCTTATTTATTAAAAAAAATTAAAGTTTTTTTATAACTACTTCTTAATATAATTTTATTGCAATGAAATCTTATATATCAAATTCTAAGTAAACCATTTATAATCTTACTTTGTTTAAGGTATCCGACTACGTTAAAAACACTGGTTTTCGACCTCTTTGGTGAATTTTTTTATTACTATTTCTTGTTATTCAGACTTTCCTCTTCCCAAAACAGTTTATCTTTTGTTTCTAAGTAATTTAGAAAAAAAGTTATAGTGATTATAATATACTTTACCGAAACAAAATAAAACCGGAAGTGACATTCTGAAACTAAAAATAGCCATCATTTTGCCAAATTTTGATATTTTCTTTCAGTTTTACTTTATAAAATAGTTTTATTTTATGTTACTGGTGACAAACTATACATTTTTAACATATACTTTTCTTATTTATTTGAGATAAATTCTAAACCTTTCTGTTCACTTACTGTTTTTGTCTACAATCTCGTGTTTGCTTTTTTAATTTTATTTTACTTTTTTAAAAGACAAAAATATTAATTTTCTTGAAAATTTCGACAATTTTTAACAACTTTATAATGGGTCGGCAAAAAAATTATTGCTCAAAGAAGGGGAAATTCTCCAGAATTCAGCACAATTCTGGATATTTTTAAAATGGTACTGAAAGTGAAATTCCAAGTAATTCTACTGATCTTACTACTGCAAGTTCTTCAAAACTCAGTGGTAACAACTAATTTAACATTCCAGGATAAATCAGTAGGACTTCGACTACAAATAATAAACAAATTTAAACCCGTTTATAAAATTATGTGGACAGGAATTACAGCATAGAAGTTTACATGGAAAAACGTAAAATGCCGATGAGAATTTCTAAGGCATGTTATGAAACTTTGTACCGAAAGAGCATTTTCTTGAGTTACAAACATTCCAGTTAGGTTAATTTATAACTGTGTCTCAATTTATTTATATTATGAAAGGTCTACTAGAAAATCTAAACATTTTAAAATTGAGTACAGGGAATTATATGCAAATTAGTAGTTCTAAAAGACATTCACTAGCACAACTAAAAACTGAAAGAAAATTTTTTTCTGGCCTCCGAAAGAAAAAATGCTGACTTATTGAGGAAAAGAAAGATCTGAAATATCATACAGGGGAGTTTTAAGCAATTTTAATAAGAGGAACCATATTTTTCCACATAAAACTGGTTTTTAATTTGAATTTTCTCAAAATTTTAATTTTCATAAAAATCCTCCGCCGTTAACATGATATCTCAAAACTATTTTGTATTTACATAAAAATTGCAGCGTGTGTTTCAAATAATATATGTAATGAAATGAACCAAAAGTTTTATTGTTGGTTAAATACTTTTTCATTTATAGGTGTATTGAGAAAAATTAAGTTATGAATTTATGGAAAAAATGCATATATACGTATATTTTTACTCATAACTTCTTTGAATATGATTATTTTTCTTATATTTTGGTTCATTTCATTCATCAATACATTCTATAACTTATTTACAAAGAAAAATAGGATTGCTGCATTGCAATTTTATATAGAATGTTAGCCGTTTTGGTTAAATTTCCTTAAATTTTACTAAAAATTTTCCTATTTCTCAAAAAATATTATATTTTCAAATATCTTTTTTATATTTATGGTGTTTATAATCGACAATACACCTGAAAACTATAAAAAGTTTTTAAAAAATCCAATATTTCAAATTTTTTTCTTCGAACGTAGTCTGATACCTTAAATTAACCTTCTTTAATCTTGTAATTACCTGCAAATTAATAAATTTTTATGTATAAAAAATTCGCTATAAATCGGCTATTGGTTGTTTAGATAATAAAGCGTACTTTTTAAAAATATGACATTGTTATGAGTAATTGAAATTCTCGGAAAAAAAATCACAATAAATTATAAGAAGTGACAATAGAACAAAGAAATGTTACTAGTAATTTATATTAAAAACCGTCCGAAATATGTTAGAAATAAAAATTATATCCGATTTCATAAGCTTAATATATTGATATTAAAAAAATTCAAATCTACAAAATAGCAGAAAATTGCCTGTTATTTTGCAGATATATTTAATTTACAAAATAGCAAAGGATTGTTATATGTGTTTTGGGGAAAGAAATGAACAAATTTTCAAAAAAAAAAAAAAAATCAATTACGACATTTATACGTGATATATAAATCGTTACCTTTAATAAAGATAAATGAGTCAGAAGAAACTTGATAAGAATTAAATTTACAGCTTCAGTAAGGCTTGAGAAATTTATTTAATCACAAATATGATTGAAAAATTGACAACAGTTTGTTTATGTGCTCAATAACTATACCGCATTCATCTGAGTTACAAGTTATTTAATAACATAAAATTTAATTCATTACTCTTTCATGCGCAATTAGTAAACAAATGTTCCAAAAAAAGAAGAAGAAGAAGGGAGGAAAAACACTGCGATAAATTTTTTTTCTAGGGGGCCAGAAGCAGTAAAACCGCAAAAAAAGTAACTGGTTAAAACGGAGGGCAGATGACCAATTAACACTCCGGGGAAGGGGAAAGCAGTTATCTCTCTTCACTGAATGCCCGCATTCAAAGCAACTTTTCCGAATTTCGGTTCCCGCAACCTAAAGATTAAATAATACTTTTCTAATGCCTTCACATTTTAAATCTTAATTCTTAAAGAAAAAATTGACATGTTTTGAAGATGTTAAATTTCTTATTTTCGCCTTTATTATTTAAGAAGGCATCAGTTCTCCAAAAATGAAGTTTATTTAATTTAAAATTTAATTTAAGTCTTTCTTCAAAACAATTTCTTTTTCAAATAATAATTTAGAGTGGAAATGTTTATACTCATAAGACAGCTGAGAATTACAAATACATACATGAGTGCCCGAACAAAAGGCACGACGTATTTAAATTAGTATTTTTGATTCATGTCTATATATGTTTGTTTAATACTTGAGAAAGCTTTGCAATTTTTGCGCTAAATTTCTTAATTTTTTCCAAATGCCCTCAATCAATAACAAATTCTCAGAATGAAATAGTCTTATCTATAGTAGTTAACGATTTGACAATAGTTAAAATTTAGAATCTATAATAGTTAGGACTTCGGACCCAACAAAATCGATTAACTTCCCTTTTTTTGGTAGCAATATCCAATATTATTAATTTCGCGTTGAGAAGATATTAATAAATTTCAGGCAAATTTTTTCTCCCTTCTCTCTTATTTAGAAACCCAATTGTCAATAAAAAACATTCAGCAAATGTGATATTTGGCTCTTTAATGATGTTCCAGGTATACAGTTTTTTTTAAATCGGTATAAACTGTCTCATTTTAAATCATAACATTGTAAATTTTATTTTCATTATAAAATATTTTTAAGACATTTTTATCGGCTATAAGTTTAGAATATAACATTTCGAGCCATTCCATTTGCACAAAATATTATTATTTTTCTTTCCTAAAAGTATATAGTTTTTGAGAGACATAAACATGAATTTATCTATATCTTTCCTACACAATACCGATTTTTTAAAACGTGTTCTATGAAACACGGCTAAAAATTATACAAGAGATTTCTTAAAAATGCAATTTATTTCTTAATAATGCAAATATTTGAGTGTATAAGAATGTTAATTTGAAGGTATTTTAGTTTTGATAATCAATACTTTATAATTAAGGAAATTTAGGATTTTTAAAAATAGTTTCTGTGCATTTCTTTTATTATTAAAACTTTCTCTAAAAAGATAAAATATAAGTTCATTAAAAATAATATGTAAACAATAGAATATAAAAAACGAATGACTTATAATCAAAAGACTGGTGTTATTCAGCAATTTATCTTCCTTTACTTTCAGAAATTTCTATTCTATTTTTTAACCCCTTCGCAAACATTGTCGTGTCTAATACGCACATCGAATTATTGAATTTTCAGTTTTAAGCTTGCAACTAAGCGAACAGAATTAAGCATTTAAAAATGCAAAAATCACCTAGAAATGCTTCAACATTTCAAATGTTCATTATATTATTATAAGAATCAAGATAACAATATATATTTAAGATAGAAGGCGTCATCTAATTAAACTAACAATTTAAGTAAAACAAATTCGTATGTCAAGGGGTTAAAATCTTAAGTTTAGATTGAACGAGACTCAGTACAAATTACTAATATTTTCTTGAAATGACGTTTTTGCAAATTTATGAGATTATATTTTTGAGTCTAATGATATCAGTTCTCTTATATACTCTTAAAATACCTAGAAAAAGAAAATAAAAAGAATGATAAGAAATACTATTTTAATTGTTAATTTATTTAAGTTCTTTTCAATTAAAAATATTTTAAATAAAATCAGTTTAAAGCAAAAAGAGTAAATAAATTTTTTAAATGTGAACATAAATTATTTTCTGATAAATTCTGAAATCCATGAAATTTTAACAAACGAAGCATTTTTTTCTTTATAACATTGCCAACCATAATATTTATGATATCTAAACAAATTTATTGATATATACGTGATGCAAGCCTTTAATTCTCTGTTATTAAATTTTTAAAAAATTATTTAAATTTGCATGAATTTTTGTTCATCTTTCCGAAAAATTTATCATTGGCAATTAATTTAAAATTTTTCTTTTATTTTTAAAACCGCTTTAAAATAAACCATAATCCTTCAAAGCAGCGGAATTCTCATGCTACCCAGAAACAGAAAATTTAATTATGCTAATATCAAATCGTTTCAATCGCGGAAACTTACTAATTATGGTGTTTTTATCCAGTTAAGAATGGATATAAATCCATATGAAGTTTGTTTGAAGTATTGAATATCGGCACAAACTGGTTTTAAAATACAAATCAATATTTTTCTGTGAAGATAAATACGGAGGAAATCTAGTCTTTGCACAATGAGACAAGCTGCATATAGCCTCCAGCGATGGGGAGAGTTGACTCTTTGTAAGTGGAATAGGAAGTTCTCTGCGTGTGATCAAACGTCCCGCCGCCTGTTACAACTAGTTGTGGGAGGTCTGTTTCAGGAAAGAGCATCAGTGGGTAAGGGATTTTCCCAATGCATGACTGAAACCTGCTTCGAGAGCGCCAATTGGGCAGATCGTATCAATTTTTTCTTTCTATCGTGATCCAAGACCTAAAATCGAAATATTAACCAATAAGAACGTGATGCCAGTGATGTGCCAGTGATTTGAATCACACCCATTTTTGAAAAGTATTGGTCACTGAGATTTGTGACTTTTTGATATTGGTTACGTAATAACCGTTTCTAAAATATTCGTCATCCCTAAACATAGCATTTAACGATTCATGTAAGAGTGATTACATTTTGTAAGTGATATTAGTTTTTGTTGATGCTTTCCGGCAAAAATTTGCTTAAATTTATTACTTGCTCCAAGTTGTTAAGAACTGAAAATCTAAGCGAATGAATTATTTAAATTGTTTCTTCCAATTATTTCATTAAATGTGGAATTATTTACTAAAATTAGACCTAACAATGAAATAGCAGATTCGAAATATTATAAAATACCAATCATTTTTCTTTTGATAGTGAATCCAACAACGGGTTTTATTTCATTTCATTTAAATTTAATTTTTTCCTTTCAATTACAAGCAATGATAATTTAAAATCCTTAAGAAATATAGCAAAACAAAAGAATAAAATAGTATAATTATCCGATCCCATGCGATGTCTAATTTGCAACTGATTCCCACAGTTTTTTTTTTATGTATGAATACACTTTAGTACACTGGTGGACAAAATGGAAGGCGTTTTTCTAAATATCTCGAGTAATACTGGACAAAAATAAATGAAATTTGGTATGGATATAACTTATAGTATGACAATAATGTGAGCAAAGCAAAAAATTAACGTACCATTCATTGGCAAGAGTTATTTCCAACAGTCCAATGTAGACTGAACTTCACGAGGAAAAAGGACAATAAAAGTGAGACTTGTATGTAATGTGGTCGCCTATGACATATAAGCTGCATGCACAACGAGTATGCATGCTGTTAATAAGAGAGTTAAGGAGTGCTTGTGGAAGACCCTTCCGCAGTTTTTAACTTCGGAGTGGTTCTAGGTGGGGTGGGGATTGGTGTATCTCAATAGCCCTTCCAAGAGCATCCCAGGCATGTTCAGTGGGCTTGAGGCCAGGGGATATGGCTGGCCAATCCATTCGCTGAATATCTTCGCTTTTCAAATACTCCTCAACCAGGACAGAACTCAGTGGTCGGGCTTTGTAGCGACCAAACACGAATTCAGGGCCAACAACACTATTGAAAAGATTCCCATAGGGTAGTACAATCTCCTGCTTGCACCTCTGGCCATTCACAGAACCAGTGTCAAACACAGGGAGTGGTTTGCTGGTACCTTGCACGATCCCTGCTCAAACCATCAGATCTCTACCAGCATAATGGTCCCTTTACATGATGTTACTGGGATGGTATTGGGTCCCAGGATCCCTCCATATGAATATTCACCAAGAATCAGGCTGTAGACTGAATCTGGACTCATCTGTGAAGAGAACATTAACCCATTGGAGCTGTGTCCAGTATTGATGTTGTATGCATCATTGTATACGCTCTCTTTTGTGGGAAGGAGTAATTGGGATGCAAATGGTGGGCTTCCTGGCATACAACGTTCTGTTACCAAGCCTCCTGGCAACTGTCTTACTTGAAACTAATGTTTCTGTGGCAGTAGAGAGGTCCCTAGACAGTTATGTCGTTGCAGATGTCCTCTGGCACATGGCTGTAAGTAACAAATACTGGTCTTCATTGGACGTCGCTGCTGTCGGAGGATCTTGTCCTAGTCGTCTAGACAATTTTTTACTGTTTGTAAACTGACTCCACAAATTCGAAACAACACTTGGAGTTACATCTAAATCCCTAGAAACCTCAGCTTGGGACTGCCCTGCCTCAAGTCTATCCCCAATTCTCCAACCCATACTTTTGTCTAAACGATGTTGTTCATTCATTTCAAAAAATCAACAAGATTATTCAAGAAACACTATACAAATCGAGTTGTCGAGTTGAATGAGTCGAGCAGCTGTCAGCAGACTTTTATACCTCCTGCTGGCGTAGTAACGTCCACAAAAATACGTAAACTAATCTCAGCGACACCAGTGACAGAGTGTCTTTATATGGCAACCAACTGTCTAAGTTTAATGTGATACTTTCCGAGAAATGTGTGGAAATTCTTTCCATCTCTTAATTTTGTCCGCTAGTGTATATTAGACAACAGGATGCCGAGACATGTGACTTTACTTGGTAATGAAATGGCTCGAACTCAACATTTTTTCACAGCTTGATCTTGATTTTGTGATTCTGCTGCCTTTCGGTTTTTATTTGTTTTATTTCTTTCATTAAAACATAAAAAAAGACTTTTGTGTTGATTTTCGTAAATTGACTTTTATTGACAAGACTTTTATTAGTTTTTGGTTATGTTTCTGTGCCTTTAAGAAATACTTTAAGTCAATGGGATAAAATACTGTACACAGTTGAACCATTTAAGACATTCTCAGTTTTATTCTCAATTAATATCACAATGCTTTTGTTTTCACATATACATTAGTCTGCGATGCGTTTATGAAGAAGGAATGGCATGATAAAAAACAATCAGCGTGAATTTTTCTCCAATTTCGCAGAACGAAATTGCAATTAATATACACAAGCAGCATATACGATGAAAATAATTAAAATTAATTGAAATTATTTTCCATACTATTAACAAAAGGTACTCCGTACATTTACTTTAAAACAAGTGCTGCAAAATAACTATAAAAGATTGTAGCTTTTAGATGTTAGGACTCGTACATGCTCAAAAGTTGCTGCTATCCAATAAATTGGGCTTTTAAAATAGAAATTGCATCTATTTTTATCTGTTTTATATTTACTCTGAATTGTTACAAAAATAATTCAAAAATAAAATATTTCTTTAAAAAATGTATAGATTTATTTGCAATTTTGAGTATCAAGTTTATGCATATGCTCAAATGACCGTCCAGTTTTTAGCATTGTAGCTGTAGACCAGATTTTCATCCTATTAAAAACTTAAATTTTTTGTTAATATTAAGAATCAAAGTATTGCATTCTGAATGTCGCCGACAGGAGAGTTAACCCACCAGACGGCGACATTCAGAATGCAATACTTACCGAAAGCGGCGCGTCTGAATAACATGTTTGTTCTTAAAAGTGTCAGGGTTTGGACAAAAGGATTGCTTTCCCCTTTTGCGGCTATTACCGCACAGCATGTGGAGGCAGATTAGCCGATGTCATGTTGGGAGTGACAGCTGTTGCTTATCGCAGTCTTTCGATTTCGAACAGCATTTTTCTTTCAGCCGATCGAAATAACACAGATTGAAAACACAGAAAATATGGTTGTGTTTTAGAGGATTTCTGATTATTTCATGAAACACTACATATAATTTAAATTAGAAATTAATTTTGTTGTACTTAATACGATACGAATCTAATTTTTATGAATTGAAAGTGTTTGCCTATTATTTTTTTTATTGTAATAAGTTTCTCAAATTTTTAATCCCCTCGTAATTTGAAATTATATTTCGAAATTACGTGCAAGTGATTTAATTCTTGAAAAAAAAGATTCTTTCAGAGTATTTCAAATGTACTTTAGTATTCTAAAATGCGCTTTCAAAATATTATTTCTAAAGGCATGTGTATTACGCTCATCACTAAATTAATCAATCTTTGAATAAAATTATACAAATTGGCATACATTCTTAAGATTTTTTTTTTAAAAAATGCATAAATTCTTACGATTACGAATTTATCTCAATTAAAAGGATGTGTCTTGAATTGTTTTTAATTATTAAATGAAAAACTTAATTAATAAATGAGATCAAATTTATCTAATAAATAAATTACTTTTTCCTATGTCAATCTCAATTTAAAATTATTTAAATCCATCATGACTGAAAAAACTCCTTTTCAAGCAATAATAAAATGTTAAAATTTTACATTTCATTCGAAAATAACACAGTAGAAATATATTTGGTACATTAAACGTGAATTCAAAATTTTCTTTATCAATGATACGAATTTTTTTGTCATATCATTTTCCAAATTTTTTTTATTGAATTACAAATAAACCATGTAGCTGAAGCGAAAGTTCTATAACTAGCATGTCACTAAATAAGATACAAAAAGTTCAAGATCTTAATTTTCTTAAAGAATGAATTTTCTTGGTGATATATTCAAATGTATAAATAAAATTATACACTGTATAAATAATGTTGTGATAAATGTTAAAATTTTATGTTATTTTAAGTAATAAAAATTCTGATTAAAATTATTGATAATTTTATCCCGAGGTGTTTATTTCAAGTTCCAAATTATATACGGATAAAATGTGTTCGTCCTAGGTCAAACATTTTGATCTGGAGATCGCCAAAACGAATATTCATCTTCACTATCAGTAAGGATGTTCACTATTTTAGTAAAAATTGTGGTAAGAGACCTGCGTGCCTGACACCCTTGTTCAAACAAGTTCTGTTTTTAAAAAATGAAAACGTGAGGCTAAAGTTTATTAAGAATAAAGAATTTCAAATTACTTGAAATGTGGGTATTTCTGAATTTTTCTTACTCCTGTGAACAAACTGGATAAATAAACTAAAATCACCTCTAGTGAACTCAAATTTTGCAAACAAGAGAAGAAGGTAATTTAAATGCCAGTTGCACGCATTAATTTTTTTAATGCTAAGATATGAAATAAAATTAGCCCAAGGAGTTAAAAAAATTAGAATTTAAAACAAAAAGTATAATTATTTAACTTTAATTAAATTAACTTAAAAATATTATAACTTTTAACTCATTCAATGTCACTTAACATTATGTTTAACATACACAAAAGTGCGTGTTGTATACATGAGACTGTACAGTGAAATAAGATTAATATTTCGATTAAAAAAATATAACCTATAAAAACTGCGCTTATTTTAACTTTGAAAATATTATTAAAAACTAGAGAAAAATATAAAAACAATATCTCTACAATGCTTAAATTTCTGTTTGTATTCGTCAAGGAATGTGAAATTCCCTAAAGAAATTTAAAAAAAAACAACTGCAAATTAAACAAATTATCAATTTTTATATATAAATTATTACGTTATAAAAATATATGATTTAATATAATGAATGAAAAACTTATCATTCTAAAAAAACTCACTTTAATTTATGGATTTTATATAAATAAAATATCTCCCCGTTTTTAATTACACTTATCAATGAAAACAAAAAAAAAATCATTCAAAGATGAAAAGTCTCGCTCATTAAATAAAATTCTGCATATATTTTCAGTGTCTTATATTTTTAAAAAAATAAGTTGCATAAGCAATCTTAATTCGAAAATCCTTAAATAAAAGTACGTTATAAAAGAAAAAAATGTCAAATTTTTATTTTATATTTATTTTTTTAGATTAACAGTTATTTATCCCTAAAATGTTTTAAAATCTTATGGATGAATTTATTAATAACAATACTCATATACGTTCATTCCGGGAATATATTTTCATACGTTCAGTTTTATTCCTTTTATTTAAAACTTAATGTGGATTCGCATTTATTCTCAAAATCTCAAAAGTAAGGTTGAGAATGTAAACGAAATGTTAAAATGCTTAAAAGAACGCGACCAGGAAGACAGCATTCCTATCGTCCACTGATAACAATTGGCTTCTCCTTATCTCACATTTCTTTCTCATTATCTCGCATCTTGAGTTTGGGGGAAGCGAAAAACTCGACCCCTAAAAGTACGGCAGTGACAGTTTTAAGGGGATTTAAATTTCCATCTATTCACGGGTTTAACGCTTTGAAGGGAGAAGAGATTCCGTCTATTTACGGGGTTGACGCTTGGAGGGTTAAGAATCAAAGATCTCGATTCATTTTCGAACAATTTTGGATATTGTTAAGAATTTGACGTGTTGTATCGTTTTCAAAGTTTGGTTTGACTCTTTATCTTTCATATTTTTGTTATTGATTGCTGGACATTTGGTAAGCGTTTTTTAACTCTAATTTCTAGTATTTATATTTTTTTCTTCAAAAGCTGTGAAGTCTTCACTATCTGAAACTGAGTCACTCGGCATTTACTGCTTCAACCTCGTCTATTGGTAATGATTCTTTAAGAATGCAGACTTTACAGAACACTACAATGCATCAAATATCAAACGAAAATTTCTTTAAAAGTGGAAAATCCACAAACGAACTAATTATACGTATTGGTCAAATAGGAAACAAGGAAATAAATATAATCGTATCCAACAAAGATGCTGTTTCCAAATTCCCTCGTTTGAACCCATTTCTTATCCAGTCTTACTTCAAACAGCAAATTAATTTGTCACAGCAATATTTCTTATTTAAGATTCACAAGACAAGGAAAAATCGTTTTCACAAATTCTGATCTTGTATGCGCTGCCCAGATTCTAAATTTAGAAAAAATGCTTGACATCCCTGTTTCTACCGGCGTTATTTGGGAGAACGTGACTAACGGATTTCTATTATTCGACATTCCCACTCAAACTACCCTTGATGAACTGGCTGACGAATTAAACCACAATAATTATATCGAAATAATAGAAATGAGACGATTCATCAAATCGAATTCTAACCAAGAAGTTTCCCCTATCCTCTTTACAATACTAGGTATTTCGTTACCTGAATCCATAAAATTCTGGTTTATGAACCAAAAAATCCAAAAATTCATAGACAAACCTCGACAATGCATGAAATGCTATAACTTTCAGCATCCAACAAGAATATGCAATTAAAATATCTGTCACATATGTGGTGAAAAACATGATGGGTAATGCAAAAGTCCTGAGAAGTGCATAAACTGCCAGGGCTCCCACTCAGCTACGTACATCATCATGTTCCCATTACATCAAGGAAAGACAAATGTTGGAATGCAAATGCCGGAATCCTTTAACTACGGGAGAAGCCAGACGCCTCTTTAAACAGTCCATGAAATCTAGCTATTCGAACGTAGTTAAATCAAACGTATCTGTAATTGAAGTCGAGGAAACTCTGAACCAAAAAATTGAAACAATAGTCAAAAACACCACCGAGAAATTAGAGAAACAAACCAATATGCTCATTGAAGTTTTTCAAAAAACAGTGGAAAAATTATTGCAAACTCTGGTTAGTTTTTTTTTAACCAAGGAGAAACAAGAAAATCTCCAGGTAGAAAAAAGAAAGTTCTAAAAATCGCTGCACAAACTACGGGTATTCCTATACAATGGGATACAGGGGGTCCGTCTGTTTTAGATTAGAAAAAGTGTTTTTGGTGAGCCATGCTCGTTCTTTTGTTTTTGTTTTTCACATTCCTGAACAATTGAATTGTTTTTCTTTTCTTTTCACAATTCGGGTTCGAATTAATATGCCTAAATTTTTTAATCCTTTCGGCTTTCGTCCTTTCTTATGCCCCAAGCTGAGTGCATATTTTTATAAATCTTTTAACTGACTCTCCTTTATGACTTTTCTGCAATGGTATTGCAGGGGTATTAAAGGGAAAAAGTTCTGGATTCAAATTCCTCCTTTCTCTTCCACTCCCTTTTGGGTCTTTCAAGAAACCTTTCTTGCAGAAACCGAAATATTTTCTTATCCAAAAAAAATCTTTTTCCGTTCTCACACACAAAACAGACCAGGTGGTGGCCTTCTTATTGGCATCCCTGCTAACATGTCCGGAACAATAATTCCCAACGACATTAGAGAAGATTTTAACTTGGAACTTTGGGCAGTTGAAATACAATTTCAGAATGCTAAATTCAACATTATTAATTTGTACGCACTACAAGGTTTTGATATTGATCAGGAAAACACTTCTTCGACTCTCTAACCTTACCTATATTCATCTTCGGCGATTTTAATTTGCATCACACTCTTTGGGGAGCATCCCATTCTTCGGTTCTAAGCAACGACTTCGTCGAGTGGCTAGCTTACTCCCATTACAAAATCCTCAATACAACAATTCCCATGCACAGTTCCTTTAGAACACAATCTCTTTTAGATCTTACCCTTGTTTCATCTGATATTCATAATCAAACTTAATGTTATGTAAGGGACTCACCTTTCGATAGCGATCACCACCCGACAGTTGTTTCCTGGTCGAATATAGAAAGTGTTAGTCATAGCTTAAAAACAATTAATTGGACGAAGATAGTTAAACAAACACAAGACGTTTTCAATGATGCTAATCAATGGTCCATTGATGAAATTACAGAGAACGCAACTAGGATAACAGCTCAAAATACCTCATTTAATCTGTTGTCGCATGTCTTATCCGCCATGGTGGAATATTTCTTGCTATAATTATGAAAAACTCAGCAAGTACTTTCGGAAAAAAGCAGTCAAAAGCATTTCTGAAACAGAGTGGATAAAGCATAAAAAATTTCCATGTCGGCTTCGTTTTCATGTAAAAAAGGCGAAAAGAGAATATTGTGAAAAAATTTCTACAATATCCGGTAACCTAAAAATGTTCTTTAAAATCCTAAATAAACATCGAACCACTCAAATCCAAATACTAAACATAACAATATTATAATTCAAAATAATCGATGTATTTTCGATCCAGCACATCAAAGTGAGGTTTTTGCAAAATATTTTGCTTATCAAAATGCAAATATTGAACCTATTCCTATAGATCTCTCTGAAACAAATTCTTCACTCAACAACGAGTTGGGAGCTTAAAAAAGTAATTCATAAAACTAAAACCTCTACGCCTGGAGCTGACAATATACCAGCTATCTGGTTCAAAAACCTCAACAACAATCAACTTCAAATTATCCTGAAATTACTTTAACATCAATTTAATTCAGCTAACTTCCCCAAACAATGGAAACACGCACTAATTATTCCGATTCCGAAACCTAACAAAGACAAAACCAAAGTTTCTTCCTTTCGGCCCATTGCCTTAACCTCAGTTTTTTGCAAAGTCTTCGAACTTATACTCATACAACACATTACTTACTATTTCATCTGTAACAAAAAACTGCACTATAGTTTACATGGTTTCATACCCTTCAATGTTTGTATGTATTCATGTTTGTATGTACTAATAATGTTACACATTTAATTGAATTTTTAGCTTCTTTATATGTATATTCATATATGTTTTTTTTATCTGTCCGAGGAGTCTTTAATCCTAATTCCCTCAAGAGTTAGTTTTGCACTTTTGTGCCGGGTGGGTGGCTTTGTGGCGGCCGATTGTTTAATCCGTATGGCTTCGGCTGGGTCGGAGTGTTGGTATACCTACCCTTCAGAGATAACCAAACTGCAATTTACAATATTCAGACAAAAATCACAGACGCTCATGAACAGAAGAAATACTTCGTCGGTGTTAATCTTGATATTAAAAGTGCTTATGATTTTGTTCATATTGACAGCCTTACTTTTAAATATTTACAACTTGTTATCTCAGGCAACGTGGCAAAGTGGTTGTACAACTTCCTTCAATCCAGAACTTTCCAGATTTGTTAGAGACAATACCTTTCTGGTACTAGAATATTGAGCAAAGGGTTACCTCAGGGCAGCGTTCTTTCACCAATTCTGTTAATAATATTTATGCACGACTTCCATGAAAACATGGAGGAAGGGGTCGAATGTATTATTTTGCGGATGATATCTTTGTCTTTTGTAGCCATCACTCCTGGGAAATTATTATTAAAAAAATCAAAATACTATGGAAAACATATATAAATGGTGCAAGTATTGGAAACTAGAAATTACTCCGGAGAAAAGTGCATTTGCTGAATTGTCCAATAAAAAATTTCAACTTATCCACACTTTTCTTTTGCTGGACACAGTTTAAAAGGGAGTGAAACGATTAAATTTCTTGGAATCTCTTTTTCAAAAAAAGAAATAAATAAATAAATAATCGAAACTTAGTAATATTCAGAAATCTCAGAAATCATGCACTTAAAAAATAAATGGACTGAAAATACTCGCATCTAAAAACCATGGCCCCAGAACTAAAGATATTATAAATATCACAAATTACAGTATTTTCAGTATTTTTTACTTGCACTGTAATCAACAACCGATTTTCCGATACGCAATTTAAAGCATGCAACATTATTCAAACTATAGCTCTAGAATTGCTTTAGGCCTTTCAAAATGGACTCCAAATGTTGTTCTTCTGAAAATTGCTTTTCATTAAACTCTTTCTGAAAAAATCAAGTGATCCCAATTTTTTATTAAGAATATAGCAAACGCTTTATATTCTCCACTTCTAACAGAACACTCCCACAATAACCAGGAAATTCAAACAACTACCAGAGGCAAAAAATCCCTTTCGCTTATTTTGAAGAATTTAACCCTCTGAGCGTTTCCATTCTACGAGTGAAACTTCTGTAAGGTGAAGGAAGCGGGACTAGTTTTCTGTCGTGGAAGCGTGTCGGTATTCCTGAAGAGATATACAGCAAGCGTTCAAGGGTTTCTTTCTTCCCCCTCTTGTTCTTCATGGGAGGTCAACAGGCCTAGGGTATCAGCAAATTACCGCCCATTCATGCCAAATTTTATTGCTTTCGTTTATTTTGTACGGCTCCAAACGTTAGAGGGTCTCTAGGAATAGTGTGCGGGTTGCTTTTTAACCCCGATTGCTGATAGAACTTTCTAAACTGTTACACAGAGAAAATATAAACAAAGAGGTTTTAGCTTAATTTTTGCTGGATATATTAAGTACATAAACTTTCATCATAAATTCGGTCTTATTATACATATATTTTCAAAATTAGCAATTAATGAAGGATTGTAATTGTATTCATATCCTTTTATTGTTTTTCCAAATAAATTATTTTGCACCTAGCAATCAATAGTTGCAATAAAGTAGCATTTTTCTAGAATTAGAACTAAACACGGATAGTTCAGTTAATCAGATACATGTAAATAACAATATATAACATAAATTATTTTTTAGAAGAACGGGCATCATGTTCTATTATAATAAGAGATACAAATTAGCAAATTGATTAGATATCTGAAAAAACGCATAATTCTAGAAATCTAATTAGCTACTAATGTATTTATGATCCGGGTTCTTAAATACCCCGTAGCAATTTTATCAAAACTCAATATTGTTTGTAATCATTGCTTTTTATTTAAAAAAAATTGTGGCATCTCCGCTTTTGAAATGTTTCAAAATAAGTAAATTTTAAAGTTCAAACATCGTGAAATATACCAAAGTAAATAAAGATTAAATGTCCTTATTAAAAATTTATTTTTCACATTATAGAATATTCTAGTGATTTTAAAGTGTTTGTGAAATTTATAAAAACTATCGATATTTTTTGCGATTTTTCCCTCATTTTTTCCCATTGTGTACACATTAAATGATATTGCTACCTTCAAAAATAATAAAAGGCAGCTTGAACAAACAGACGATTACTTTTAAATATTATACTGCAATATATTTTATTCCTAATAAATTTCGGTGCGTTTATAATGTTTAGTATTCTTAAAAAAATACAATGGACATAAAATAATTTTCTAATTTTCGTCCATTTTGTAAAAGAAAACACTAATGATTTATTGCTGTATTTGCTACTTTTATCAAGCAAGGTAATTCACAAAAGCTTTAGTTGTACTTTACATTACATCTTTGTATTTTACATCTTTTTATAAAATCGACCGTTGAAAAGTAATTGATGTCATAAATATGTGAAATTAAACTTTTAAAACATATTTTCACTTACGTAACTTTGCAACATACCCTTTTCTTTCTCTTATTAATGACCGCTAGTAGTGGAGATAACAATCATTGAAAATATTTTTATAAATTTTCATGCTGATGGATTCAATAAAGGAATAAGCATCTTATTTTGGTAGGAATCCCCAACGGTTCCACAAATTAATTAAGAAAATTTAATGTTTTAGAACCGTATTTGAAATTTGCTTACAAGAAAAGGTTATTTTTGATGATTATCTCCATAGACATGATAAAATTACCAATCTATATAAGTAAATGAATTTAATGAAAAGATAGTGGTAATGCTATTTCAGTGACGTTGTGATGTATAAATTTTACAAATATTTGCCGGCATAGTTTGAAAACTCTCGAAAACTGGCATAAGAGGCAAGCGATTAATTATTTAGAAGCAATAACCGGTTTAAGCAATTATTTTCGGTTATGAAAGAAATGTGCTCTGTTATAACAATGAGTTGAAATCTTTTGCACAATTGTGTAGGATGTCAGATATAATATAGGAAAACGCATTACACTTCATCAAATTTATGTAATTATATAACAACCGTATTGATAAAAGAAGTAGTAATACTTTAAAAAATATTTTAGAAGCGGAGCCTATTGTTGCCTTATTTTTATCTATTCACAATAAAGGATAAATGTATATAAAATTCAACAGCAAAATCCAAAATAAGTTAGAACGAAAACATTTTAAAAGGAAATACGTCGCCAGTTAACAATAACAACAAATGCAATTACTAAAATGTACAAATTCAATAATCTTAATAACGTTGTGGAAGTATATATATAGAAACCAGTAGTAAAAAAAAAATGCCGAACAAAAGATTTAAAGGTATAACCTAATGACCGCAGTATAGACTCATAGAGAAATCATTAAACGAAATCCACCTCAAGTATAAATTCCCGACTCTTTCTATTGTCAATTTATTATAAATACAACAGAAAGAACTGGATTTTTTTTTACAAATTACTTACCAGAATAATTTGAAAACAAAAATCAAATTAAAATTTTATGAACTATAGTTATGCCTTATTATAATATTCATTTAACTATGTTAAGCCTCATAATTCATATTTCTTTCAGTAAAGTATTAACTTCACGTATTATAGAACTAGTTTTCGTAAAGTTTTGTCTCCATAGTGTTTTATGCAAAGTCATTCGCATGTTGCAGATATTCGGTATTCATGTTTCTCAGACTCAGAGAAAGAAGATTATAAATAAGTAATATAAAAAAACAATTTTTAAATTAATTCGTTCTTAGGTCAGCAAAGGATTTTTTTTTATTTTAGTTATTTTTTATTAAAGGATTATAATGAATAGTAAATGGCATTTTTCCTGTCTACATATGGTGTTGGACTATTATATTTTGTTTGTTGCTGTTTATTCGTTTTCTTTTTTTTCCCCCTTTCTAATTTATGAAGTTGATGGCGGTCTCACAACCACAAATGACAATCTTCAACTGGCGGGTTCGAACTCGCAACCGAAAAGATACGAATCCAGTGCCCAACCAACCATGTTACCCAGGCCTAGTGTCACCTTGTGATTAAAATTCTATTTCAGTTACTTTTTATTAAATTATTACAATTGTTGTTGTTATTTTCGTGTTCCGCTTTACAACGGAAGGAGGGGTGCGATAACTTTTGAGAATATGGACCGTTGAGCACCCGATTCCAGAAGTCTGACTTCTAGTTCACACACGTCAAAAAAACTTTTTATGGGACGGACTGCATTCATAAATCTGTAGATCGTAATTTAGATCTAGAACAGAGAACGATCACCTCTGCTCCAGTACGCACTGTAACATCACTCTCGACATGGAGGACATGTGATCACGACAAATGTAACGCTCACCACACACATACGGAGAGTCTTTGGTTGGCGGGTTCGAACTTGCAGCTCAAGGGATGCGAAACTAACGCCTACCAACCAGGTTATCCCGATCTGATAATTACAATTACTATAAATAATCGATCAAAAATTTCTACTAGCATTGAATTTTCAACTGCAATTGATTATTCAAAACCTATTGTGACTTCTCAAAATGTGTGATTTTACTACACCAGTTGGGCAGTGCAATACAAATTAGAAATTTCTAATGTATTTATTTTCAATTATTTTAATTCGAAAGTACTTCAAAAGGAGTAAAAAAAACCCGATTAATTTACAATGTTTGTTTTAACTGCATCAAACATTACGAAAATAAACACAATCGTTTAAAATAATCTGCTGAAAACATGTTAAACCTAATCTCATTGGCATGGGGGAAAACAAACTGAATTCGTTACTTATTTAGCGATGGAGAAATTTAGTCGAATTTTTGAAGAGAAAGTTAGTTTTTAATTAATTAATATTTGAAAAAAAAACTGTATTAACATCAAATGTCATCCACTACAAGTTTTAAAAAAGTTACTTGTACTTGATAGGATGAATAAAAAGTATTTTATTAACGATGGAAAATTTGAACAAGATATATATAGGGGGAGTGTGAGCTAACAGCAGGAATTGAAATAAATAAAATGCTGAAAGAAAGCTAATCGTACCCATCCACAACGCTTGATACTTAATTTTCATAGTTTATCAAATAGATCTCCAAAAGACAAAGGAAGAAAAAAAAATTAACTTGATTGAGTAATTGATGCATCTTAGTACCAAATTAAACACTGGACTTAAGAAACATGCATGGAGACTAAATGACTAACTTTTAAAATAACATTACCTTTAATTAAATAACTAACTTTTAAAATAACATTAGAAAGCAGGATAAGAACTGAAAATATATAACTATTTTATGTTAAACATGATAACGTACATTAACAAATTCAGTTTTTTAGAAACGTTAAAATATTTGAAAAATTTGCTAAACAAGTAATTATTTATATAATTGACTTAAAAATAAACATTTGTTTCTCAAATTTCAGTTCAATGTAGCATATTGGATATGGCTTAATCCCTTTTTTTAAACACTTTAAGTCCCTGAATCTTTTTTAATCCTGTTTTTTCTGAATTCAATAGCCAGAATTAAAAAGGCAGAGCATTCACTAGAAATCATTTCAGTCAAAGAATTTGTGAAATTTTTAATGTCTTTCTTTCTCGTAAGTAAAAATATTACAATTTTCTTAAATTAATTGTAAATAAGTTAGATGTAAACTAGTTGATAGAAAATCTGTATGTAAAAATCGTGTATGCGTATACATGATATTCCAAAACGGAAACACCTTGATATATTATACGTGTCGCACAAAATTATCAAAATGTAGATTTGTATTAAATTTTTTAAATATAATGTGTCAAAATATTGATTATCCATGAGTCAGTCTTTCCGTGAGTGTTTGAGCAATTATTTCAAAATATAAAAATTAGATAAATGAAGTTTGGTACGTTGCTTTGACATCTTTACTGCAAAAATATCGAATTTCACTCCAATATAAAAGATTCAAAATTCATAATTGTTTCTATTCAAATATACTAAAAAATACGGATAGCTCTACAATGCATAAGCATATGAGAAAATATGAAGATTAATACTACCATTGATCTTTATCATGATTGTAAATCCTTAGATTACTTTTAATAATAATAATAATAAAAATAAAATCTTGATAAAAATTGCTTTCAAGTTTGGGCCTGAAAACTTTTAATATCGATCCACACTAAAGAGTGCAGTTTATGAGGTTTTCTTCCATAAGAAACACCTGCCAAAATTTGAGTAAAGTAATGCAAATTCATTTATTTGATCTTGGTAAATAACAGTTTATGATTTCAAGCCACAGCTATGAACTCTAAAACTTTTCCATATTCCTAAATAGTTTATAGTTCACGCAACATTGAAGCCTTTATTTGCATTATTTTCCATTAGTAGGTTCTTAAAAGCGTGTCATTAAAAGTCGTGCTGCATTTTGCACAAGATATTTCAAAAGCTATGTGATTTATTCATTCAGATTTCAGCCTCAAATGAAGAAGTCTCTTTAGCATAACAAAGAAAAAATTGCTTAAAAACTGTAAAATAAATGCAGAATTTTCGAGTTCTTTTAAAATTTTTTACACATCTACCGTTTTTTTCTTTGATAAACTATTAAAAAAATAGGTTAAGATAGTTTACAGAGTCAAAACTTTTAAAATGTTATCAGTTAAAATTTTTCAAACATTTAATTTAATTTATTTTGCTATTTCTTTTATCTACATCAAGGTATAAATACTAATAACCAAATATTAAAAGTTAAATATTAATTGTTAATAATATTAGTAAATATCTAAGCATCAATAACTAAACTTCCCAGATATAAATAATTAAAAAAATGTTTTTATTGTTTCTTTTATGAATTTGAAAGAGATTATTTCATTCCGTTCATTATACAACTTTAAAAAGTAGTTGCATTATAAAAAATCGAACACATAATTTCATGCTATTACACAATATAAATCTGAAAAGAGAAACTATATAACAGTATACTTTATTATATTCTTCAAAATTTAGGCTACTTTAAAACACAAAATTCAATCACTTCTGTTTACTTTGAGCAAAGAAAAATAATTGGAGGTAGAGATTAGAGTAAAAAACATAAATTTGCATTTAAAAAATAGTTTAATTGTAATTGCGAAATATATTTAATTTATTAATCATATATTGATAGCAATTTTTCAAATATATTCCTTCTGAGTTTCTAATGCTTCAGTGCGATGTTTAATCACAAGAGAGCATAAAACCGCATTCTGAATAAAAATTCAATGGAACTTTAAAACAAATTTCGTTCAAATAAGCTTTATCCAAGAAATACTATTGAAACTAAATACAAATGAAATCTAAGTACACACAGACGCTTATGGGACACACAATATGAGAAAAAAATTTGTTCCTGTTTTATTCGACGAGATCTTGTTCCTCTCTTACGCCGTCACCTTTCACAACGCCCTTTTGCCCTGAAGGACCCTTCGAGCTCTCAGTTCCTTTGACATTCATAAATGGTCGTAAAACATCCATTGTGTTGACTCCCCTCCGATCCATCAAGATGTCCAAACTTGTTGGGGGAAAGAAATACGTTAAAATGCGTCGGCAACACTTGGAGAACCGACATCCTCCTACGTTAAAATCCATGCATAACGAAAGAGCGTCGTTTCTTAGCATACGTTAAAATACGTGCAGCGCACTTGCCGTGACGTCTAGCAGCTACTTCGAAATACGTGTATAACCCTTAGAGGGTTAAACGCTTCTACCAACCAAATTATCATCTTACCTGAAATTCCAACGACTAATTCTAATCACTTTGAAATTTTTCTCAGGGATTTTAAATTTCAAAATAAAAATCTAATCTTGACTGAAATTAATAACTTTTTAAATGAATGTATTCGAAATTACTTTCCTGATCATTTTATTATTGCTACAGATGCATTAAAAATCTACATCACACTTCGAATGCTGATTTTTCTTCCAAACAAAAAATAATGTTTCGAGTCCATCCTGTCAATTCCATTTTTACTGCAGAAAGTTTAACAATTGCTGAAGCATTAGATGTTCTTGCAGTCCCAGGAAAAGATTGTTTGATTCTTACAGACAGTTACTCAGCACTCACATCATTGAAGAATATTACTTTGCAATCGCCCAAAATTATTCACCGTGTAGCGTCTAAATTTGAAACTTTAACCAAACTAAACCAAAAAATATCCTTCTTGTGGGTACCTGGTCATTCAAATATAATCTGGAACGAACTTACAGACCGCTTAGCCAAAGAAGTTACAGACAATACACCATGGATTGAATGGATTTCTCCTGAAGATATAATTTTGAACCTGAAAAAAGCATCGCATCAAATCACAATCAATAATTATAGAAATAGTAAATACTTGTCTCACTGGGAGACATCCCTAGCATTGCAGCACTATCCCCGTGGTCAAAAAATCGAAGGGAAGATGTTGTTTTGGCCAGACTAATCAGTAAAACCATTATAACTCCAGGATTGTCAAATCGTTTTAATCTTCATAGTGATCCCCTTTGTCATGACTGTAATAGCATTAATGATATTGAACACATTCTTCTCTCATCAAAAAAATATACATACTATAGAAACAAATTGTGGACTTTTCTCCAGGTAGATAAACAAGATATCTCCTTCAAAAACTTGTTGCTCAAAATAACTGCTAACAAGACTAATCTACAAACTTCTCTTCAAGTGATGAAGCACTTCAACATCTACTAAGTGTTTCGACCACATCCAGTTGTGACCTTGCTTTGGGATTCGTCCCCTTTTCAGCCCTCTGTGTTGCGGGAATGCTCCATCTTCTATCACATCTTCTCTTCATTGGAACTCTCGAATATGTACTAAAGTGCACCAGTGGAACTGCTTTTAACTCTTAGCTGAGTGAAACTCCAATTTGTTTTTTTGTGCACGTGTCTTCTTGTTTATTGACAAAATTTTTTAGATATTAACTTCTGGAAACCGGGGATAAAAGCCATTGTAGCTATAAATACCAATACCTTATATCTTTCAAATTTCAAGTTTATCAAAGATCTCTCAACTGCTCATATGATATGTGGCGTGGTGGATAGAGCGACTGGCAGCATTATTTCTTTTAGCTTTTCTTCAGTTAGAGTATCAAAACCGCTAAATTGTTCAATATATTTTTCCATTTTTTTATTTTGAATAATATTTTAAATTCAAATTCTATATTAACTCCGAATTATTTAAAAAATATATAATTCAAAAATAAAATCGTTGAGTAGAGAAGATGATCTTCTAAACAAAGAAAAATCTTCTGAAAGATCCGGAATTCTGATGCAGAAAATTGAAGAATGTTAAGCCAAATTTGATTATTTTTGAGACCTCTGCAATTTTATTTTATAAATTACATTTAGGAAATGTCAAACACATTCAAATGAGAGATACAAAAAGTGAAAAAGAGATTGAGCTTTGTGGAAAGAAAAGATTCATAAAGAAGGAAAAAGAGAAAAACTACCCGAAAGACCCCCCCCCCACCCACACACACACAAACACAAACCACCACCATAAAAATCGAAAGTTTAAGGCTCAGAATTTCTACTGTAAACACTTAAATTAAACAGTATCAAGATACTGTTGGATTTGGCAAGGATTTTAAGTACACTTCCAATTGGAGAGTCAGATTTTTAACCCTGATTAAAAACATTAAAAAAAATTTCAAACATTTCAAAACTGTATTCTGGATGTTGAACTTCTTTTTCAAACATTCTAAGATGATACTTCCGTATTACGGTGCCCTTTTTTCATTAATAATCGAATAGTCTATTTTGTCTGAAAGGCTTTTTCGGATATGATAATGAGCGAATTTGCTTTGATGCCTATAAAATATTTTGTGGACTTTGATGGATTAAAACTTTTACGAACATCACATGCTATGATATTTCGATATTTTAGATTCAATGCTTGCTGTTCTTTATGCATAAGGGTCGAACACTTCGTCGAAGTTTGATGTGTGTCTTAAATTGTAAATTTTCGGCTATTCGGACATTCAATAACATTAGATATACCTCTCATGTGAAATACTTTGGTTTATCAGAAGTTTTTGGTGAGTAAACAAAATTTAAATATTTTGCCTATTGCCTTGGACGGTAAACAAAAGAATTTTTGATTTGTGAACCCTATATTCATTCAATCTGGCAAGAAATTTTCATGAATGACGATAAGAACAGGTAGAATTTCCCACATTTAATTTTGTTTTAAAAATGGACACTCTTCGGTCATTTCTATATCATTGTTTGCTTAATTCTTCTGCTATTTCTTCGAGTGGCCCTTTATCAGGAATCAAATAAAAGAAACCGAGAAGTTAAGTTTTCCCGTATTACATCCGTTGTAACGAGTCTACTCATGACTCTTGTCAATTTAACAGTTACGCAGCACAACTTGTGTTGTAGAAATCATACTATATTGGGTAAATTTCCTATTTGAAATATTTTAATGTCGGTTAATTTTTGTTATTAATATATTCTTGCAGTAGAGAAGGATTCTTTTGGTGAATATTAAATTTAACATCATAATTAGATAGGACAATATTTCCTTGAATTGTTTTTGGTTTTATCTTAAAACAAGTTCGTTTGTGGGTTTAGTACTTTTCCAAAAAATCTTTTTAATAATATGTGGATGCTTGTTAAGTTTACCATTTACTAAATTCAATGAGAGTAAATCAATATCAAGATCTTTCACAGTCACAATTCTGTGATTAAAAAAAAGTTGATAGATCTAAAGTTGAAAAAAATGGATAGATGTTATCTGTTTCCTTCAAAAAAATAAATGGAAAATAACCCAGAAGTAAAAAGGAAAAGCAGCAACAACGCACTTTGAAAAAAGCGCTTGAACTAATGTCAATCAAAATATCTTATCATAATTTGCTATGTTTCAGATGGAGAATAGTAAGACTCTGAAACAAATTATGCTTAACAAAATAAAATTTTGTGATATATTAATCTTAAAAGCTGTTAATTCTCAAATTTTCTAAAATCATTTGAAAGATTACGGAAAAAAAATCATGTTTTCAACCAACGTATCTTTTTCACGCCTTTTCTTTATAATTTGATTATAGGTATTAAAATTCAAACTCTTAGCACTCTTTAAAAAACTCTTTTAAGACTTGCATAAGAATCTTGATTTATCTCTGAAAGTGTTAAGACAACTTTACTGAAAAATTTCAACAGCTCATTTCTACGATTAAATAGCCAATATTGTTCGATTTTTTTTTGGGCTTAAGAATCTAGATTGGCTAAAATGCGCCACGGCTTCTGTATAGCGCGCATAATTTAATCCTTTGCAGCAATCATATTCGAAATATTTTTCAATCTTTAAGAAAATGTCATGGACGAAAACAAATGGACTTCAATTACCAAACCAATCCGGTATAGGCTTTGAGAATTCTTTGTGATTTCTAAAAGTTAAATTAAGTTACCTGTATAATTTTCATATCGTAAAATGATGCGGAAAAGGTTCAAAACTGAAAGATGCGGATTAAAGATAGCTGAGCGTCTTAGAGTTAGAATTTTGGTGCCAAATGATGAGAAAGTAGACGATGTTTAGCAGCCAGAAGCACCTTTCTTTAGGTTTACTTTAAATTTATAAAGTAGCTTGTTCTGAAAGATTTCGTCATTGCAGATTGATATTCTGTGCGCTATTATTCAAAGCCTATGTTCAAATACTTGCGTCACTTTAAAATTGATTCCAATTGAATTAAAAAAATTAAAAATGTAAGTATTTTTAAATATCTATGTGTCCATGGAAGATAAATTAAATTATACTTCATGCTTGATTTTTTTCACTTCGTTAAAGACAATTTTATAACATTTATTGCGACTTTTCCAATTCTTTTAATTCTGTGAATTATTTCTTTTCAATAAATATAATATAACAATTTAAAAATTAGTTTTAATGTCAGATTAAAGTGATATTATTCTGGATGTTAATATTTAATGTATTGGTATGTATATTACCAAAAATTGCCAATGTTTTTGTTTATGGCTCGAAATCGTATAAATTAATCCCAACAACGTATAAAGTACTTGTTCTGATTTTCAGTAAAACTATGAATTTTTGATTAGCTTAACTACTACTTTTATTATTGTCGTGAAAATGATGCGATTCGCATTATTATAAAATTTTCTCGGCTCAATTTTTTTAACCCATTTTTATATTATGCCTCGTTTTGTAATGTTTTGTTGATGTATTTTGAAATGAGAGTGGTGTGATATAACAGAAGTTTGTATCGTAATAAATAAAATCTTATATTTTCCCTTTATCATTGTTCATGTAAAACTATTTACAATTCAAAGATTCGATATTGCCTATAAATGTATTTCAGCATCTCTTATTATGTAAATTTAAGACCGTTGTTAGGATATTTATAAGCATTAATAAAAAAAAGCATTTAATATCCAAATTTTATTGTTTTTAAATTCAATTAATTCTGTGATAGATTACAGCAGAATATACACGAATACGTTTTTGAATTCAAAATGAATAAATAAATCCCAGAAGTTCCATTCTCTGTTTATGACTCAAAGTAAATCCTTCCGTTCATTCCCGTTTACATTTATAAGACATCAACTCGGATTATGAAATTCCCAGAAATGACTTAATAAATTGAAGCATAAAAAAAGTAGAGAATTCCAATGTTCGGCTTTACGATATAGAACATAAGATAATCTTTTAATTATTAATTAAGGATAGTTTATTGAAATTCCTTTAAATAGTTTTGTGAAGTTTAGATATCGTTATGTAAAGGCGATTTATGCAGACTTCTGATTATTGGAATACTTTGTACAATCATTGTTAGAGTACCGAATTAAATGCTCTGTTATTAGTCCTATTTCAAATTATTTAAACTTTCAAATTAACATCTACAATTCCTTTGTCAAATTTAATTATGTATATTGTAGAAAGTGTATGCAGTTGCTTCTTAGTTATTAAAATTCTGTAAAGAGGGTAATTGGATGCGTGTATGGCATTTGATCCAAAGTAAAGAGGCTTAATTTTAGTGAGTAGAAATATGCCCCCCTGGATAACGCTGAGGCACTTGAAAATAGTATTTTGAATTTATGAATTATATAGGGATGGAAAGGGTAAAGATGGATTGCCAAGACGAGAAAAAAAAGGCGAAAAGGGTAAATTTTTAATAACCATAATATGGAGTGATTGTTGATAACTCAAATTAATGGTATTTGATTTGGGATCAAACTTTTATTTATTACTGTTAATTCTTTAGAAAATTAAAATTAAAATTTATTCATTATATTTTTTAATATTCACTTATCAATTCTGTTTCATTTAATCAAACTTTTAAGTATTAAATATATTTATTATTCAATTTTACTTTAAAAAATATCATTTTTTTACTTATTTTTAAGATTAGTTTTTCCTGCATGGAATATCTGAAAAATCGGGACATTTTTTGTGATTGGTTTTATTTTCGAATAAATCAAGTTCTTTACGTTTAGCTAGCCCACTGCCATGATTGAGGCCATGATTGTCGTAAATGATGCATGTGGGGAGAAGCAGGTTAAAACTAGGAGGTATTAAAAATATAGGCTTGTTCTTCCCAATCAAATTCTTCATTGATATAAATCTTTTCATATTACATGAATGTGAGGGAAACGGCAGTTGACCTATTAATACAAAATGAGAAAACGTTGCATTCTGTTAAAATGTCCATCCCTGTTTTGGATTAATATATGAGCATGCAGGCAATATGCAAGAGGGATCACTAAACCTAAATCTTCCGAATTTGTTGAAGGCTTTTGTGAAGCTTAAGATTCTGGCCAAAACGTTCCAGTTTTGAATCCTGATTTCAGAGAGGATTTTTCCGATTTTGTGTGGGGCTTGCTAATTTTGCATCATGAATCAGGAGCCCTCCTTTGGATATGGAGCGAAATTTTGGAGAGGCGGAATTAGGGTTTAAAAGTGCATGGTCTGTCCCCACCCCAAGCATTTCTCGTATTTCTTCGAAATCGAACGGTCACTTGATTACATTACAGAACTGTTGGAAGCTTGTTAGCAACAGGTGAACATTTTATTCGAATACCTCATAGAGCTAAGAAAGAATTTTAGTTAGATCGTGCTTTTATGACTTCAAATAGTTTGTGAAATGATAAGCAATGCTGACCTATATTGAAATATCAAATGTTTAATTCTGGTGATGGTTGTTCTTAAGGGGCATCAATTTTCTCCTATTTTAATGCAACTTGAATCTGCTTGAGACTCCCCTTTCCTTCAAGCAAAGAAACCACCAATCCCTCTGGAGAGACGTTCAAACTCGATGGGAGGCAGCGTTTTCAAAAGTTTCTTAATTTTTATTAAAAAACTAAGCGAAATGTAAAATTTATGTGGTTTTTCATCCAAAATTGATTTTATTTTTTACTATTTTTCAGGAATTTTTTATTAGTCTGAATGCAGTTACTTCTGCAGCAAATGGCAGAAATGCATAAAATTGTAAATTAATATATTTCTTAACACATTTATACTCACAACTAGATTATAAATATTTTTCATTAAATCAAATTGTTCCAATGTTAATTTTTACTATTTAAGATTTCTTCAAAGGAAAATATATACTAAGGAATTTTTAGAATGCTTTAAAATCACAATGCGAAGGAATTTTTACCAATCATATGATTTCAAGTTATGAGATAAATGAAAAAGACTGTAGTCTGTAGTTCTCGTGCAATGATGTTTTTTTTTTCTATTTCCTGTTTCTTACTAATAACGTGTATTTATAAATAAATATTTCGAAGTGAACGTTCTCATTCCATTAATACTCAATGTGGACATGCTAACTTTGAATTTCGATTTTGGAAACATTTTTCTAATTACCTGAAACATAAACGCAGGTAATGTTTTAATGCAGCAACTTTCATGAAATCGATGTCAAGCTAGTTCCGAATTTCCCTCAACTCTTGAAGGATTTTTTGTTTTAGATATATAATAAAAATTTAAAAATGTAATTTTTTTGTCGAAATTGTTACAAAAGAACAGCAGTAAACTGATCAAGTCACCTTATGTAACAGAATCAAATTTTTTAATTATGACGTTGATAGTTGTAGTGGTCTATGATTCGGACGGAAAGAGTTGACTATCAATGCGTTTGAGGAATTATGTAAACATTTTGACTTGAAAGTGAATAAAGAGACACCTTAATTTTCTAGTGATGAAAATCATAGTGCCAAAACAGGAGCAGCCAAAACTGAGGGCTGTGTACATTCAGTAAAACACCGTGACAATCGTTTGGATACTGTTTGATTTAGTATAGTTTTGTTTCCTGCATTTCTTACTTTGGAATGAATGCGGCATTATAGATAAAGGGGAATTAAAAAAGAACTCTGCAGAATATTATCATTGAAGGAAATATCCTAAGATTTGTTTATTTATCTAATGTGTTTTTCTCCTCTGAAAACTCGAAAAATACTTTCTTTTGAAAATGTATTGAAGGTTTAATAGAAAATAAGCTTTATATAATTTTTGCTTGTACCAAAATGTAAAAACAAAAATTCTGCTCTAGTTCTTAATTTTCTGTTAATTTTTACTTGAAACATTCGCTGATCAGCTGTTTACCTATATATAATATACAAAATATTCAAAATAAAACGGGAAACTAATAACGTTGCATCCATAGCTATTGTATGTATTTTGACAATTTTTATTTAATGTATTAAGGATTAATATATAATATTTTTATGAATAGTATTTAAGTATTTTTATGAATAGTATTAAGTTTTTATGAATAGTATTACCGTGCGATTTCTTAAGAATTCAGTGACGCCGTTCTGTCAACCATCATTCGTTTCCGACAGAAATTTCAAAGACATTCTTTAACTATACATTCTCTATGGAGCAAAAATCTTGAGAGCTCTACAGTCATAAAGATTAAATAACTAATATTTCGATTTTATACATTTTTTATATGAAATTCCATGATCTCTACGCGAGTCATTGAATTTCCCGTTTTCGAGAGATGTTTCAGATACAACTTAGATACTTCCTGGACTTCAACTGTCACGTTATTTTGGAAGATTTAGCAGGCACATCTATCCTTAATTTTGCCTTTTTTCTCTCCAATTTTTGTCGTCAATTGTTTCGATTGCTCTCAAAAATAGAAAATAGTGGAAGACTGATCTTGATGACATTTCCAGGGGCCATGAGATATCATACGAAATAAAATTTGAGAGTCTTGATCATAAGTAGCTGGCGAATTTCGATTTCGCCATAGAACATATGCCCTGAATTTTTCTCTCGATTGTTATCAAAATTGAAAAGCGATGGAAAGATAACTCACGCGTAATGCCATTTCCAGAAATTGTGAGCTTACGTATGGAACAAAAATTGCTAATTAGAATGACGGATTGTGTCTGGCTGAGTTTCGTTCAATTGTGTTTCGATATTTTAAACATATATATTTTTTGAATTTTTAAAATGCCAAGAAGATGGAGTTTCACCTATGAGACGAAAATTTCTATAATTCTGTTAAGAGACACGAAAACTCTTGGAAAATATAATTTATTGTCATAAAAATGCAAATACAAAATTTTAAAACTTAGCATAGCAAAAAGCAAAAAAGGCATTTTTCAAAGTTTCTCCTTTACAAATGATCGAAGTTTAATAATTGTACAGCTTCGTAAAAAATATTATTTAAATGAATATCATAGAATCTCAAAATAAAGTTATAATTAAAATTTAGAAGGTCCCTAAACTTTTAAAAACATAACTCTTAAAAAATTAAATTATAGCTGTTATTTATAATATTTAACGCTTTCTTTATCTTTTCAGATGGATCCACACATTCCTGGACTTTCAACTGGTAAGTAATTGCTTCCTCTTTGTAGATTTCTGAGCAATTTCTCATTTCTTACACTTACTCACTATGGCTCACTTTAATTCTAAAAAGCGTTTGAATTACAGTGTAGATGTGACGATTTTGACTGAAAGATTGTTTTATACTAAATTATTTAATCCTCCTCTTCCAACATGTTCAAAATTATAATATCCTCCCCAAAATAGTCCCGTTAGGCTTACAAATGAGACGTTAATATAACTGAATATGTATGCTTAGTATATAAATCCAACTTCATTTATTTAGAGCTTTGCTTTTTATAATTATTATGAGCCCTTTTAATCGGAAAGGCAGCTTTCCTCTGAATAGATTTCGTTCCAAATTTTACAGAAATCTGCGTATTCTGATCCAAGAAAACATACAGCAAATATTACTTGTTCTAACTTGAAAGTGTTTTTGAGTTATGATCGGGCAAATAATTCCTTAAAGGTTTTTCAAGTTCAATTGGATCTAAGACGGATTCTTCAATTTTGGATTCGAATTTTTTGACGAATGCAATGCTCGTTTTTGTGTATACAGTTAGTTTCAATATCCTGAGAGGATCTTGTTGCGACAATTCCACGACATCAAGGGATGAGCGCATTTCCGGACTCACCTTTGACATTATATTCCCCGCTTTAAATATTTTTTCGCCCAATATTTATTTTCACGTGCATGTGAGTGTTATCATTTTTGAACCGCATTTTATTTTAAATCAAAATCGCTTATTGATATGCCTAATTCAAGTGGCAAAAAAGCTTTCAGAAGCGGCACGAAGAAAATTTTGCAAATCAATGCAATATATTAAAAAACTTTCTTAAGTAGAAAAATCATTAATGTTTTCTTAAATATCAAAATTATGTAAAATATCATATGTTAAAAATATTTAATTTTTTAAGATGTTCAATATTTACAACAAATTGACATGAAAATAAATTTTTTAAATAGAATAAACGCTTGATTATCTAAAGTTGTAAATCTTGAAATATTGTCAAAAAATTGAATAATTTTTAAAATCATTCTGATTTAATACATCATTATTTAGTAAAAGTTGTGACCAAATTTTAAGAAAACGTATTTTTATTCTTAATTTAATGTTTGTCACTTACATTAAATTAAAATTGCTCTGAAAGATTTAACCGTGCATTAGTACCTTTTCCCGTCACCATTACAAATTATCTGCAATGTTTAAGACTCGTAAATCTACGAGTAATCCTAGTTTACTCTAATGTCAAATGTAAACTTGCCTCCTTTCGTCTGTTTTCTCTCTTATTTTGGCGAATTAAACTTATTCCAAAGCATGCACAAAAGCGCGCGCGTGTGTGTGTGGGGGGGGGTTAGAATCCGTTATCGTAAACCATTACTTCATATATGGGATAGTAAATAATAATTTTGGGATTTTTTTTTTTATTTATGAGCAGGATAACTCAAATAAGTCTAGAGCTAGTATGGTAAAATTTGGAATTAGATCTTTTCGCCAAATTTGTAGTTATTGGTTAAATTAAAAAAAAAATACGTTCAAATGAAGCTTGCCTGGTTAGTATCCATCCAAGTGTTGACTGTCTGTCAAGTTATGGTGTTGCGTGGGCAGAAATGTGATGACAGAAGCACAATGGCTTGAAAAGTAAAATTAAATTGCACTCGTGCTATTAAGTTTTTAGCTCTCTGCCAAATTTTGTTTCTAACCATTCAAATTTTTTCCCCTTCATGCGCAAATGGTTTTTGTTGCTATTCTGCGAAGCACAAAATAAACACGAGTAAGAATCTCGATGTAAAAATGTTGGCACTAGTGGTATTTCAAGGCCATATTTATCATTCGACATGGACAGGGGAGGAGTATTACATTTATCAGGAAATATGTTATGAAGTTTTGATTCTTCCTTTGGATTTCTTAATAAAATTGACGCAGCATATTTGCCGTATATATTATAGCATCATTTATACTCTCACTCATGGGAAAACTCTCAGGGCTGGTTTCATCGGCAATCTGTTGAAAAACAAACTGGTTGACGAATGAAACTCGGCAGCTGGACGGTTTCCCATGTTTTCGGAGTCGTGAGGGAACAGAAAACCTTCACATTTAAAGGGGTAAAATGACTTAATGCTTGACGGGAGGGAGAGACACAATTTTACGATTGTTGATGTGCTCCGATTATTGTGAAACCTTTTAATTAAAAGTAGGCTCTAATCGATGCGACCTGTCGAATGTTATTCATTTTCTGTGACTGGTTTTTTTTGTCAATGTATTTTCGGTCTTTGTTACGATTTCTCTTCTCCTTTACAATCTTCACATCAAGATTATTTTAAATGGCTCTAAAGTACATCAAGTGAATTTTGTTTGCATATGGGAGAGGGTGTCAATTTGGAT
The DNA here is from genome assembly GCA_026289955.1 of Argiope argentata. Lineage (NCBI taxonomy): Eukaryota > Metazoa > Arthropoda > Arachnida > Araneae > Araneidae > Argiope > Argiope argentata. Next base: position 19,563 of record JAOUZG010023909.1, on the reverse strand, counting down.
CTAAAGTATGGTAGTTGGGTTTTATTAGCAGTTTCTTGAAATCATTATTAAAGTTTGTCTACATCATATAATAATTTCAGATTTCTTGAAATATTTCTCTTATTTACAGATGGAAATGGAAGTAAAAAATCTCCCGAAAGACACGAAGCCAAAAAGGTATGTCGAGCTTCTGTTGTTCCTGCTTTCTAAAAACCAATGTATTCAAGGTACAAAAAATGCCGGCATTTTAAGAAGGGAAAATTGTTTCTAAAACATCCTTGTTTCTATTATATAAATAAACATACAAGAAAACGAATAATAATAAGTTGTTTGGTTGCTGAGGGTTATCGTATCGCTTTTGAAGTGGAAGTTTTTAAACACAAGATCTTGCGTATATCTTATTTAATTAGCCAGGTCAACGGGAAGGTTACAATTCTCTGACTGATGGGCTACTGTTTTCTATGCATATATTGCCTTATGACTTTTTTTCCATACGAAGTATTGAGAAAGCATTGTAATTGTCGAAAAGATTCCTTACCCTGATTTGAAGACAATTTAGCCAGTATACAATAAAAAAAAACTCCTTAAATCCATAATTTTACTCATGATTTTTCATTACTTTCTCATATACAAAATATACTCAGAGTATTGGGATTGTCAAAAAAAAAAAAAAAAAACCCGAATATTTGACAAATCTTTGAATTAGAAAAAAATATATTTATGGAAAATGTTCGACTGTGAAACTCAAAAGTTTTGAACTTGACGATTGAAATTTGGTCTTTACTCAAACTGCAATAGAAATTTGCAAATGTGGTGTAAATATTCAAAAGAATATGTTTGTATGGCCAGCTATTCGAATATAAGTTCAAATAACGACTGAACCAAGGAATCTGGATGGGTAAAATTCAGTACGCAGGTTTAACATGTATAGGGTCCGATATCTGTTGATTCTAGATCTAAATTCAGCAAAGGTTAGAGCTTCTGTCGACATGCACTTTTAGAAGTATGTAAACGTAATAACTCTAAAACGGTGTTAATTAAATATATCAAATTCGAAATTGGATATATTTAATTGGCGATTTTGTGAATATATTGCCGATTTTGCGATTGCAATAAAATTCTGATTTTCAAAAGATTGAAAAATAAAGCGCACATCAAACGCACATTCACTTTTATCTATATTATGTGATTTAGATACACGAAAGTCAACCGCTTCCTCTGGTAGAATTGTATGTATAGATTCATCTCCAAATATAGATAAAGTGAAATATTAAATTTTACATTAAGTTGAGGATTAATTAATGGATCAAAGGGCAAAATTAACAAAGTGGAGAAAATTTAAGATCCTTGAAGGAATATTCAACGCTTTAATTGCGATTTTAATTCATAATAATAAGGCCTGCTTTCATTTCTTTAGATGAAAATATGCCTTTTTTTCCTAGATGTCAATCTGATTGGTTTCTTACCGAGTCTGAGGCAAAATTTCAATTCCCTCGCTTTTAAATATTCTTAAATGGACAAAAAGCAGATTATTCACAATTAGATGTTATGTTTATCATTGCGCCACGTCCGAGTAAAGAGAACTTTGAAACTGGACAAAAATAGGAAAATTACCTTCTACTGTTTATTTACAAAATATGTTCACTTTCAAATAAAACAGCATTATAAAATATATTTATCAATAAAATAAACATTTGAAGGCCCTAGAGATGAAAAGTACATTTTAATGCCTTTTCTCAAGATCATGTTCTAATTAGATTGAAATATTTTTGAGATGTTCCAGATGTTTTATTTTTAAAGAAAATTATATAAAATTGACAATGTCTATTTCCAGTAAAAATTAAAACATAACTATAGAGGCATTTTATACCGAATATTTTTAGATAGATAAAACAATTTAAGTTCATAAAATGCTTAAAAATGCTTGCTCTATGTAAAAAAACCGCAAGAATTGACGATTACAAATGTGAAAAAATTAATTACCATGCGATTTTTTCATGCCTTTAAATCATTAAAAAAAATAAAAGATAAAAACATTTACCTTTGTGTTAAAATTCCTTTTTTTTTATTTTCGATTTTCTCATGTTGATTGCATTTTATGTGAATTGATACCCAATAACTATTCCACAAAAACGTAGTAAATCATAAAATGCTTCTGAAAATTAAATTCTTAAATTGTCTTGGATTTATTTGTGTATATTATAAAACAATTCTTTTCCAAATTCCTCATATTCGTTCTTTGTCAAACTGAATAAGGATTTCCTACTGTTACTTATATTTAATTTTTTATGAACTTTTATTGTTAAGCATACAAATAGCTTTAAATTTCATTAATTTTGATGTATTGGAGTTTTCCCCCGAATTCCTCACTTCAGGGTATTTATTTAAACGATTTCTTGTGCCGTCTTTGACATCAAAAATAGCTCAAAACTATTTAACAGCTTAAACTTGCTAAAAATAAAATGCAACCAATATATCGGGTTAAATTTCTCATTCCTCCAACAGCATTAGTAAATTTTACAAAATATTGATTCACTTGTTTCAACTCTGTCTGGGGGGAAAATAAATATTTAAGAATTTGGAACATTGAAATATTTACTTTATTTAAAAGATAATTTTATTAAAATATAAAGAAATTATACTAAAATAATAAATATCTAATAACCATAAAGATGAGTACCGCAGAGCCGGGTCATGCTCAATTTTATTATAAGCCTTCACAGTATATACAAAAAAAAATCAAACTTTTAAAACCATTATACTCTAAAACCTTTAAATTGTAAAAATGCAAAAAGTGAAAGAAAATCCAAACTTTTATTTTTGTGAAAAAAATTACATAAATTATTTCAATATAGTAGAAACAATGCAATTATTTGAAGAAATACTTTATAGAACATTTATTGAAAGGTTTTAAATATTTAAATCTATTAAAGCTTTATCATAATAAATGATCTGAAAACTTAGGTTCAGAATAGTTCAGTGACATTATTCAGGATATTATAAAAGGCAATGAAAAATATGTTTCATGATTTTTAAGCACAATTAAAATATTGCGCCATTGCAAATTCGCCAATAATGAATGTTTGCCTTTTTAGGCACATATAAGCATAAATTCTTCTGTTGAACATTCCTTACATAACGCTTGCTGATTCAATCCTATTTTTTCAGTATTTTCAAACATTCACAATATATCTATGTCATTGAAATACTGTTCAAATATAGAAACCGCTTATAGAAACCGTCAATTGAATAAATTAATTGCTCCTGTCACCGAGACGAAACAAATATTGATACCTAACGAAGCAATTTATTCGTTAAGTTTTTTTTCCACCTCACTCAAACGATCTTTTTAATATCAACATGCCATGGGAAAATTTCTATTTGGCCAGCTATACAGGGAAGGAAAAGTTGATATAATTGGTTTATATCTTCAGCTTGATTTCTATCTTCAGTGGCACTTCCGAGTATCCCGATCCGTACTATCCGGGTTAATTTTCTTTTATCGTAATTAAATAATGGAGGCAAGGGGTTGCATTGTTATCAAAGCCAAGGTTTTGAAAGCCGGCATCTGGAAGACGCCCACGTGTCGTGTGCTAAAGGACGCGACAGGAAAAGAGGAGCGTTCTGCTCATTGTTTCGCTAATGTGTAACGGACCTCCATTGTCAATGTTGTTACTGACTGTAACTGCGTGGCGCGTTCCGTATTCGTAAATTCTGGCCACTTACTAATGGAAGTTGATACTAAAAGACAAACTCAAAATATCCGCAAACTGAAAGCTCTTGGAATCCTAGCTGTTTCCATGAGCCTACACACATCGCTAGACTTCTCCAAGTGTCATAACTTGCGGAAAATTGTGTAGCGTCTCTCTGGAGGAAATAAGCTCATAACTAAAGAAGCAAGGTGTGTCCAATGTTCGTCACATTACGATTTGGTGAGATGGCCAAACACTACAGAAAAAGCATCATATATTCATCTTTCACAGTTCCAAATAACCTGAATCCATATATGCAGGTGACATAAAGTCATAAGTTGGCCAATAAATTCCTAATCCGTTAAGGTGTTTCCACCAGCTGTACTGAAAAAGGGCATGGCAGCCAACGGTGTGCTGATCAAGAAAAATGCATTGACTGTGGTGACGACCATCCCTATTTTTCTGGAACTTGCTCTCGCTGGAAATTGGAGGAAGAAATCAATACCACAAAAACAAAAGATGTAACACATCCAAGCGCAAGCCGTAGGGTTGAATGCTGGACTCCTGCTGTTGGAATTAGCTATGCTTCCGTTGTTCAAAACTCCTTTTGCTAAAACTGCTCCTGTTCCAACTGCCAGAAACAGAATTCGATAACAAAGTCTCTAGAAAAAAACGTTCGAATCTGATTTGGATAGTTCCCTCAAGAATATACCAGAATCTTCAAAACCAGATCTCACAAAATAAGTAAAGCCCGTAAAAAACACTCGGACCTCACTGATACTAAAACTCGCGAAACGGGGATTTTTGCATAAAGATCTCTGTAAAATTGAAAAAAATCTAATTTACGGAATTCAATCGCTTTGGGATTAGCAAATAAGAATGAAGTTCCTAAGGATTTAACCACCATTTTTGGTGGCACGCTACCAGTCCAGATTTTAATCTGCATCCATCTGAGGATAAAGATTCGCTTGTTATGAGATGCGAAGACCTAGCAACTCCAACATAAGCACATTCTGTTTCTTCAAAACTTTTTCTGTAGAGTACAATAGACGACAAAATTATAAAAAAAATTGAGGAAATTTGCGATATCTTTATTTTGATCATTTATGTGTATTATTTAGATTGTAAACTATTATTTGGAAAAAATTTGGATATCTTAATTCGTTTGCTCAATATCAGCGTTTTTTGTCATTAGGATACCACGTCCACTTGTTTTTATTTAGACAGCTGCAGTATAAAATAGTTTCGTTTTCCTCCAAACTCGGCTAGTGAGCCTTATTGGAAATTTGGATTTTATGCTGTTGTTTTTGCTTCGGCAGATGTTAAAAACTTCTTTTTCTTTCTTTTGTTGTTTGTTTATTCGTACGTCATACATTTCTTATTCAAATTGTTCGTTTCAGTTTCTTTGAAATTAAATTAAAAAACAGTACTATTCAGGATTAAAATTGAAATTTGCTCTATTTTAAATTACGTTTTTTTCTCTGAATTTTGTTTTACAAAGAATTTAATCAGTTTTCACTACCGAAAGCTTTAAATGTCGTCCAAATAATAGCAGACAAAGTCTGAAAATGCTAAGATACGATGGGCAAAGAAATACTTTGATTCATTACCAAGCAGTTCTAATGGCATTTCGGAACCTTTTAACAAATGCAATGAACCTGAAATAGTGAATTCACCATCTAAGATTGTGTATAATAGTTACATTGTTCTGTGCTATCATTTTAGTACCCTTTACGGAAAAATATTCCTCGTCATGAATGTCAGAAAAAATTTCTTCAAAGCTTTCAAACGTTACTTTGGTTTTTCATCAAAAATGTGTCTATCCTGTGCTAAATATGGTAACGAATTTGGTTCTGCATTTACCAGTGAAAGGGATCCTACAGAAAAAACCTTCGAAGTGAACAACAAAGTTGTAGAGGCCTTTTTGTCACGTTGAAGAAAATACATAAAAATTTGATTGTTGCTTTATTATAACTCAGAATAAAAAACAAGTCTATCATATAATATAAATTGTACCTTATAATTATATATCATATTGTCATCATATAAAAACAATTACATGAAATTAAAAAAAAACAAGCTCATGTCAAGTTAGAAGAAAACATGAGGATATAACTTATGCAGCAGATGTATTTTGATTTGCTTCAAATTTTATTATATTTGTTTATGGCTGAATATATAGTTTAAAAATGTTACATGAATCTAGATTAATCTTTGTGGCTAGTAAAATGTTAATAAGCAAGTCTAATTTTTTTATTTGAGCTTTTTTCATGAAATAAAGAAGTTGGGTTTGCTTCACCAGTAGTATTTCCTTAGTTTTATGAATTCTTAGAAAAATATTTTAAATCTATAAATGCATATATTTTATAAAATAAAACAATTCTTTAAATAAACTTGAATATTTAGCAAACTTAAGTTGTTTCAATTATGTTACTGGCCTGTCTGTATCATTCAAATGTATTTTTAGCTTTTTCTCAAAACGAAATTTAACGATGCTGTTTAAATTTTCAAATACTTCTATTTTTAGTTGCAACTAAAATAGCCAAAGCACTAGCTTGTCGCATTCGCCGTCGAAGTCAAAGATAATCATGAATAAAATTTGCATTATCCGTCACATCCTCTACTTCCCGTAAACATTTATGGAGAAAAGTAAAGGTCTTTAATGGCACTTATAGTGAATCATTTATACCTGTATTAAAGACAGGAAATGATATGCATTCACTAGACGTAGCTAATATTCTAGGCCAAGAATTCGCACAGGTTTCTGCAATCGATACTTAAAAGCTTGTAGTGGATGAAATTCGGTTTTTCATGAGTGATATTCGATCGAAAGATTACCTTCCTTCTGCAGATTTTACACTTGCGAAAGAAGGGCGAAAAAACATTAAACATACTGAGGGTACTTTTCAAAACATCATGGGATGCTAATCGTACCTCCCTGATCCGCGTTTACCAAGAACTCAACCTGTCCCGTATTGATTACGACTGCCTGGTGTATGGCTCCGCGCATTCAACGGTTTTACGGCGATTGGTCACCATTCACCGTACTGCTTTGCGCGTCTGCTCAAGCATTTCTCACTTCTACGATAGAGAGCTTATAGGTTATTTGTCATCCGTTTCCACGGCATTTGCGGCGTCGGAAATTGTCTACGTTACTTTTTTTCCGTGCAAAGTCTATCACAAATCATCCTCTTTGTCCCCCCCCCCCCACTGTTCTTACTGCTTCTCTTCGAAGAATTTACGAATCGCGACCTTCCCATATTCTTCCTTTTGGGGGGACAGGCAAAGTTTTGATGTTTCGGACCTGTGTAATGTTGCCATTAAGTCGTTAGATTTTTATTCCATCCCCCCTTGAAACACCCTGCAATTTTCTTTTCTAGACCCTTTTTGGGGATTCGATAGATCTTCAAGTAATCCTGGCATTTTTCAACAGATGTTTTATCATCTCTGCTAGTATTCTTCTTTCACACCAGTGTTTACAGGAAGCCGTAAATCAGATGGACACGCTGATGTACCATCATAACCCATCAAATTATATTCAACTAAATCGACAATTGTTTTGTTGTCTGTCCGCCCTATACTAGAAGTTGATGTCAAATTGATTCGTATCCATATAGGGCATGCTCGTTTTTCACAAAAACATCTTCTTTTTGGCCAGGCAACTCCTTAATGTCGTGTATATTTTAACATAAATCATATTTTAATCGAATGCACATCTTTTAATCCCTTTCGTTTAAATTTTTTAAGTCATTGTCATCAACTTTAGAGGACCTGGTAGGGGAAAAATTCTTCCCAAACATTTTCAAATTTTTAAAAACTATTGGTTTTCATAGTTGTATTTAGCACTTTTTAACCCTCCTGTCGGCGAACTTCAGATTACTATCCTTACCGAAAGCGGCAAGCATCAATGACATGTTCACCTTTAAAAATGTCGCTGTTTGGACAAAAGAATTGCTTTCCCTCTTTAAGGTCAATTCAGGAAATGAGTGATTAGGAGACTTCACAGTGTGTTGTTTATTACAATATTTCGAATTTTAAGGACATATTTCTTTTAATATTTAGGAAGACAGTGAGAATGGCATTGATTGAAAATTCAGAGACAGTTTTTTAGAGGTTTTCAGGTTATTTCATAACACAGTTTTTTAAAACACACAGTTTAACATTAATTGCGTGTTTAAAACATTAACTGCGATAGTTAACACTACGTTACAGTTTTTTTCTTATTTAGAAAAATATTTGGGTAATTAGGAAATTTCAAACGATATTTCACTTTCCGAGATATCGATTTTCAGCACATACCTGCATAATTAATATTTTGCATTTAAATATCTTTTGAAATAATTCAGTAATGTTGAAATAACTGGACTGTTTACCTAATGAACCTCATAAATGCAACGAATAAAAATAATTGCCAAAGTATTTCTCAGTAATATTCATAATACAAATTTGGCCTGAAAAAATGACTCAAATACTTCAGTTTATTTGGGTTTAAAATAATTGCAACTGGATTTCTTTAAATATCTCTAAATAAGGTTGATACAGAATCTAAAGAACGCTTTTAGAAGGAATTACAAAATCTGTAAAAAAATTCAAACATCTCTAAACGATGAATTAAAAAAAATTCTGCTTTTAAAGGTTTTGCAAATGCAGTTGAATTAATATTTTTTACTTATTTCTTCCTGGTAGCCTTTGTCGACCAACATTTGTGCCGATGTCACTGGTCAATATAAATTTTTTAATTAAATGTTTTCCTCAGCAAAACAACTTGAAATTTCAAATCTTAATAGTCAGGAAACTCTATACTATTTCAGACGCATCGTATCATTCTGCAATGCATATATTTTTTGAATTTTCTCTCAGCTCTTCGATAATAAATCCTTATTTTAAAATGGGAAGGATTTAACTTTAATAAATGTAAAACTTCTTTGATGAAACCAATCGGCTTATTAAATGTCTAAACTGAGAGAATGGAATTATTCAGCAATAAATTTTTATGTATACTACCGAATATTTCTTTTTAATTTTTGAAACGGATAATTTCTAATATCTCTTATTCAATAAAAATTTCTCTCGTTCAACTACGATTCAGTTTATTATAATAAAAAAAGCTATAAGAACGATTATATACTGTTATACTTTTAATTATATTACAGGATAGAGCACCAATTTTTAAAAATGAGAGCAAAGTTGATTTTTTCCCCTGCTTAGTTGTAAAAGTAAACTGTTGTTCAGTTACAACAAATTTCTAAAAGTATTCTAAAAGTCAGATTTAGCAGAAATTTATTAATTATGGAACTATAAGCCATGTCTTCGTACCTTCATTTTGAATAATGAAAAAAAAAGAAAAGAAAAAAGGAGTCAAGATGAAATATGCGTAACAAAAATGTAAACGACTTGAGCCAGATGCGGATTTCCAAACATTTCCATGAGGCGCTTGCCACAGGCTTCGAGTCGCATAAATTAAGGGGCCTCAAAATTTAGTTCTAAAATAATAAATTTTGAAAAACAGAATAACTACTTAGTAAAATCTTTCATTTTTACACTCTACTATTCCCACTCCCAATTCTTCATCTATCTCAATCAAAGAATTATGTAATGTAATTATCCTTGAAAAGCCAACTATTTTGAGAATGAGCGAGTCAAAAGTCAACCAGGGAGGGACATTTTACTAACTCTTTTGTCTTGTACAAAACTAAAGAGATAAATATCATAATATACCCTTCTGCGCACTCGGACCCTATGACGCACACGAATGGTTCTCAAGGTCTCGAGGTAATGAACGTGTTTGTATAAGACATAAGACGCATTTTAGTTAGATACCTTGGTTAGAAGTTCTTTGTTCAAGGAGGTTAGTTTCTCCAAAACATTTTATTGTTAGCGACTTACGCTTCACGTTTTAAAAATATTGATTTTGATTTGTGTTGTGGAAAGGAATTCATTTCTGTGTTTGATTTTTGACCAGTGTGAAGATTGGTAAGCATTTCATTTTTCAATAAATTTTCGCTTCTTTTTCTGTACTTTTGAAAATATTGTTATCGTAGTTTTGGCACATTTGAAGGTTAAAAACAGGGCTGATTTACAATACGAATCATTAGGCATTGACACCACTCAAAAAGATAAAATAAACTGGTTACTTTCTCCTCTTAACTTCAGAGAGAAATTTTTCAACTCGGAAATACTGTCAAAAGTCCAGATATTTTTTTATGTGACTATTATTTTTAATATTTTGGTCAGACCATCGAAAAGAAAGTTTGAATAGGGAGCTTCAAAATGCAAAAGACAAATAGAAAAAAAATGCAGAACGGCATGAAAAAAAAATCACTTAATAAATTTATTATAACGTTTGATAAACGAACTAAAATGGAAAACTAGCAAGAAAGAACAGTTGTACAATCCGATACATTATGTGTACTATAAAAACCTGGTGCTAGATGAAATAGAATATGAACTCAAATTGATGAGGGAGTTGAAACTGAAGGTGAATTTGAAACGACCAATGAGTGTACAGAAACAAAATGTGCTCAAGGAAAAAAATCACTAAACATACTGAAGTTGAAAAGGAATTGAAAACATTGGTGAGTGGAATGAAATATAATGTAAACCTAAAAAGCCAGATGAACAAACTAAAACATAATATGCACCAAGAAAAAATCGATAAGAGAACTGAAGCAAAATGTGATTTAGAAGCAATTAATGAAAGAATTGAAAGAGAATATGGGCTTCAAAATACCAATGAGCGGATTGAAACACAAAGTGCACAAGAGAAAACCGAAGCACTAGGGAAAGCTGAAGCAGAAAATGAATTCACAGAAAAAAAATGATAAGCAAGTTGAAACAGAATGCTAACCTTAAAAGATCGATGGGCAGACTAAATCAGAACGTATATATATATATAAAAACTGACCAGAAGGCTGAAGCGGAATGTGTATTCGATGAAATTGAGCGACCTGAAAATGGAGCAGACGGGTCAACAACTTGTAATTGTAAGCAACAAAATAAAGTATCGGCTGATTCTCGCTGTGAGCGTAAATGCATTAAGGCTTGTGTATGCTTTCCAGTGACATTGTATTGTGGCCACCAAATTTATTATATAAAATGATTGAAAATTATTTGATAAAAAAAGCCTTGTATTATTGGAAATACTACAAGTATTAAAGTAAAATGCGGAGACAGAAATCGAACCTATTATAGAAATGTTTCGGAATCGAATTTTCATTGTATAAAAGCAAATGGCACAAAAGAATTTCGCTAATGATTAGTATATTCAGAAACAAGTAAGTGTATTTATTGTTACGTTTGTAAAATGTTTTCTAATACGTCTGCGAAATTTTCAACATGATTTAGGGATTGGAAAAATTTAGCAGGAGATTTAAGTGGCCACGAAACTTCACACAGCCATATCAAATCTATGTTGAACCGGAGTTTGACATGGTACAAAATTATTGGTGAGCTGTTTTGCAGCGATTCATTGCCCTTGTAAGGTTGAAGGCGAGTTTAGGGAGAACATTTCGTGGCCACAGAGAATGTACAACTTACAATCTAAAAGGAAATTTCTTTAGCTGCATTGATTATTCGGCAGAGTTTGACAGCTTTATGAAATTACATTTGGAAAAATTTAGCAGTCCATGAAGTGGAAATCCAATCATTTCTCACACAAAATGTGATGAATTCATAAGTTTAATCGGTTATGAAGTATAGAAACATCTAATAGCTGTATTTCAAGAAGCAATTTACTAATTGATAATTGGGGTCATTACTCCGGATATATATGTAGATCAACTTACTTGCATTTTGATATTTGTTCATAAAAATGCAGACTTAAAAGAAAGGTTTTTCGGTTTTATTAATATTCAAAACCATAATTCTGATTATCCATAAAAAATGTTTTTAAAAGATTATTCTATAGATATTAAAAATTGTAGAGGCCAAACCGACGATAACGTGGCAAATATGGCAAGGGAATTCAATGGACAGCAAGCAAGACTAAAACAGCATATAAATACAGCCGTCTTTGTACCATGCACAAGCCATACATTAAATTTAATAGGAAATGGTGCAAAAGAGTTATGGTCGGCGGATTAAATTATTTTGATTTTATTCAGAATTTATATTTGTTTCTCGGCATCTACTCGGCGATAAATCAATCTCCACATTTAAAAAGAATAATTGGCACTAGGTGGTCATCAAGAGCAGACGCAGTTTCTGTATTAAAAAGTAATTATCAAAATATTGCAGAAGTTCTAACCAAAATTATTGGAGGGGAAAAAACCCGATCAGACTGTTTCGAGCATTATGAATCAGCTTTGTTGACTGTTTTAAGGGATAAACTATTACAAAGAATAAATAGCACATGTAAATCATTGCAAAATAAACAATACAATTTGCTGCTTACAACAAATCTACTAAAATCGCAATCCGATGTAATAAAGATTGTTCGGAACAACTTCGAAGATATTGAGACGAGCACTAATGCATTGACTGAAAACCGGAACTATCGGGAAACACGGATAAGAAAAAGAAAACTGCAATCTGTTGAAAAATTAAACGAAACAAATTTTAATCCAAAAGAAAATTTTATTAGTGTTCACAATGTTACTTCTGATGTATTAATTACAGATTTATCGTGAAAGAGTGCTATTTACAGTGAGGTTTTATTAGATTTTGGAATTTTTTAATAATATGCATGATGTTAAATTTAATAAATGCGTGGAAAACATATGCGCAAAATATGAAAATGATATTGTGACTAAACATTTTTAAAGATGAACTTGTGTATTGCCTTCATAAAAGAAAAGATTACAGACCCTATTGACATGTACAAATTAATAATTGGGGGGCTGCAGTCTACATTTCCTGATGAAGAAAAGATATCCTGATGAAAAAATATTTGTAACTATTCGTTGTTTAAAAGAGTCAAAAAATATTTAAGGAATTCCTTATTACAACTAAATTTAAGTTACTTGTTCATCATGTTCATCGAAAATGATGTGGTCAATATTTTAGATTATGAAACTCTAATTGGTAAATTTGCGAAAGCTAAAACCAGAAAGGTTCCTATTTAATTGGTTTTTAATACAAGAAAAGAAGAAATTGCTCTTGTTATTATTATAGTTCAATATATTTCTAATGTTTAAATAATAGTAGCAGCATTAGTTGGCTTACTTTTCATTTCTTTTCATTTATTCTTTTCCTTTTTATTTATTTTATATTTTTAAGAAACTTATTTTGAAACAAACCATGCACCAGTTCTCCCCTCCCTCCCCCCAACTTGAACAATTTTACCGTACGATTCCTAAGCACAATTTTTGAACAGAAATAGTTTATATTTATGAACGTCAGTTAAATGAGTCAACAATTATTCTCCTTAAAATGTGATATTAAAACCTTTACAGAAACGGTCAAAGCTGGCAGTTATGCATATGTAAATATTAAAATTCAATAAAAAATGCGGCTGTCTAGCTAATTTGAAAATTCGCAGACAAAAACAAAAATTGAAACAAATATTTTATCATGCTTTATTATTATTTACTAAAATTAGTATCTTAGTTCTATTTATAAAGTATAATCCATTATAAAATTTTCAAAAAATATAATAATTGGTTATTCGTTTCTTTAAACAATTTTATCTACTGAAATTTTGTAATCATCGTAACCACAAGTTTCAATTTTTATAATTAAAGCTGTTCTTGAAAGTTAAAAAATATCTGAAAAAATTTTGTACTATAGTTACGAAATAATTTGCATACCTCAAAGCTCCAAACGTTCAGGGATTACTAATTAGAGGCAAATTTATCGACTAGTTTCCTCGGTTTTTTAATAAAAGACATTACCTGTTTGTTAGAACGGTTTAATTAGTTACAAATAGTTAGAAAAAGGCTGTTCAGAAAGGCGAAAAAACGTAAATTGATTTAAATTCGCAACTTTGATAACATTTTAAAACAAAACCGAAATTTTTATTAACAAAAGAGAAGCAGTTCCATTCTATAGTAATTGCTTTAGTGTATAATGAAGTGTTAGGTATGTATCTCTGTAAAATATTGCGTAACTATGGTAAAAACTAGCGCATATATATATATATATATATATATATATATATATATATGTATATATATATATATATATATATATATATATATATATATATATATAATGAACAGCCTTAACACACCCTGAACTTCTTCATCCATTTAAATACTGCCAAATTGTATGGAAAAATTAATTTCAAGTTTCAATTTTATGTACCTAGATCTCTTCGCCCCCCCCCTTTTAACACAAAAAAATCAAATACAAAGCTTAACAGTGAAAAATATGTATAGAGAGTGTATAATATAAATATAATTGGGGGGAGAAGGGCTAAAATTGAATTGCTTCTCGGGCTTTTAAAGCTCCAAATCCGCACTGGCTTGAGTTATTTTATAACAGGGAAATGTTTCATCAAAACGACTTAATATATGTTCTTGAATTTATTAGATATAGATTAAAATATTTGAAGTACAAAGCAAATGAAATGAAAATCTTGTAAATTTTAAAAGCATGCAATAAAATAATCCTTTTTATTCTCGAACAATTTTGAAAATTATGATAAAAATCACTTCAAAATCTCGTTTAATTTTTAATATTTTTTTAAATTTTCAAAAGTAAGCAAAAAACCCCTCCTATTTTCTACAATGTGCATTTTCATCTTCTAAAATGTATAATCTACTAGATTATATATATAAGTTCTAATAGAGAGACAAAACGCACAAACATTCATTTCTGGCAATAATAAAATGGACGAGAAAGTATGTTGTTATTTGTCACTTCAGTCCTGATAATTTGAAATAGAATCACCAAAATCGGCGCCTACATACTTTGGACAGCGACAATAATTTCTTTAAAACGCTAAATAACCCTTTCAAGGGGCTTGGAAATTATGCTCATCACCAAATTAATCATATTTTGAATAAAATTATTTAATTTGGTATCAGTTCTTACGAATTTTTCAATAAGACACGAACTAAGATTGTTAATCTCAATTAAAAGGAGGAGCCTTGATTTATTTCTTAATTGACAAAATTAATAAGTCAGATTAAATTGATCTAACAAGCTTATTGAATTACTTTTTCGTAGATCAATATCCATTCTAAAAACATTTTTCTCCATGGCTAGAAAAAAAATGACCCTTTAAATGATTAATAAAAGTTATTACAATTATAATGTTCATTGAAAATATCACAGTTCAATTTATTTTTTATCAATGTTGCGAAATTTTGTGCCGTGTAATTCTCCAAATTTTATTTAAATTAAAAATATTTTAGCATATTTCAAATATATTTTAGTTTTCAATTAAATTAAACATTTTCATTTTTATTGCCGGATTTCCTTCCGGCATTTTCCCAATTGATGAGGATTTAATTAAAAAGTTAAAAAGACTTAAACTAAAATAAAAGGGTTAAAAATATCTTTACTGAAATACAAATAAGCCATGTGGATGAAGCGAAAGTCCCATAATTAGAATGTCAATTATTAAGACAGAAAGTTCAGGATCTTAAATATTACCTCAAAGAATGAATTTTCTAGGTGATACATTTAAATGTATAAATAAAATTGTGGATTGTATATAATGTGTATTAATAATTTTGGACTTTATCGCGGTTAAGATGTCATGTAATTTTTACTTAACCGAAATTTTGATTAAAATTTCGGAACTTTCATCCCGAGATGTATATTTACAGTTTAAAAATGATACAAGGGAGAAGTGTGTTCACTTTAAGTTAAACAGTTTGATTTGGAGATTGCTAATATGAATACTAATCTTCATTACAACTAGAAATATTCGATTTTTTAATAGAAATATGCACAAGCGGACTTCATGTCTGATACTCTTGCTAAAACTAGTTCTGTTTTTTAAAAAATGGAAATGTCATACTAATAGTTATTAAATTTCAAATTACTGGAAAGGGGACGTTTCCTAATTTTTTTTAATTAGCAGTATCGAAAATATTTTGTTTTAAGGTTTCATTTTTAAGGTTTTATAGTATATTGGAG
This sequence comes from Argiope argentata, assembly GCA_026289955.1. NCBI lineage: Eukaryota > Metazoa > Arthropoda > Arachnida > Araneae > Araneidae > Argiope > Argiope argentata. The sequence goes on along the minus strand of JAOUZG010023909.1, from coordinate 3,865 downwards.
TAATTTTTTTTCACGGCTTTAGGATAACTTTGAATTTTGCTCCTAATTTGTTTATATTTTAAATATTGCTAAGAGGAATACTGCAGAAGTTTTGCTTTGTTTTCTTCAACCTTTTCAACTTTTCACAATAAAAGCATGTTTATGATTTTCTTAATGAGTGAAAAGTTTAGCAAAAACTTATTAGTGATTTTTAAATTTTAGCTTTATTTTTGTTATGAGTCATCTTTGGGTTTACTATCTAGGGCACTTTGTAATGTAAGGTTCCATTTTCAGAAAATCGTAAATTGCACTTTCCCTTTCTTCTCCTTAGGATATGTTGACGATCATACGAAAACACTCCTTGGAATTTTATTTGTGGTTTTTACCATAATTGACCTTTCTTATGGCGAAGCTTTAAGGGACAATCAATCGGATGTTCTTCCGACAACATCTTTTTGAGAATTTTTTGTTGTTAAGTCTATTTTAATGGAGTTTGTTCTCACACCGTTCGGAATACAAACAATCCCATTTCCAAAGCTCATTACTTAGATGTGTGTTACTTATTGTGTGTGTGTGTGGGTGGTATATATTACGAAATTCAAAGGAGACCAAAAATCTTCAATGAGAAAAGCTAAACGTATTTGTCATCTGATACATATTAAAAGTACAGTTTTAAGGCTAAAATGATAAAATATATAATGCTGTCAAACTTAAGAAGTAATATTTAATTTATTCTTCAAAAATAGACAATATATATTAGATGCACTAAAAATTTAAGTCTAAAATATGTGAAAAAAACTAAGCCAAAATTGTTTTAAAAGTGGCATCAATTTTACATATAGCAACTAGCATATATAAAATCCCTCAACTGGGTTTATTTGTTTGTGAAAAAATATACAGATTTTATTTGTTTCTTGTTAGATTAAATTTATTATGAGTATTTAGAATCCTTAGCCCTAATTAACAATTTTTTTTAAAGATTTAGTTAACTAAACGAGCATTTTTATTTCTTTTTTGATTTATTAGGAAATAAAAACTATCAAACTTGATCAAAAAATTAAAATCGTATTCAATGAGCTCGAACAGGTCAGACAGGAGAAGATAGTCAAAATTCCAGTTATTTTTTGAAGTGCTAAGATGCGAGATAAAATTAGTTCAAGGAGTTTTAAAAAAATGGCACCAATTATAAAAAACAAAATAGAATTACTTCACTTTAATTAACTTCTCTTTACAACACTTTAATTAAATTAAATTATCAATTTTTCTCTCATTTATTTACTATTAAGTGGATTAAAATTTGCAGATTAAATATACGATTTAATATAATCAATGATAATTTTTCCCAAAAACAACTGCTTTAATATAATAGTTGTATAGAATTTACATTCTTCCCCGTTTATACACTTATTATTGAAAACTAAAAAAAAAAGTTTCTTTAAAAGCCAAAAAGTGCCGTACGTTAAATAAATATTTACAGATGTTTAGTGTATTATTTTCACAAATAGGTTGCATAAGTTATCTCAATTCGAAAATATTTATATAAAAGCAAGCTATAAAAGAAATTTTATATTTATTTTTTAGATTGACTATTTTCTTTTGTTAGAAATCTTAAAAGTCGTGGATCAAATTATTAATAATAATGCGTGTACATTTCAGGCTAATTTTATTCCCGTTATTTAAAACTCATTTTGGATATGCATCACTTCTCAAAAGTAACGGTTCTGAATATAAGCGAAACTATAAATTGTTTGAAAGGACACGACAAAGAAGACAACATTCATCTCGTTCACTGATAAGATGTGCGATAAGGAGAAGTCAATCGTTGAGTTTGGGAAAAACTGGACACGTCAAAATACGGGCAGCCCAAGTTTTATGGAGTTTTAGTTTCCGTTTATTTCCGGGTCCGCTGTAAGAGAGAAATAAAAGATTCCGCGTTTTTACGGGTTTGCCACTTAGAGGGTTAACTTCTTTTCAGATTTGACAATACTCATCGATTCGTTGTAATGTGTTTTTTTCGAAATAGTATTTCATTTATAAATTCATTAATATTTTACAATGTTGCATTTTAATTTTTTGTATTTTTATCTTGATAAACTGCTGTTATATCTTAACATGTGCTTTTATAGGTTGCGTTATGTTCTTTTACCCTCTGCTTGGCGCAGCAGGTCCAGGCATGCAGATGGTAAAAACTGTATAACAACATAAATTTAATTTCAGAGTTAGACTAATATTTTTGGAAGTTTCATTGAAGATAAACTAAGTTGGGTAAATTTTGATCTCGAATGCTGGTCCGCTGATAGAAATAGATATTAGAGAAATAGAGATAGAGAAATAGATATTCTATTTCATTGAATGCTTCTTATAAAGGTTTTTTTTAGCTTCACATGAATTTGTTGCTATGCTACTATGTGATGCAATAATCATATTCTAAATAACACAGTTAAACTTTCCATTTCAGGTACCTAAAAAAGGTCCTTTCAAATATATCAAAAAGGGAAGTGGCAAACTGGCTTACAAAGCCAGTGGGGCTAAACAGTCATCGGCTCCCCCCATCTCATTTGAACCCCTACGTACCACTGGTAGGGCAGTTGAAGAGATGCCACCAAAATTAGAAGGTGCGTTATTTACCATTTTCTCAATAAATTTTTGAAATTCATTCTAACTCGAATTTCAAGAGTGAGTAATTCAAATTGTTTTCTCTAGGTCCTTCAGTAAGGGCAATTTTTCATTATCAAGAAAGTAAGTTCTATTCACCTATTTTACTTGAAGTCACATTATATTCTTTCTATGCTTAAAATAAACTTAGTCGGCGAAACATTCCTCTTAGTCATTACCAATTTCCTCTAATACACTTCTTATTGGCAAGAATAAAATAATTTGCACTTAAAATAATAGTCTCAAAGTGTTAAATATATTGGAAAACCAATAAGTAATTCCTCAATATTCTGATATAAACTACCTGGGCAGCGGTGACCTGATGGTAATTTTTCGGCTTTGGAATCGGAGGGTTTCAGGCGCGAGACCCGATTCCAACCGAATCAGGTCTCGACGTTCGAAGGCTCGTCTTGTAAGCGGGAATGACGTATTTTAAGACCATCGGGGTCAAACGTCTTCCCGTTGATAAAATGTGGAAGCTTGGAGAGGAAGGGCGAGCTTAAATGTCGTCCTCGTCATCTGACTGCACTTCATCATTTCGAGGTCCGTTCCTAAATAGCCCCAGTGTTGCTTAAAAGGGGACGTTGATGTAACCAATCGAATCAAAATTAGGTGTCATAGGCCATCATATCGACATCAAAAAGGATCACTTCCCTATTTGAACCTCCCAAATCATCAAGAATTTCATTTCCACTATCAAAATATTCAGTAGAAAGCGATTCAAGAGCCAACCTGAAGCTCTATCTGCAATATTTGTTGATAGGTATCATTGAATCATTAAAGAAAAATGGTGCCGTATCTTACTGTGACCAATAACAGTTTATAGGCAATTTCTCCTTTATTTTCAGGTACCGCATATTGCAGGCTACGGCATTTTATTGAAAAGCATTTTCCTACATTTGCATTTGTGTGCAGTTCCTACCACAGTAGCGAAACCTTGCAATTCTCTGACCATTCGCTCCATTACGGCGTATCTCCAATAGGATTCTATGCACATCGTGAAGACGATAACTGTTAACTATACTTAAATAATATTGAGTCGTTTCCCTTAATAAGGAACAAAAAAGTGTATTAAATGATTTCCGCCTTGATATTATCCGTTTTTAAGTCTGCAAGTCATTGAATACATGCTTCAAAATATTCCAAAGATAAAATTTTGAGGATCTTAGATTTGGCAAACATGCTCCTTTAAAACTCCATATTAAATATCTATTTCTAACTAAAACCCTTT